>JAZKJV010005658.1:315000-710218 GCA_037367405.1 Ottelia alismoides | reverse complement strand
TACCAGAAGACCAAGACAAGACCACTTTCACTTGTCCATTTGGAACATATGCCTTCCGCCGCATGCCTTTCGGACTATGTAATGCCCCAGCAACATTTCAAAGATGCATGATGGGAATTTTCACTGATATGATCGACGATTTTATGGAAGTATTTATGGATGATTTCTCTATTTTTGGAGACTCTTTTGAGGAAACACTGGGATTTTTGGACAGAGTCCTCCAGAAATGCATTGAAGTGAACTTGATATTATCTTGGGAGAAATCACATTTTATGGTGAAACAAGGGATTCTGTTAGGACATGTTGTGTCAAAGAAAGGGATGGAAGTAGATCCATCAAAAATTGAGACAATCACCCATTTAAGTCTGCCGGTGAACATCAAAGGTGTTCGGTCCTTCCTAGGTCATGTCGGCTTTTACCGCCGCTTCATCAAGGACTTTTCGAAAATTTCTCGTCTCTCACAAAATTACTGGAAAAAGATCAAGACTTCACTTTTACTGAGGATGCTTTTGAATCTTTCAAAACCCTAAAGAAAATCATCACTGAAGCACCCATCCTACAACCCCCAGATTGGAACTGTGAATTTGAGATCATGTGCGATGCATCTGATTATGCTGTGGGGGCAGTATTGGGTCAAAGGAAAGATGGGAAACCTTATGCCATTCACTATGCCGGTAAAACTTTGGATGCTGCTCAAAAGAACTACACTGTGACTGAGAAAGAACTTTTAGCTTTGGTATTTTCCTTAGAGAAATTTCGATCTTACATCCTAGGATCCCACATCATCATCTACACAGACCACTCGGCTTTGAAATATCTCTTCACAAAAACCGATGCTAAGCCTAGACTCATTAGGTGGGTATTATTGCTCCAAGAATTTGATTTGGAGATTCGAGATAAAGTCAGAGCAAAGAATGTCGTGGCCGATCATCTTTCAAGATTCCCTTCCTCAAACACAGACACAATCCCAATTTCTGATAATTTTCCAGACGAAAGCATAATGTCAGCTTCTCAACTCCCTTGGTATGCAGACATTGTTAATTACATCGTCACTTCCACATTCCCTGATGACTGGCCAAAACATAAGAGAGATAAAACCAAGGCCCAAGCCCGATACTATCACTGAGAAGACCCTTTGCTCTTCAAAGAGGGTACTGATTTAATATGGAGACGATGCATCCCTGAATCTGAAGTCAATGATGTCCTAACTCACTGCCACACTTCTGGGTGTGGAGGACATCACTCAGGGAAGTGTACAGCCGCTAAAATCTTACAATGCGGTTTCTACTGGCCCACACTCTTTAAAGATGCCCATCATTTTTCTCAATCTTGTCCTGCCTGTCAGACTAATGGAACAATGACCCGCCGTAACATGATGCCCCTCCAACCCGTGCATATAGTCGAGATCTTTGATACTTGGGTAATAGACTTCATGGGACCTTTCACCACATCACATGGCTACCAACACATTCTTCTCGCTGTTGATTACGTCTCTTGTTGGGTAGAAGCCATTCCCACTCGTGCTGCTGATAGCATAACTGTTGTCAAGTTCTTGAACGACCTATTCTCTCGATTTGGATTGCCAAAGGTGGTCATTAGTGATGGAGGCACCCACTTTCTGAATGCTTCAGTCAAGAATTTACTCAGGAAAAATGGAGTCGAACACCGTGTCTCAACTGCCTATCACCCACAGACTAATGGAATGACCGAGCTGTCAAACCGAGAAATCAAGACCATCCTCCAGAAAATTGTTCGCTCTGATCGTAAAGACTGGTCCCAACACTTACCTTCTGCTCTCTGGGCCTACCGCACCGCTTTCCGCACACCCTTAGGTATGAGCCCATTTCGATTAATCTATGGAAAGCCGTGTCACCTACTCGTAGAGGTCCACCACAAAATCACTATGGGCAATCAAGAAATGCCATCTGGATTATGATGAGGTTGGGAAGAGACGACTATTAGACTTATCTGAACTTGAAGAATTGAGATCACAAGCCTATGATAACAACCTGCTTTACAAAGAGAAAATCAAGTTGTGGCACGATGCCAATATTTCGAGGAAAACATTCAAGGAAAACCAGAAAGTGTGGCTATTTGATGCAAAACTGAAGTTATTTCCAGGAAAACTGAGATCGAAATGGAAAGGACCATAATTGTAACTCAAGTATTCGATAATGGCTCGATAGAAATTTCTAACCCAAACACTAAAGTCACTTTCAGAGTCAATGGTCAAAGACTAAAACCCGTTGTTGAACCATCTGGTCCTATGCCTGTTTGCACAACATACCTTTTGCAGGAAAAATGAACCATCACATCGCCTAGCTGAGGCGTTAAATCATGCACTCTCGTGAGCCTCCCCTCACAGGTATCTTTTTACCGCTCGCATGTTTATTTTCACTGCATTGCATTAGATAAGTATGGGGGTACTCCTCTGCATTACATTCCAAAAAAAAAACACAAAAACAAAAATACATTTCACATCCCTTTTGATCCTCCTATTGCACATTATCTTCACCATGAGGACATGGTTTCTGTTAAGTATGGGGGTGTCTGCATAGTTTTTTAAAATTGCACACTCTTCAAAAAAAAGGAAAAAAAAGAAAAAAAAAGAAGAAAAAACTCTCTTTTGCAAAAATTCCCCTAAAAATATTTTCAAAAGCAAGAAAACCACCAAAAATACATCCTTCCTAGTTTTATCCTATTTTGAGAAATCAGATCTTCACTACATAAATCATAGACTGAGGTTGAGTTGACCCTAATCCACTAAACTTCATCAGAATTTCACTAGGCATGAGTTTTTAAACTTTCTTCAGGTCCATTTGGACTTTATTCTCTCAGTTCCACTAACTCTACTGGTGAATGAACTTCTGTATCTAACTAGATCACCTGAGAAACTAGTAGCACTCTTAAACTCTTCAGTGGATATTAAACAACTACACATTGCACTTAGCTTGAGTGAGTTGAGTTTACGAGATACAATTACAATCTAGTTGAGGTGAGGAGTTGTCCTCTTGGTTGTGCCAATGCCTGAACCTTATCTATAGTCAGTGAAGGAACCTGACTCAGGAGCAACATGATCTCTCTAATCCAAGTGTGTCAGCAATTAAGCCAGTATCGTGCCTCCAAAGACAATATTAAGCCGATACTACCTCTTGATGCCAAAACCCAAGACAAAAATACCACAAAAAGGCATATCACAATACAAATGCCAAAAACCACCAATCATGCAATGATGTGCAAAGCAAAATCAAGGAAAGAAGACCACCAAATAACCCTTCTCCTCCAAAAAGCCGTGGTAGCAGCCCAATGATGCTACCTAAATTTTTAAAAGAGGCCCAAAGAGGCCCAGGGTTATGCTCTGCAAAAGGAAAAGAATGAGAGCAACGGACCAAAGCGGTCTACGGAAAACCCCGAAATTAAGTCCCATTCTCCAATAAACTATGACCTATTTTTTTCTATGCTGACATACTTGGGTGAAAGGAGATTATGCCTGAATCTAGGTGAGGACTGAGGCTATTTGTATAGGGAATCATTCGGTACCTTGATAGATTGTGTTGTTAGCTCGTTCTCTTGACTCACGAAAGCTAAAATTATCACTAACACTGTTTATATCTACTCAAGGTCAAAGAGAATACCTGTTTCTTAGGGATGAGCTGACCTGATCGATCTTCTAAAACCATGTTTGATTTTGTTGGAACTGAGAGGCTGTTGAAACTACAAAACTCGAGTCAAGTTGACTATTCGAATAAATCATTAATCCATGGATCAATTCTACTTAAGTTTGTGTGTCTGTGTGGTAAGGATCTGAAAACTCAAGACTTTGTGGGTATGTCTGCTGCAAACCCTCACCCAATCTATCTTTGCTATTTTCCTTCATTATTTCTTATCTTATTCTTGCTCGAGACTAGCAAGACTTAAGTATAGGGGTGTGATGATTGCATTATATATGGTTATAACTTGCTTAAAATATGTGGAGTACAGCCTTAATGTTTGATTTATATGCTTCAAATAGTGCACTAATTCACAGTATACTTATTCCATGCACACAACAAACAATGTCATTTAATGCATGATCTTTAGGTATTACCTAGCTATATTTCTTATACAATAGAAATTACACCTATGGAACTCAATCACATTTACACTTCTAACAACCCATATTCATATTTTTGAGAAAGTAAAAATATCATCATGAATATATGTGTTCAAGTCCAAAAGAATGAAAGAAAGAGCATCATATCAAAACCCAACACATTGGCATAATCAAGTTACCATTCACATTTCATTAGAATAAAAAGGGAGGATCACTTATGAATCTCTTCTCCATGCATGCACGTGAATGTCCTCCCATTAACTTCTCTCTCTCTATTAAATTTGTTCATGAACAACTCACGCACATCACCCCAATCGTCTCTCTCTCTTTATTAACGTTTTGCAGGATACGCATACCTCCCACGGTTCGAGGCTTCGGGAAGCGTCGTGAACCCCTCGTCTCCTCCCCAAGGCAGCCGACCAAAGTCCTCTATAAAAAGGCTTGACGGGAAAGAGAGAGGGGATCGGTTCCTTCTCCCCCCCTTCACAAAGCAACACCCGCGCCTGGGCCAAGCTTGTCACCGTCTTCTCGTGCGAGCTGCAGCATCCCGGCTTAGACTCTCCACCTCATGGCGAAGGTTTAGCGTGCAGTGACACCCCGCGGGCTTCCCCAGCCTCCTCCCGCGTCCCTGTGTGCCACTTCGGCTCACACAACTCCGCACGGCCATCGGCCACGCTCCAGCAAACGTAGCTCCTCCTCTCGCGCTCTCGTGCGCCACTGCATCCAACGCAAGCCTCCGGCAACCTCCAGTTCACGCACTGCCATCTCCTCTGCACTCTAACGCAGCCCCCCTCGTACAAGCCTTATTCTTGAGCGCATCCACCTGCAGTTCGTGCACCCACGCCACTGCGCACAGGCTTGCTTCTTCAGTCCGTACAGCTGCGTTGCTCACGGCATCCGGCTGTGTACTTCAGCACAACACTACCTCGCATCAAAGCCCGCGTCCTGTGACCCCCTCACTGCCAAGGCCCTCCATTTCGGAGTTCTAAACTTACAGAGAAGACAATCTCCTTCCCCTCCTCTCTTTATTTCCTGCTTTTAAATTCAGTTCTGATTTCGGCACTTAACAAATTATATTTGCAATGTTTTAAGTCTGGTTCTGAAGCAAAGGGACGTATCCTTTAGATATTATATCATCCTCAGTCAATATCATCTCTTGGCTTGATGTGTAAAAATTCCATCCATGTCCATTAGCATTCTTCATTAGTTGATGAAATATCATTTTATTTATTTCACAAATCGACCCCTGGTTTCTAAGTCATTTTCATTCATGCCCCTAGAAACTTCTTTTGAGCATTGAGATTGCCATGTCGAGATCAGAAAATTTCTAAAAATAGTGATCAAATTTAGAATGCTTTATAAGTGCTTCATATCATTTCGATATCATTTGACTTGACATATAAATAGTAGCCCCTTTGAATCACCGTAAGAGTCGAATTGTTGTTAAAAATCAAAGAGAAATTATGCAAATTTGCTAAGTCCCTGTGGATTCGAACCTCTACTTGCCGTATGCATTTTGTATGTCTCCATTATGCTCGTAGTTGTATTTTATTTGTTTGATAACGGTTTACCGTGGGAAAACAACGACTTGATAAAACCGACTTTTTAAACCGCGAAAAACCTTGTCAACAGGCTCCTGAATCTGGCCTCTTGGCCGGCAGACGGTTCTGGATCGTGAAACACGTGGCTTTCGTCAACACATGTATCTCTGAATGATGGTTCCTCGTCCTCCTCCTGACTGTGGTCCTATCTCTCAAAGATCGCTGAAGAAGGGGGATGTGCTGCAAAGCCTCCTGAAGGGTCAGCTGTATGTGAAATCTATCGATCATGCTCTGGCTGAACTCCTCCTGCTCTCTCTTTTTTGGGTCTTTTTCTTTTTTCTTCCCCTTCCCCCATCTGAAGGGCTCTAGGGAAGGGGACAACAGGGTCCTTCTCAGATGAAGGACTAGGAAGAGGTCTAGACGGCTCGACGGCCGGATCCGCACATACAACAATCACCACAGTGGGACCAGAAGAAACTAACCTTTTCTTTTATTCACAACAGTGTTCTGAGGTACATCAACAGAAGGAAAAACAACATCTCTATCAAAACGAACACTGGTGGCCTCAGTACCACCTCGGGCTGGCTCTGCTACTGGACGTCTCGCGGCCTCAGTACCGCAGGCTGGCTTGGCTGCTCTGGTGGCATCAGCACCACCTCCTCAAACTGGTGAAGCGGTGGCCTCAGTACCGCCGGTGGAATCAGCATCCTTGGTGGCATCAGTACCACCATCATCATTATGAGTGGCCTCAGTACCGCTCTCCTCCTCCTCATCTGGCGCCCTGGATGGATCCTCGTGTCGTCGCTCAGACGAGGCGCCGCCTGCTGGTTCTCTACCGCTCCTAAGTGTAACAAAATCAGCATCAAATAGATCCGAAGACATATCATCAAATGGATCACTAGGAGTGGCATGCTCAGTGGAAACTACCTGCTCAGACTTCCTCTTGAGGCTGTTGGGATTCGGCTCTATCTGTGCAGGGATGGCGGCCTTCCCTCTCACCAGATCCCGCATCTCCTGGCGGAACTCGTCCATCTCCCGTCTAAAGGTAGACTGCTGATCCGTGAGGAGGCGGGCTATGTCGTCCAAGGCTGGGCTCTCTTGGGAGCCCGACGGGTAGCCTCTCTGGTGCTGAGGCTGCTGGAACTGGTGCTGCTGCTGAGAGGGGTAAGAGGATGGATGCTGCTGCGGGTGCTGCTGGTGAGCCTGCTGCTCACGTCTCCAAGACTGTCCCTGCTGCTGATAGGGACGAGGAACGAAGGACGACTGCTGGTGTGGCTGGTATGTTGGGGGCTACTGCTGGTGGTGATCCCTCTGCTGGCCATACTGCCCTCCCTGACCAGATGACTGCTGTTGGGGCTGGGCACCTCCACTCCCCCACCTGAATCCGGGATGGTCTCGTCGGATCCTAGGTTGGGGACGGTCATACCAAATCCCGTTGACATCCATCAATAGCTCTGCGTCGTACTAGGCTGGCGGAAGTACTGCCAGAGGCTGATCCGGCTGGTATACCACCATCTGCAAGTCTGGAGATGGTGGGGACTGGTAAGAGGGCTGCTGCTGCTGGTACGGCTCCGCCTGTACAAGGTGAACCTGTCTAGGCTGCTGAAAGGAGCTGGAGCGCTGGGACGAGCTGCTGCTGCCGCCGGTATCGCCTCGCGACTGAAGACGGGGCTGGGAAGCCATCTGTGCCTCATGGAGACACATGAGCTGGGTCTTCATGTCGCTCAGAGTCTGTGCCATCTGCTCCATCTCAGTGATGCCCTGGCACTGCTTCTTCTCGATCAGCTCCATGCGGTCCAATTTCTCGCTGATGATACCCATATCCGCAGCGGACGACTCTTCCTGTGCTGCTGCAACTGCGGATGAACTGGATGGACCGACATCGACCCGTGCTATCCTCTGGTACTGCACGGGTCCTGGCTGCTGCTGGGGTCTCCCCTGAGTATACAACCGGGTCTGGGACATCACCATATAGTTCTCGGCCATCTCCTCGAAGATGGCCCAGACCTGGTCGTGATCTTTGGCGAAATAGGACCCGCCACAAGAAGCATTCACCAAGCCCTGGAGCTCTGGTGTCAGCCTGCTGAAGAAGCTCTGAACAAGGTTCGGCTTCGAGATGTCGTGGTGCGGGCATCGGTCTGTGAGCTCTCGGAACCTCTCCCATGCCTCACGGAATTGCTCGTTGGGGAGCATGGAGAAGTTGCTGATCAGGGCCCTCGCTGCATTCGTCCGCCTGAGTGGATAGTACTTGTTCAAGTACTCGGTGCGGAGCTGCTCCCAGGTGTAAACAAACTTCCCCAAATGCTTCAGCCAGGTGGCTGCTCTGTCTGCGAGTGAGAAGGGGAAGGCGATCATCCGAATCGTATCCTGGTCCACATGGCGATCGTGGACAGTACTGCAGATCATCAAGAACTCCTGGAGGTGGAGATGGGGCTCCTCGGTGGCAAGTCCGTGAAAACGGGGAAGCATATGCATGGTGTTCGGGGGGAACTTGAAGTCCCCCACGATAGCAGGCACCACCACCCAATGATCCATCAGTGTAGATCCGGGGTTGTGCAACTCCCGCATCGGTCTCGGTTGTCCTCCTGCCGCAGCGGCTGCTGCTGCTGCTGCGGCTGCTGCGGCTCGTGCCTCTGCATCGGGTCCGTCCTCAGGCTCGCTCTGATCTCTCTCTGCTCTGAGTCGCTCCAACTCTCTCCTCATCTCAATCATAAACGCTCCATGATCCCTCAGCTACTGCTGCACTGTCTCTAACGAGGCGATCAGGGTGGAGTTGATCGCTCCCTGATCCATCACAATGTGCTCGGTCCTGGAGTGGTCTTCTGAACTACCGGCCATGACGTCTGCTGCAAAATCAAATGAGCCATACTCAGGTGCTGTCAAATCTGCTAATCTCTCCTCTGGCTCATATCTCTCAGAACCGAAAGAAAGGGGGTCGAGGGGGAATAGGGCGGAATCGTACTCGGGCTCGGAGAACTGGTCTTGGCTCTCACGGGCCGACCTAGATGATAGGGTAGACGTGCCCGAAAGCGGTGCAACCAGAGGCTGCCTAAGAGAGCGTCTACCCATCATCGTGATCTGGTCGAGTAGTGCGGATGAGATCTGGAAAAACTATTATCAGAATGCAAACCCCCGGTTCACCAACGCAACGCGAGCTGAAGACCGTAAAAGCTCGGTCAAATTATCTTGTCAATTTTTATTAGGTGAACACACAAGATATCAGAGCGCTTACGTGACCTGTTAGGATACCCGATACTACTCCAACCGACTGGCCCGCACGGAAGAGTCGGTAGTCAGCTGGAAATAGCACCGGAGGGCTCTACCTACGGTGCGGGTCACTCTCTCGCGCAATCAAACCAAACAATGAGGGGGTTGCTCTCCCCAAGACAAATTTTTAAGGTGAGCGTCTTTTAGGGTCGATAGTTTTAGCCAGTCCCAATTTTATGATTTTTCTTTTTAAAATTTTTCAAATGAAAACAAAGGCCTAACGAATTTTTCGGTTCTCCTAGTTATTAAGTCCAAAACAGGGGAGAGAAGACGAAAAAGCCGATGCGCGATGAAATCAATGATGCATGCTGAGATAGAAATGCGTACCTTGTCTCCAGCACTCTACATGCAAGTGATCCGCGCAGAATTTAAAGACAGGAAATAAACTACCTAAATGATGCATCGGGAAAAACCGAGTCCTAGATCAATAATTTCTACTCACAGAACCGTCTAATCGGTCACCGACCTCCAAGCCAAAGGGTCCGGTCTTGGCCCACCCCTCCTCTGCCCGACAAATGGGGGTAGGAGAAAGCGCTTTGTGGGGTAGACTACGGCACGTAGGCCACGAAGGAAAATGAGTCAGTTATTTTTATTAATTGATTATTAGTAGGTCCAATTAAGCGAACTATAGGAGCAGGCAGATAATTAAGTGTGGGGACCCTACTAATTACGGCACAAGCAAGTATAAAATCCTAAATCTAGGGGCTCAATCAAAAACCGCGTAAAGACCGGAAAAGGCAGCTAAAAAGAAAAGAAAAGAAAACCGCGAAAAGCCGCGAAAAACTCCTAAGGGTCCCCCGAGCACACCGATGCTCGGCGAAACAGACCCACTAAGCAGATATAGTCCTCAAATGTCTGAGTCCCTGTGTTATTACAATAATAATCAAATAAAAATAAAATAAAACCTAATCTACTCAACTCCCACTAAGCTCTCCTCTCACGCTCTCCTACGGCTCCGTGCAGAAGGAAGCCGCCTCCAAGTCCCGCGGTTGCGTCGGCTTCTCGAAATCGACCGCCTCGGTCCTCGGGCCCTCGCAAGACAAGAGACAAGTGGTCAGACCAAAATAATCCAATAAGAAAAAGAAAAATAAATGAAACTAAAATGAGGGTATATATGCAAAAATGCAAATTAAAATAAACACTCAAAATAAAACAAAAATAAAAACAAAAGAAAAGAAAATAAAGCAAAATAAAACAAAAATAAAATATAAACAAAAGTCGCGAGAAAGCCGTGAGCTCTGAAAGAGCCGCGAAAAGCCGCGAAAACAAAAATGAAAATAAAATAAAAACTACTAAGCCGTGCTCCCCGGCAACAGCGCCATTCTGATGACACGCCAAGCGACTAAGGCAAAGGTATCTAGATGGTCGTTGCGACCTCGATCACTCGGCTATGTCAATCAAGAAAAATGAACCACTAATATAGATAAAATCACTCAAAACACGAAAGCGGTCCTGCTATTAATTTAACCTGGTATAGCGACCAGGGTCGATCACAAGGAGCACGGGTTGGCCTCGCGGCCTACGAAGTAGTCAAAAAGAAAAATAAAATAAAAGAGGCAAATATTTTTGGTGGTTTTTAATTATTTAATATTTTTTGGATTTTTAATGAATTAAGAAAATAGGAAAAGTAAATAAACACACATTTCAACAAATTATTAAAAGCAATAAAAATCAATTAAAAATTCAAACAAAAATATTTTTATGTGTTTTATAATTTTTAGTGTTTTTGGTGAATTTTTGAGAATTTTCTGATGTTTATTTAATTTTCTAAAAATCAAAAAGTAGGTAAAACAGTAGGTACTGTCCAGCCGAGCTAAAAGGGCCTAGATGAAATATCTAAAGGTCCCAAAATAGCTGGGAGGTAATTTTCCTGTAAAGAGAATAAAATAAGGAAAATTTAGGAACCTATTTTATTATTTTTGAATTTTTGGATAAATTACTAGAATTTTTATAGGATTTTAGGTGTTTTTCAATTTTTAGGTGTTTTAGATAATGAAAAATAGCCAAAATTGCTAGAAAATCAAGCTAAGCAAACCAAACAGTGGACAATTTTTCTGGAATTTTTAAATGAGTTTTGATTTTTTTTTGGGGTTTTTAAAGTTAGACAGTAGAAAAATTAAGTGTTTTTGATTTTTTAAAAATATCAACTGAAAACAAAAATGTCCTCAAAAATCCTCGAAAATTTTACACTATGGCAGGAGCCATGTGTCCAATTTTCATTAGATTTGGATGTAATTTGCTATTTTATTCAAAAATAAAGAGGGGGCATAGTGCATAGGGACCAAAGTGCAAATACCCAGAAGTCTGGGAGGTCTGGTGCAAATAACCCAGCAAAACACGCGCCACGCGCGTGCCTAGGGCACTCAGGGACCCAACTGTAATGAAAATAAGTCCCGAGGACTTATTGGTAACAGGTACCAAAAGCCCAAGGGCTTATCTACAAAATACCCACAAATAGTCGCACATGCTCAAATAAACCACGCACAGGGGTATAAATGCAAATAAGTAAAAACTTTCATTCAACTAATAATAACCAGAACTACAAGGGCATGAAATGCAAAACACCCAGAAAATCACGTGTCGAAGCACGTGTCACATCGCATACAGGGGCATATCAGCAAATAACAGCAAGTACCAGGGTCTCTATGCAAATAACCCTAAAACTAAACAACTAAACTCAATATTTACAAGACTAAAAGCTAAATATAAGAAAAGACAGGGCCTAAGGGTAAATTACCCTTTATTAATGAAGCGGGTGGATGGAGGCCACATGGAGCATCTGACGGTGGTCTGTGGGTCGATATGGCGAGCTCCGGCAAAGGGGGTAGACGGAGGAGCTCGACTCCCAGCTCCTGTGCGAGCTGGGTTGGATGGGAATGAGGAGAATGTGCGTGAGAAGAAGGCGGATGCGATAGTCGATTCCGATGGTCGAACCGAGTGATGGAATGGTCGGAATCAGCTAGATACGGCGGCGGTACGAATTGGGCGTAATCGAAAATCAGAGAACAAGGAAGGTCTAAGTGATTACCTGGGTGGACGAGGAGACTGGGGAGGAGCTAAGGAAGCTCCTGGTCTTCGCCTCGAGGAGCGTCTCCCTCCGAGGCTCGGTGCTCCTGCTGGTGGCGGAGCAGCGGCGGCGAAGCTCGCCGGATCGATGGTCTCTCTTAGTCTCCTCGCTTCGACAGCACCGGACGCGAGCTGTCACTCTCACGCACTCGCTGGAGCTCACAGGGGAATGATTCGAATGGCCAAAGATAGAGAAATGAGGAGGCGGAGCAACGACTAAATATGGGTGCGGGTCCGGCTAGACGAGGTCGGGTAAGGCATGGAGGCGCGCGGATCCCGATGTGGATACCCCGGCGAGGGTGTCGGATGTGGCAGGAGTGAAACGGACCCGGGGTTTAGGTGGGATTCAATCGGGTTTAGGCGCTAGAAATTAGGGAAGTCGGGTCGGGCGCCTAAATCCGTAGGAGGTGGTCCTGGGGGGGGTAGTTGACCGGGCGGTCAACAATCCCCAGGACCAATAGGGAACAACCACGTGGATATTATTTGGAAATGAAATAACAGGTGGCAAATGGCCGAATTTGTAAAAACTTAAAACATGAAATATTTGTATTTTATTTTTTTTTCTATTTTTTAGTGATTTTTAATAATTTTTTCGAAATAAAAATAAGGTATATACATAATATGTAATATATAGGTATATGTACACTATATAGGGTTTTTAATTTTTGATTTTTAATTATTAATTTTATGCAATTTTATTCCTATTTTCTATTTTATTTATTTTCATTATAAAATAAGGAATAAAAGGATATTTTTATTTTATTTTAATTATTTATATACATAGGTGAAATAAATACCTATATATATTTATATACATGGTATATTTACAATATATTTTTTTGTTTTTAATTTTGTTATTTTTGTTTTGTTTTTTTTGTTTTGATTGTTTTTATTTATTTATTTACACCATATAACATAGAATATTTACAAAAATTTTGGAGATTAATTTTTATTTATTTATAAAGTTAAATAAATATAAAGGTGGTTCTATGTACATGATAACTATACAAGAGGTGTTTTTGTTTTCTTTTTAATTTTTAAACTTTTATTTTGATTTCATATTTGTAAATATATACAAATATTTACAAGCCTATTTTTGTGAGGAAAATACTTTTATTTTATTTGCATCTATATTTACACATTTGAGCCCCTATCTCCCTCTACTTTGGCTTTTATGCGGTCAGGCCCATGCTGAGCCCTCCCTTGGGTTAGGTTGCTCAATATTTATTCTAAATATTTCCCTCTTTTTTTCTTTTTAATCTTTATTCTTTTATTTTTGCACAAAAACATGCTAATTATATGTTTTTACACAATGCATGCTTTTGGTAATTATTTCTATTTACACATATCTACATGCATTTGCAAAGGTTTTTGTAGCTAAAATATAAGAATAAAGAGTGATGAATGAGTATTCATCAAGTCTTGGTTATAGATTAGTGGAACTCAGAGGCTGTTGAGTTTTAGGCTTAAGTCCAAATAAGGTTCCAACACATGAATAATCCAAAGATCTGATCGAGCTCCATACCTTAATTTAATGAAGGCAAGTTTAATAATCAACCTTGATCCATGTACATTCTCTTTTTCTTTTTTTTATTTCTTTTTCACTTCTTTTTCAAATAAGTGTTTGCTAAGGGACTAGCAAAGTTAAGTATAGGGGGGTGATGAATACTCATTCATCACTCTTTATTCTTATATTTTAGCTACAAAAACCTTTGCAAATGCATATAGATATGTGTAAATACAAATAATTACCAAAAGCATGCATTGTGTAAAAACCTATAATTAGCATGTTTTTGTGCAAAAATAAAAGAATAAAGATTAAAAAGAAAAAGAGGGAAATATTTAGAATAAATATTGAGCAACCTAACCCAAGGGAGGGCTCAGCATGGGCCTGACCACATAGAAGCCAAAGTAGAGGGAGATAGGGGCTCATGTGTGTAAATATTTATGTAAATAAATAAAAGTATTTTCCTCACAAAAATAGATGCAAATTGGGTTGTAAATACTTGTACATATTTATAAATATAAAAAACAAGATAAAAATAGAAAAAATCAAAAAGAACAAAAACATCACTTTCACATTGTACATAGAACCACCTTTATATTTATTCAGCCTTATAAATAAATAAAATTAATTTCCGAAATTTTTGTAAATATTCTACAGTATATATGTAAATAAATAAAATAGAAACAATTAAAATAAAAACAGAATAAAAATAACAAAATTAAAACACAAAAATATATTGTAAATATACCATGTATATAAATGTATATATGTATTTATTTCACATATGTAGATAAATAATAAAAATGAAATAAAAAGGTTTTTTTATTCCTCATTTTATAATATAAATAAATAAAATATAAAATGGGAATGAAATTGTATAAAAATAACAATTAAAAATCAAAAATCAAAATCTTATATAGTGTATATATACCTATATAACCCTACTATGTACATACCCTATTTTCATTTCGAAAAATTAAATAAAAATCACTAAAAAATAGAAAAAAATAAAATAAAAATATTTCATGTTTTAACTTTTTACTAAATCGGCCCTTAGCTACCTTGAATTTCACTTCCAAACTTTCGCCACGTGGCTGCTTCCTACTGATCCTGGGAATGTTGATCGCCCGGTCAACTCTCCCCCCAGGACCACTTCACACGGGTCCTTAGAGGGTAACCCATCTTCTCGGATTTTTAGCGCTTAAACCCGATTCATCCCCACTCAAACCCCGGGTCCGATTTGATCTTTATATATCCGACACCCTCGCCGGAGCTACCACATCGGGATCCGCGCTTCAGTACGCCCTACCCGCGTCCTTCTTCTCGGACCCTCCCAGCATATATAGCCGAGCTCCGCCACCTCCAATTTCCATCTTTGGCCATTCGATTCCACCTCCCGTGAGCTCCATTGCGTAGGCGAGAGTGACAGCTTGCCCCTCGTGGTGTCGAAGCGAGGAGAGGGAGCGTGACCACTGATCCGGCGAAGCTTCGCCGCCTTGCTCCGCCTCCAGCAGGAGCTCGAGCCTCGGAGGGAGACGCTCCTCGAGGCGACGACCCAGAGCTGCGCAAGCTTATCCCCAATCTCACCGTCCACCCAGGTAGCTCCTTAGCCGTCTTCTTTTCTTTAATTTCTAGTTACCCCCAAATCGCTGCTCCGCCGTCCATCGTCGATTCCGTCCACGTCCGACCCCCAATCGATCATCGGGCTTCGCCATAGCCATTGCCTCCCTTCCGCGCACCTTCTCCATATCTCCATCCAAACCAGCTCGCACAGGAGCTGGGATTCGAGCTCCACCGTCTCCCCTTCGCCGGAGCTCGTCCACTTCGACCCTCCGTTCACCGTCACCCCGCCTAACCGGGTCGAGGCAGTTTGCCCTCGACCCGCGAGTCTTCTGAGCTTACTTTGCAGGTCTTACGAGGACCATCTGAGGTTCTCCCATTCGAGCCAGGAGACGGACCTCCGCCGAACTCGCCGGAGCCCTCCAGGGCTCGGTTGGGCCATCGGAGGCCACCAGTAGCTGCGGAGCGCCATGCCGGAACTTCTCCGATCCTCAGGCGCAGCAGGGGAGGTCAGGAGCGCACGCACGAGGCCGGCGAACTTCGCCGGCGAACTGTTCTTCCTCGACTTTCAGCCGACATCCGATCAGCCCTCCCGCTCCAGTTTTCATCTGGACCGTCCGTTCCAGGAGCCGCCTTCACCGTCAGATCTGAGGAGGACCGATCCCAGCCGCCCGATGCGCGAGGGTTAGCCGTAGAGAGCCTCCACCGTTTGATCCCCCACGTGGCGACACCCCCGTCGTCAGATTCACCCGAGTAGCGAAGCTTTGGAGCGCCACCTGATCCAGACCGTCCGCAGCACCACGTGGCGTCCATCCAGCGGTCCGCATTAATAAAGGGTAATTTACCCTTAGGCCCCCTTTGTTATTTTATTTCGCATTTAGTCTTGTAAAATCCTAGTGTAGTTGTTTAGTTTTTGGGACATTTGCATAGAGGACCTCGTACTTTATTTTCCTTGCATTTATGCCCCTGTGTATGGTCTGACACGTGCTTCGTCACGTGGCTTTCTGGTGTATTTGCATCTTATGCCCCTGTAGTTCTGAATGTTAATGAATGAATGAAAGTTTTTGGAATATTGTATTTATACCCCTGTGCGTATTTTAATTGAGCATGTGCGGATATTTTTGGGTATTTTGCAGATAAGTCCCTAGGCTTTTGGTACCTGTTACCAAATAGCCCTCGGAACTTATTTTCGTTACATTTGGGTCCCCGAGTGCCCCAGGCACGCGCGTAGCATGTGTTTCGCTGGGTTAATTGCACCAGACCCACCAGAACTCTGGGTATTTGCATATAGGTCCTTGTGCACACTGCCCCTTCTCTATTTTTGAATAAAATAGCAAATTACCTCCAAATCCAATGAAAATTGGACACATGGCTCCTGCCATAGTGTAAAATTTTCTAGGATTTTTGAGGACATTTTTGTTTTCATTTGATATTTTTAAAAATTCAAAAACCTCTAGTTTTGCTACTGTCTAACTTTAAAAATCACAAAAAAATATTAAATAGTACCTAAAAATTCCAAAAAAATTGTCTACTATTTGTGTTGTCTAGCTTGATTTTCTAGCCAATTTTGGCTATTTGTCATTACTGAAAACCACTAAATAGTGAAAAACACTTAAAAATTTATAAAATTTCTAGTAAATAAACCAAAAACCCAAAAATAATAAATTAGGTGCCTAAATTTTCCTTGTTTTATTCCCTTTACAGGAAAATTACCTCCCAGCTAATTTGGGCCTTTAGATATTTTATCTAGGTCCTTTTAGCTCGGCTGGACAGTACCTCTCATTTCAGTCCTTGTTTGATTTTTAGCAAATTGAATAAACCTTAGAAAAATCCCAAAAATTCACCAAAAACACTAAAAATTATAAAACACATAAAAATATTTTTGTTTGGATTTTTGGTTGATTTTTAGTGTTTTTAATAAATTGTTGAAGTGTGTTGTTTTCTCGATTTCTTTATTTTCTTAATTAACTAAAAATCCAAAAAAAATATAAAATAATTAAAAACCATCAAAAATATTTTCTTCTTTTATTTTACTTTCTTTTTGACTACTTCGTAGGCCGCAAGGCCAATCCGTGCTCCTTGTGATCGACCCTGGTCGCTATGCCAGGTTAAAATAATAGCAAGACCGCTATCGTATTTTTTTGATTGATTTTATCTCTCTTGGTGGTATAATTTTTCTTGATCGACACGATCGAGTGACTGAGGTTGCGACGACCATTGTAGAGATACCTGATTACCTTAGTCGCTCGGTCTTTCGTGTCATCAGGAACTACACACTTCAACAAATTATTTAATGCACTAGAAATCAACCAAAATTTCAAACAAAAATATTTTTATGTGTTTTATAATTTTTACTGTTTTTGGTGAATTTTTGGGATTTTTCTAATGTTTATTTAATTTTCTAAAAATAAAAAAAGAGCTGAAGCTGTAGGTACTGTCCAGCCGAGCTAAAAGGACCTAGATAAAATATCTAAAGGCCCCAAATTAGCTGGGAGGTAATTTTCCTATAAAGAGGATAAAATAAGGAAAATTTAGGCACCTATATTATTATTTTTGGATTTTTAATTTATTTACTAGAATTGTTATAAGATTTTTAGTGTTTTTCAATTTTTAGGTGTTTTAAGCAATGAAAAATAGCCAAATTTGGCTAGAAAATCAAGCAAGCATAAATAAACAGTAGAAAATTTTTTTGTAATTTTTAAATATGATTTAATATTTTTGTGTGATCTTTAAAGTTAGACAGTAACGAAAATAGAGGCTTTTGAATTTCTAAAAATACCAAACAATGTCTAAAATGTCTCCAAATTTTATGGAACATTTTACAACATGGCAGGAGCCATGTATCCAATTTTCATCAAATTTGGAGGTGATTTGCTATTTTATTCAAAAATAAAGAGGGGGCACTGTGCACAGGGACCTATGTGCAAATACCCGAAGTTCTGGGGGGTCTGGTGCAATTAACCCAGGTAAACACGTGCGTCGCACGCGCCTGAGGCACTCAGGGACCCAAATGTAAGGAAAGTAAGTCCCGAGGGCTATTTGGTAACAGGTACCAAAAGCCTAGGGGCTTATCTGCAAAATACCCACAAATATTCGCACATGCTCAATTAAAATACGCACAGGGGTATAAATGCAAATAAACAAAAACTTTCATTCAATTGATAACATTCACAACTACAGGGGATAATATGCAAATACACCAGAGAACCACGTGACGAAGCACGTGTCAGACCATACACAGGGGCATAAATGCAAACTAAACAAAGTACGGGGTCCTCTATGCAAATATCCAAAAACTAAACAACTACCTAAAATATTTACAAGACTAAATGGTAAAGACAAAACAAGAGGGGGCCTAAGTAATGTTTACCCCTTTATTAACAGAGCCGATGGATGCGCGCCACGTGGAGCATCTGACGGTGGCGGGTGACGGTCGGTCCAAGACTGAGCTCCTGGGGCGAATCCAACGGCGGAGGCGTGGCCACGTGTCTGATCTAGCGGTCGAGGACGTCAGTGGATTAACCTCTCACTGGACCAACGGCTGGGATCGCCTCTCCGAAGATCTGGCGGTGCAGGGGCCTCCTGAGATGGACGGTCGAGATAAGAACTGGAGGACAGAGGCGATCGGACGGCGATGGAGGATGCTGGATGAACTGTTCGTCGGCGAGATTCGCCGGCCTCGGGCGTGCGCTAGGATCCTCCTGGAAGCACGCTGAAGGTCGGAGAAGGAGCGTAGGGTGCTTCCGCATCCGCTGTTGGGCTCCGAGGACCTAGCCGGGCTCTGGAGAGCTCCGGCAAGGTCGGCAGAGATACGCCTCCTGGCTCGATGTCGAAGGACCTCAGATGGCCCTCATTGAACCTGCAAAACAGTCCAGAAGGCTCGCGGGTCGAGGGCAAACTGCCTCGACCCGGTTAGGCGGGTGAAGGTGGACTATGGAGCGATATGGGCGAGCTCCGGCGAGGGGGGTAGACGGGGGAGCTCGAATCCCAGCTCCTGTGCGAGCTGGGTTGAATGGGATTGCGGAGAAGATGCGCGGGAGGAAGGCGGTGGGTATGGCAAAGCCTGATGGTCGGATGGTGGTCGGAATCGAACGGAATCGACGGAAGACGGCGGAGCAGCGATTTGGGCGAAATGGGAAATTACAGAAAAAGAAAGATCTAAGAGGCTACCTGGGTGGACGAGGAGACTGGGGATGAGCTTGCGCAGCTCTGGGTCGTCGCCTCGAGGAGCGTCTCCCTCCGAGGCTCGAGCTCCTGCTGGTGGCGGAGCAAGGCGGCGATGCTTCGCCGGATCAGTGGTCTTGCACCCTCTCCTCGCATCGACACCACGGGGGACAAGCTGTCACTCTTGCCTATGCAATGGAGCTCACTGGAGGTGGAAGCGAATGGCCAAAGATGAGATTTGAGATGGCGGAGCTGAGAATCTATATGGTGGAGGGTCCGGGAAGACAGGCGCGGGTAGGGCGATGAAGCGCGCGGATCCCGATGTAGAGGCTCCAGCGAGGGTCTCGGGTGTGTCATGAAGGAGTCGGACCGTGGGTTTAGGTTATAAGGTGTCAGGTTTAGGCGCTAAAAATGGGGGAAATCGGGTCGGGCGCCTTAACCCGTGGGAAGTGGTCCTGGGGGGGCAGTTGACCGGGCGGTCAACATCCCTAGGGCCAATGGGTAGCGGCCACGTGGCTGGATTTTGAAAGTGAAAATTAGGGTAGTAAATGGCTGAATTTGGGAAAAGTTAAAACATGATCTTTTTATTTTATTTTTTTCTATTTTTTTGTGATTTTTAATTAATTTTTCGAAATAAAAATAAGGTGTGTACATTATATAACTATATATAGGTATATATACAATATAAGGTTTTTAATTTTTGATTTTTAATTGTTATTTTTATACAATTTTATTCCCATTTTATATTTTATTTATTTATATTATAAAATAAGGAATAAAACGACATTTTTATTTTATTTTTATTATTTATCTACATAGGTGAAAAAAATACATATGTACATATATATACATGGTATATTTACAATATATTTTTGTGTTTTTGATTTTGTTATTTTTATTTTGTTTTTGTTTTAATTGTTTTTATTTTATTTATTTACACTATATAATGTAGAATATTTACAAAAATTTTGGAAATTAATTTTATTTATTTATAAGGCTGAATAAATATAAAGGTGGTTCTATGTACAATGTGAAAGTGATGTTTTTGTTCTTTTTTATTTTTCTATTTTTATCTTGTTTTTTTATATTTATAAATATGTACAAGTATTTACAAACCAATTTGCATCTATTTTTGTGAGGAAAATATTTTTATTTATTTACACAAATATTTACACATGAGCCCCTATCTCCCTCTACTTTGGCTTTTATGCGGTCAGGCCCATGCTGAGCCTTCCCTTGGGTTAGGTTGCTCAATATTTATTCTAAATATTTCCCTCTTTTTCTTTTTAATCTTTATTCTTTTATTTTTGCACAAAAACATGCTAATTATAGACTTTTACACAATGCATGCTTTTGGTAATTATTTGTATTTACAACTATCTACAAGCATTTGCAAAGGTTTTTGTAGCTAAAATATAAGAATAAAGAGTGATGAATGAGTATTCATCAGCGGCTTCGCTTGACTGCTCCGAGCATTCTAACTCTCTGGCTCTGGTTTCTTCGATTGTCTCTATTTGTATGGTTTCGCCCTCCACGCGAAAGCATACCTTCCAGCTATCATGGTCGGTCACCGCCTTGGCTGTGGCCAAGAATGGACGCCCGAGTATGATGGGGGCATCGGTTACCGACTCAGGGATCTCCATGTCCAACACAACGAAGTCCATTGGGAATTTCAGGCCCTGAATGGTAATGACCATGTCTTTCAACAACCCCTTCAGCATCTTAGTCGACCTATCAGCAAACTGAAGGACTGTCCTGCTCCTAAGAAGAGGACCAAACTCGAATCGATCGAGCAAGGCTGTCGGAAGAAGGTTAATTGAAGAGTCGTTGTCTAATAGAGTACGATCAAACTGTTGCTCCTAAATCTCGCATCTGACATAGGGAGCTCCTACGTCTGGTCACTTGGCTGGCAGCTTGTTCTGGATGGTACAACAAGTGGAATGAGTGAGCACATGGATCTGATCTCTGTGGTTCCTCCTCTTCCTACGGATGGTAGTTTTCTCCTTTAAGTTCTTTTTGAAAAGGGGGATGTGCTCAAGTGCTTCCTGTAGAGTCAGCTGAATGTGGAATCTATCTATCATCTGATTACTGAACTCTACCTGCTGGTCTTTTTTAGGATTTTCTCTTTTATTCCCCTTCGCTCGGCGGAGTGCCTCAGGGAAGGGGATGGTAGGGGCCTCCACAGATGGAGGGATAGGAATAGGTCCCTGTGCCTGTGAAGGAGGAGAATCCATACAATAATCATCATTCACCACATATGGATCCGCAATGTGAACAGAAACCTTTCCTTTATTCATATTTTTGTTTTTCTTTTTGTTTCCATAGTCCATAGGTACAAAATGTGGCAACATCACAGAGGGAGGCTCAACAAAAGTAGATGTGGTGGCCTCAGTACCACCACCAGCACCTGTCTCTGCGGCATCAGCACTGCGCTCTGGCTCAGCATCCAAAATGGTGGCATCAGCACCACCGTCTGCAACTGGTATCGCGACGGCATCAGCACCGTCGTCTGGATCTCCGTCGTGGGTGGCATCAGCACCACCGTCTTCAACATCATCATTGGCGGCATCAGCACTGCTACTCTGCTCCTCTGGCGCTCCTGGTTCTGCATCTGGTTGTCGCTCAGAAGAGGTGCCGCCTGCGGGCATCCTACCGCTCCTAGTAGTCACAAAATCAGCATCATAGAAAGAATAAGACATATCACTCAAATAGCCACTAGGAGAGGTATCCTCTGTAAACTCTACCTTCTCAGACTTCCTTTTCAGATTGTTCGGGTTAGGTTCAATCTGAGCGGGTATGGCGGCTTTGCCTTTTATTATGTCCCTCATCTCCTGACGAAATTCATCCATTTCTTGCCTGAAAGATGCTCGTTGTTCGGAGAGCAAGCGGGCAAGATCATCGAGAGCTGGGTTCTCAAAGGTGGGACCCTGAGGACCGGATGGTTGTCCCTGCTGGAAATGGGGTTGCTGTTGTTGCTGGTGTTGCTAGTATGGATAGTTCTGGGTCGGCTGGGCATAAGATTGCTGAGGTTGCTGTCGCTGCCTCCACTGCTGTCCCTGATAGGTGGGACGAGGACCACTCTGATACTGTTGCTGATGGGCATACTGGGGTTGTTGCTGCTGGTGTGGCTGGCTGTTCTGATGTCCTTGGGCAAGATTCTGCTGTTGGGAGGAGGAGCCACCGTTGCCCCAACGGAATCCTGGATGATCACGACGGATCCCAGGCTGAGGGTACCGGTCGTACCAAATCCCATTGACTTCCATCAATGGTTCCTGCTCAAAGGAGGGTGGAGGAAGAACTGCCAGTGGCTGCTCCGGCTGATACACCACCATATGAGTGTCTGGAGATGGCGGCTGTGCTAGGTAGTACTGTAGCAGTGGAACCGGCTCTGCCTGGATATGGTTCACCTGATGGTACGAGGTAGATGCTTGGTTAGAACTGCTACTGCTGGGGTCAGCCCGTGACCTAGGAGGCTGCTGGGAGTGAGTTTGTGCCTCCTGGACGCAAAGGATCTGCGTCTTCAGGTCACTCATAGTCTTGGCGATCTGGTCCATCTGGGCCATGCCTTGCATCTGCTTCTTCTCGAGGATCTCGAGACGGTCCAGCTTCTCACTAATGATGCCCATATCGGTCGCGGCTGATTCAGCTTGGGTTGCGGCTGCCGACACTGTGTTGGGACCGGCATCGATGCGGGCGATCCTCTGGAATGATCCCGCTCCTTGCGGGGGCTTCTGCTGTGTGTAGACTCGGGCTTGGGCCATCACGGTTGAGTTTTCTGCCATGCCCTCGTAAATGGCCCAGACGTCGTCTTCACCTTTTGAGAAATAGGACCCACCGCAAGAGGCGTTGACTAGCCCCTGCAGCTCCGCTATCAGCCCACAGAAGAAACTTTGAACCAGATTGGGCTTGGATATATCATGATGTGGACACCGGTCGATGAGCTCTCGAAAGCGATCCCAAGCTTCGTGAAACTTTTCATTCGGGATCATGACAAAGTTACTGATCATGGCTCTAGATGCATTGGTCTGGCCGAGAGGGTAGTACTTCTTCAGATATGTGGTCCGGAGATCTGCCCATGTATCAATGAATCGCCCCAGGTGCTTGAGCCAATATGCAGCTCTATCAACCAATGAGAACGGGAAGGCGATCATCTTGATTGTGTCCTCAGTCATCAACCGATCATGGATGGTGCTGCATATCATCTCAAACTCTTGGAGGTGGAGGTGTGGCTCTTCGGTCGGCAACCCATGGAATTTGGGTAGGAGCTGAATGGTATGGGGCCGCAACTCGAAGTCTCCATGGATAGGCGGAAGTCGGATCCAACGATGAGTGAGGGATGCGGATGGGTTGTGCAATTCCCTCATGATGGTTTGTGGCGGACTCAGGGTCTGGATCACCTCCTCCTGCATCAGGTCCTCCTCCTCCTCCACCTCTGCCACCGCCACCGCCCCCAGGTCGGTTCTCTCTCATCTGAGCAATTTCTCTCATAAGATCACCCATGAAAGTACCCTGGTCATGAATCTGCCTCTGCATAGTCTCCAGGGATGCAAGAAGTGAATTGTTGATGGCCGCCTGATCAAATATGAACGGAGGGTGGTCATGGTCATCTGGGTGCTCGCCTCTGTCTGCCATCACTGGATTCTCTGAAAAAGCAAAAGAGGCCATCTCAGGTGCTGTCGAATGATCTGAACTCTGTGATGCACTGAATTCTGAAACTATTGGACTGAGAGAAGGAGAATGGGAAGGGTGGTCGAGGGGGAACAGGGTGGATGTGAACTCAGGCTCGGAGAGTGGACTTTCCGAGGTAGTCTTAGATGAATAAGGAGGAGTGCTGGATAGCGGTGCCGACAAGGTCGGCCTAAGAGATCTCCGTCCCATCATCTTGATTATTAGGAAGAGCAGAAGGAATGCAAAAGAAGAAGGAATGAAGTGAGAAACAAAATTGCGCACAATTGCTGTGTTTTTTATCTTGACCTAAATAAATCTAGCAATCAAACACAAAGCAGGGGTGAGTTCACCAACTCAACACAAAGCAGGGGTGAGTTCCCATGCAACCTGAATACAAGTGAGGGTGTTACTCTCCCCAAACAATGAATCCAATTACCGATTTTATTTTTGGTCAAGGTTTTCTTAGCAGTCCCTTTTTTAATTTTTTTGGTGTTATCGCTTCTTTTGAGTGAATTCAAACAAGCAACTAACGATTTTTGTTTTTTCTTGATCCTACTTTGTTCCAAAAACAGAGGGAGAATAGAGTCGGAAAAGCCGATGCAAGTCGACACCAAGGTGGAAATCTCACCTTTGTGCCTAGATGATGGATGCAAAGTAAGAAGACTTACAACGAATCCCAGCTCTCTCCATGCGGGATGCAAAGCAGAATTTATAAACCTAGCTACATGGCGATATGCAAAGCGGAAATCGTCCTAGGGTAGGCAACTGCTAGCGTGAAGAACCACAAGCTAACCACTAACCCTCAATCCTAATGTCCAGTCTAGGCTCACCCCTCCTCTGCTCAACACATTTGAGTTAGGAGAAAGCGCTTGTGTGGGATGAGCTCGCGGCACGCGGATCGAAAGCTAATGGCCAACTATTTAATTAGTCTAAGTCCAAATACGAACTATAGGATCATGCAAAAGTGATTAGTGTGTTTGGACCTATTCTAATCGAATCAAGCAGGCCTAGAGTCTAAGGGCTCAATCCACAAAAGAAATGAAAAAGGAAAACAAAATCGGAAAATGACAACGGAAATACGCGAGAAAAGCCGCGGTGAGCCCCCGGGTGAACAAACACCCGGAAATTAGGCCCTGAGTGTCCAAGAGTCCAATGTACCTGTGTTATTACAAATTATCAAAGTCACTCTCTCACAAAAATAAAATGCAACTAATCTACCACTCTCTCTCACTCCTCCTGCTCTCTCCTGCTGGCTTGACCTAAGAAGGCCGGCTCCGCTTCCCAAGGTTGCTTCGAGTCACCTAGGCGATCCGCCTTGCTCCGCGGTCCCTCGCAAGAAGACAAGAAAGAATGGTCAGATAGCTCAATCAATAGATATATCAAAACCATAAGAGAGACAAAATAAAGCTATAGTAGACAATCAACACAATTAAGCAAAAATAAAGAACTACTCACTGTTGCTCCCCAGCAACGGCGCCATTTGATATACCCAAAATCGAGTGCGGTCGTATTGACTCACAAGGCGAGTAAACAGTCGGTGTGTTGACCACACAAAATCCTAGGTTTAATTAACAATTAACCCACACTAAAGATCAACAATCAGAAATAAATGTGGAGTTAAAATTTATTTTTAACTCTGCACAAATGATGTATAGGGACAAGTATGCAGAGAATTCGAACACAGGGAGCAAACAGGGTAATTCAAAAAGATGTGCACAAGTGAATGTGAGTGATGTCTACACTAAGCAAGCAAGCAAAGAAATTTTTGTGGGTTTTTAATTATTATTTTTTTTGTAATTTTTAATTTTTTAATTTGATTTTTAATTTTCTGATTTTTATAATTTATATTTTATATTTTTCAATTTCTTTTTCGATATTGGAAAATATAAGCAAAGTAATAAAAGAGGCGGTAATGTATTTATAAAAATAAGCTAAAATAGCCAAAAATTTAGAAATAAAATGTTTTTGATATTTTTAGGATTTTCTACTATTTTTGTGATTTTTGGGTATTTTTCAAATTGTTTTTGGTATTTTTAAATGCTGAAATAAAGGAAAACAGTGAAGAAGGCACTCGCTGTGGGTAAAATGGGGATTAAAAATAGCAAACAGCCACAAAGTTTTTCCACACTATTTTTCAACTAAAGATAATAAAATATAGAGTAAACAAGAACTGAGTTTGTATTTTTCTGAGTTTTCTTTGATTTTATATATTTTTTTTGAAGTTTTTATGTATTTTCAAAATTTTAAGGTTTTTCTTTTGAGATTTTTAGTGATTTTTGGACTGACACTAAAATAGGTTAAAATACATACTAGGGATTTTTTTGAATTTTTCGAGATATTTTGCTATTTTTTTATTATTTTCTAAGCTAGACAGTAAATAAAAAGCATGTTTTTGATTTTTGATAAATATTAAAAAGAAATAAAATCAAAAACTAAATATATGGCGAGAAAGTACAAGTTAGCAGGAGCTTAACCCTAATTTTTGAGAATTTTTGGACTTAAAATGATGGTCCAATTAATTAATACAAGCATCCAAACATTAAACAGGCCTGGCAGGGGTATAAGAGCAATTATCAGAACATCCAGGGGTATACATGCAAAATTTTCACAAAATGTATTCTGAATAAAATAGTTCCAGGATCAAAAGTTAAATGCCAAAACTACAAGGGTTATCCTGCAAAAACGCCAAGGTCACGCGCGCTATGCACGTGACCTGGCGGGGACCCCTTTGCAATATTGCAAAGTTCAGGGGGTCTGCATGCAAAATTCCACAAAATAAATAGCGTAACAAAATATTTGGTGGACTAAATGTTAAAAACAAGGACTGCTAGGCCCTTGTCTGCAAAATGTCCACGCGCACGTGCCCACGCACGTGCGCTTGGCTGGCAAGGGTCGAAAAGTAAATAAGAAAACTTCAGGGGGTTTTTAGCAAAAATTACAAAAAGTTAATAACAGCAAATGAAAGTTTAAGACCTGATAATTAATACATAAAAACACCGGGGTATCTTGCAAAATTACCCAAGCAAGGGGGCGATCCGACGGTGGGTGTTAACCCACTTAACACGTGTCAGCTTAGGGACTCCCGATGCCCCTTCGTGCAGCAGCGGTCCAGATTAGAAGATCTGGAAATGATGGACGGTCCTGGGCTCTCTAATCCGACGGCTGCTGCTGATGTGGAAGAACGGCCGGAAGATCGACGGCGCGCGAGATGGCTGGAAGAACAGAAGATGAACTCGCCTAGGGCGAGTTTGGATCAGGTGGCGCGGGCTCCTCCGGCCTCCTCCAGGCCGGTCGATGGTCTCTCCGTCTTCCTGCAGGTGTCCTCTGGCCGCCTGAAGCTTTAGAGGGTGGTGGTAGCCACCAGAGCTCGCAAGCGAAGGGGGAGGAGCTGGAGCTCCCAAACCACCTCCGGCGAACTCACAAAAGGGCTCCAGATCCTCGATAAGCTCTGTTACCTGCACAAAAAAGTGATATGATCGGGGGCAAATTGCCCCAATCACATAGCGCAAAGAAATGGGGGTGTGCGGCGGCGTTTGGCGCAAAGAATGACGGTGGCCGGAGATGGCTCTGGCCGACTGTCGATTTGGCGAATCGACAGGCCAGCGAGTTAGATGAAGGGGTCGTGATGAAGCTCGGGTTAACGGGAATGAAGTGAAGCTAAAGATAAGGTGGTTAGACGGCCCTCAAGCTCAGAGAGAGCGAGGAAGAAGGTACCTCAACGGGGTGGCCAGAGGTTGATTGGATCTCGCCCAAGCGTTGCTGATCCACCGCCTTGACGAGGGCTCCACGGAGCTGTCACCTCCAGAGAGTTCTAACGAGGTCAAGGGGGGAAAACTTGGATGGATTTGCGGTTCCCATTTCAAAAGGGAATCAGATTTGGGTTTTAAGGAGTTGACGAGGGGGTCCAAAGAACAAGACGCACAGCTCGATTCAGAGCTCCACAGCCCAAGGAGAGCCTTGGGCGTGTAAGAGCTCTGATCGAGGAAAAACTTCCATGAAGGAAGCATCATGGTTTGGCGAAAGGAACAGCCCCAAAAAAAAACTCGAAATGGGGTCAAAAGTCATCCTGACAGTCTACAGGACCTAGGGTCAGAGAGTTGACCCGAGGTCAACTCTTCTGGCCCCCTGGTTGGTCCACGTGGACCAACCAGGAAAAAGGTCATAAAAAATTCTTAAAAAATCATTTTAAAATAGTAAATAATATTTTTTTAATGAGGTTATAAAATAAAAATTGTTTATAAATTTATGTCGTATTTTATTCCGATTTTTAATTATTTTTATGAGATTTATTTTTACAAGTTGCTTTTATACCCCTATATAGGTATATTATCTATATATTTGACTATTTGATTTTTAATTTGTGATTTTAATTTTATTATTTTTATTTCTTATTTTGTAAAATTCTAAAATACTTTTATATACACAAATATATTTTTATTTTATTTTTCTGATTTATTTTGTATATTTAATAAATTATAAGAGTATGTTGTATAGGTATACATATAGGTATAATACCTGTATGATCTATATATGAGTATTTTTATTTTGTATTTTCTTTGCATTTTTATTCTAATTTTAATGTACATATTTATTGTAAGAAATGTTTACAACATTATAAAAATATAAAATTATAAAAATAATAAATAAATAATAAATTGAATATTTTAATATGTACAAGTATACAATGAGGGTCCAAAACTCAACTTTCAAACCGTAGCTCCGCCAAATGCAGAACCACCATTATTAAATAGTTATTTTCTTCTATATACAATTAAAGGTGAGTATGCTGCATTTGGAGTTTTTATTTATGAGATACGGGTCTGGGAAGTTGGCATTCTGGAATTTTATTCAGACCATAACTTTTTATCTGTACATTATTTTTCTGTGAAATCAATTTTGTATTTTTCTTTATTAATTTATCTACAACTTTCATTTACAAAGTTTCTTTATTTGATGTATAAAAAGTGGAACCAAAAGTAGGTCCCAAAATGAATAAAGAATGAATAGCATAATATAGGTATTTGACCCTTATCTCCCCCTACTTTATTCCTGGTCGACCTATTCATCAAGATGCCTAGGTCTCGGGGTTTTGGGTCATAAAATATTTACAATATTTTATTCTTTTTCTTTTCTTTTATTTATTCTATAATTTTGGCTTTAATTACAGTATTTTATACACTAATAGGATGCACATGTATGAATGCTCAGATGCTCTATTTAAGGCTATTTACAGGCATTTGCTAGGGTTTTTGGTGCCAAAATGATAGAATAAAGATGATGAAATGTGGATTCATCAGCGGCTGAACCCAAATCTGAGAGAGGTTGTCATGAAGGAAATTTCAAAATGGTGGAGCGCCGATTTTATCTATCCCATCTCCGACTCCAAGTGGGTCAGCCCTTTGCATGTGGTGCCCAAGAAGATGGGCATCACTACAGTGATTAGTGAGTCAGGAGAGGAGATTGCTACACGAGTACCCACTTCTTGGCGGGTCTGCATTGACTACAGGAGACTCAACCAGGCCACCAAGAAGGATCATTTCCCCCTGCCCTTTACAGATCAGATCATTGAGAGACTGGCAGGGAAGAGCCACTATTGTTTTCTGGATGGGTACTCGGGCTACAACCAGGTGGCCATCGCTCCTGAGGACCAGGAGAAGACCACCTTTACCAGTCCCTTCGGCACATACGCCTTCCGACGCATGCCATTTGAGCTATGAAATGCCCCTGCGACATTTCAGAGATGCAGGCTGTCGATCTTTTCGGACATGGTAGGGGAGTGCTTGGAGGTCTTCATGGATGATTTCTTGGTTTACGACGACGGATTCGACTCCTGTCTTGACTGCCTAGACCGAGTACTCCAGCGATGTATAGAGGTTCACTTGGTGCTATCTTGGGAGAAGAGTCACTTCATGGTGACTCAAGGGACGGTGCTTGGCCATATCATCTCCAACAGGGGCATGGAGGTTGATCCAACCAAGGTAGATGTCATTAGAAAACTCGCACCGCCGTCCAATCTGAGGCAGTTACGGTCATTCCTGGGGCACGTCGGTTTCTACCGATGATTCATTCATGATTTCAGCAGAATTGCCCGACCGTTGACTGACCTACTGACGAAAGACACCGAGTTCCTTGTTGATGACAAGTGTCTTTCGTCGTTCGAGACTCTCAAGCAGTGTGTTATAGAGGCTCCTGTTCTCCAGCCGCCTGATAGGTCTCTCCCATTCGAGATCATGACGGATGCCTCCGATTTTGCCGTGGGGGCCGTGCTAGGACAGAGGAGGGATGGAGTCCCCTTTGCTATCCACTACGCTAGCCGCACATTGGATTCTGTGCAGCGGAATTATACAGTCACAGAGAAGGAGATGCTAGCCGTAGTATTCGCCCCAGATAAGTTCAGATCTTACATCATTGGATCTAGAGTGACCTTGTATACTGATCACATCGCCATCCGATACCTCATGGCAAAGAAGGATGCCAAGGCCAGACTGACCAGATGGATCCTTCTACTCCAGGAGTTCGACATTGAGATCAAGGATAAGCCTGGAGTCACGAAAGTGGTGGCGGATCATCTCTCCCATTTAGAGCAGCCTGAGGAGTCTGAGCATATTGATCCCATTTGTGAGACCTTCCCAGATGAGGCGAGCCTTGCTATCGCCTCACTCCCGTGGTATGCCGATATTGTGAACTTTCTCATTGCTGGGAAAGTCCCACAAGATTGGCCCAGGCAGAGGCTTGAGACCTTCCTCGCGAAGGCCAAGTCCTACCACTGGGAGGATCCCATCCTTTACCACGTAGGAGGGGATAGCGTCTGGCGTAGGTGCATTCCTCAGGAGGAGCACCATAGCGTCCTCACTTACTGCCACAAGCTTGAGGCAGGAGGACATCATTCTGGGAGGAGAACGTCACAGAAAGTGCTCTAATCCAGCTTGTGGTGGCCTACCCTCTTCAAGGACTCTGATGAGTTCGTGAAGAGGTGTACTGACTATCAGAGGATGGGCACTTGTGGACAACGTGATATGATGCTGATGCAGCCCATTCACTTCTGTGAGGTTTATGACGCATGGGGCATCGATTTCATGGGTCCATTCCCTAAGAGTCAGGTATTTGAGTACATTCTGCTGGCCGTGGATTATGTTAGTCATTGGGTTGAGGCTATCCCCGCCCGAGTCGCTGATGCGAGGACAGTTTGCAGATTTTTGAGGAAGCACATCATCACGCGGTTCGGGGTTCCACGAGTTTTGATTTCTGATGGGGGGTCTCATTTCATCAACGACCAGGTGAAGGCCCTTGCTAGCGAGTTCGGTATAGACCATCGTGTTGCTACACCTTACCATCCACAGACGAATGGTCTAGCTGAGGTGTCGAATAGGGAGATCAAGACTATATTGCAGAAAGTCGTCCGCCCAGACCGAAAGGATTGGTCACAGCTTTTGAACTCGGTCTTGTGGGCATATAGGACGTCTTTCAAGACACCATTGGGCACATCTCCCTTTCGCCTCGTATATGGCAAGCCGTGCCATTTGCCTATTGAGCTGAGACACAGGTCACTTTGGGCAGTCACTGAGATACTTATGGATCCAGATAGTGTAGGAGATCAGAGGAGGGCAGAGTTAGCAGCCCTGGAGGATCTTAGAGATACCTCCTTCTCAAACAGCCTACAGTATAAGGAGAGAGTGAAGGAGTGGCATGATTCTCATATCAGCCACAAGCATTTTGAGCCTGAAAAGAGAGTATGGTTGTTTGATGCGAGGCTTCGTTTATTTCCAGGTAAGCTACAGAGCAAATGGAAGGGACCCTTCTTGGTGAGAAAGGTACACGACAACGGTAGCATTGATATATCCGAGTTGTCTTCCGAGAGTACCTTTCGAGTGAACGGCCAGCGGCTCAAGCCATTTCTAGATCATGAGCCGCGGGTCGTTGATGTTTCCCATATTCATTTTGCGTGAGATGTGGTCTTTTGACTCACATCTATTGCATCTCACGCCTGATTTTCACTGTTCTTCCGACTTGTATAGATCCAGATGTCTATATCATCACATTCTTTAGTCCCACATCCCTTTCTTCATCTTTTGATTATGCTATACTTAGGGTGCACTTTACCCTAAGTATAGGGGGGATGTAGGACCTTTGAGTTTTTCTTTTGACTCGTTCTATCCCTGTTTTGTTGCCTATACATAGGGATATTTTACCCTAAGTATAGGGGGGTAGACCCTGTACATTCTTCACTCGGTTTTTCTTTGTGTACAGCCTGCTATACTTAGGATTACTTGATCCTAAGTATAGGGGGAAAAGCTGAGATCTTCTTGATCTTCTATTTCACTCATTCGCCTTTGTATATAGCCTTCCTTTTTTACTTCCCTATATTAAGCACGAGTTATGTCTTCTTCATCGCTCTTGACTCTGAGGACATCGTTCGAGCTAAGTATGGGGGGTGTATATATTTCATATATACTTTAGCCATAACTCGTACTTTGTGTGAGTGTGTAAATAAATAAAATGGCTAAAACCCTAAAAATCACAAAAATTAAAAAAATTTCATGTAAATAAGCATTCTTTTATTTGCACATATATAGCTATGGTACAAATTATTTTTGTAAAAATGTTTTCAAAATTCTTTTTGTAAAGCTTGTGTAAATATTTTCTTATCAAATTATGTAGATAGTACAAACTTTTTCCAAAATGTTTTGAAAATCAAAAGTTTGCAAAAATCTTGTGTAAATGTGTGTAAATACTTTTGCAAAACTTTCACTTCATGCATTCATCCATTCATGATTTCAAAACATTTTTCAAAAATTTTGCATGTTTGTAAAATTTGTGTAAATAGCATCTTTGTATATATGTATATAGTTTTTTTTCTGGATTATAGTTGACATTTAAACTAGCCTGGAATCAAATTGAGAAATGGAGCTTGATTAAGATCTTAATCCACCTAATTCATAAGAGGAACCTTATAGGGCTTGGGTTTAAGGCTTTTCAGGTCCATGGTGACTTAATTCTTTGAGTCCACTAGGCTATGATCACATGTCATCTCAATGAGCCTAAGTAGAACACTTAACAACAACACATGACTCATAGGGACAATGGCTTTACTTGGACACCAGCACTTAGCACCGAGCTCTCTACGGATGAGGTGGTGAGGAGACAGTCTTCCTTGACTTGGGGTAGCATATGAGGGTAGTACTTCTAGGCGGAACCTCTCTTCTTCTTTTAGTGAAGGAAGTGCGTCTCAACTTGGTCTGGTTGCCATGAGGTCTAACGACAGGAGTTGTTGATAACCCTAAAATCCCCAAGACCCGGATGAAGGTAATAAGACAAGGGTCGTTGCGACCCGGATCTCATAGGATGGGTATATCAAGAAAAATCAACCGCTCAAAACACGTAAAATCAATCAAGCACAAAAGAGAGCGGTCCTGCTATGAGATTAACCTGGTATAGCACTCAGGGTCGAACACAAGGAGCACGGGTTGGATAGAAGCCTACGAAGTAGTAAAAATAAAATAAAATAAAATACAAGGATTTTTTAGTGGTTTTTAATAATTTTTATATTTTTTTTTATTTTTAAAAAGTGAAGAAAATAAAAGAAAGCAAATAAAAGCACACTTTAGCTAATTATTAAAAGCACCAAAAATCAAACAAAAATTCAAGAAAAATTGTTTTTATGTTTTTTAGGTTTTTTAGTGTTTTTGGTGAATTTTTGGGATTTTTATAAGGAGTATTTTATTTTCAAAAAATCAAACAGTACTAAACAGACAAGGTACTGTCCAGCCAAGCCCAAAACCCAAAGATAAAATATCTAAGGATCTCAGAGGGACCTGGAGGTAATTTTCCTGTATACTAGAGAAAACAAGGAAAATTTGGGCACCAAAATTATTGTTTTTGGGTTTTTAATTTATTTATTATGATTGTTATGAGTTTTTATGTGTTTTTGAATTTTTAGGGTTTTTAAGCAATGAAAAAAATAGCCAAAATTGGCTAGAAAATCAAGAAACACACAAAGAACAGTAACTAATTTTTTTAGAATTTTTGGGGGTATTTTTATATTTTTTTGGGATTTTTAATTCTAGACAGTAGCTAAAATAGATGTTTTTGAATTTTTAAAAATAACAAATAAAATCAAAAATGTCCTCAAAAATTCTCAAAAATTCTACAACATGGCAGGAGCCATGTGTCAAATTTTCATCGAATTTGGAGGTGATTTGATATTTTATTCAAAAATCAAAAGGGGGCACTGTGCACAGGGACTTAAGTGCAAATACCCGAAGTTCTGGGGTCCAGGTGCAATTTTCCCAGCAAATACCCGAAGTCCTGGGGCACTCAGGGACCTTTTTGTAAAGAAACTAAGGTTCGGGGACTATTTGGTAACACGTACCAAAAGTCCAGGGACCCCAGATGCAATTTACCCTACAATACACGCACATGTGTAATTAAAACATTCACAGGGGTAGATATGCGATTCCTAAAAAGTTTTCATTCATTCATAAAGCACCCAGAACTACAGGACTAATATTGCAAATACACCAGATATACACGTGACGACGCACGTGGCTCACACATACAGGGGCATAAATGCAAATACTAAAAAGCACGAGGTCCAATGTGCAATTGTCCAAACGTAAATAAAGAGCATAAAATATTTACAGGACTGAAATGTAAAGCACAAACTACGAGGGGGCCTAAGGTAAATTACCCCTTTATTACGTCGACGGCTGGATGAGCGCCACGTAGCTGATCTGACGGTCTCGGATGGCTGGCGCTTCTCTTCGTCCGCACGTGAGCCTGATCGACGGCGCAGAGGAGGACACGTGGGTGATCGAACGGCCTCGGGTGCTGGTGGTTCTCTCCTCTGCTCTAACGGTCCAGATCGCCCCTCTGGATGATCGGGCGGTGGCTGCTCCTTCGTGGATGGACGATCAAGATGAAACCTGGAGCTTGCGGGCGATCGGACGGTGGTGGAGGATACTGGAAGAACCCTCAGCCGGCGAGCTTCGCCGGCCTCGTGCGCGTACTGTGGTCCTCCTCAGCTGCCTCTGAAGATCGGAGAAGGTCGGCGATGTCGTCCCGCAGCTGGTGGTGCCCTCCGATGGCCCAGCCGAGCCCTGGAGGGGCTCCGGCGAGGTCGACGGAGGGGAGCTCCTGGCCTGGATGTGAGGGGGCCTCATATGGCCTCCTCTTGACCTGCAAAATAGCTCAAGAGCTTCGCGGGTCGAGGGCAAAGTGCCTCGACCCGGTTAGGTGGGGTGAAGGTGAGCTGTGGGTCGGGGCGAGCGAGCTCCGGCGAGCGGAGGACGATGGAGCTCGAACCCCAGCTCCTGTGCGAGCTGGGTTGAACGAAGGGGCGGAGAAGGTGCGTGGAGGAAAGGCGAAGGTGACTGTGCGTTCCGATGATCGAGAAGATACGCGATATGGTCGGAATCAAAGGAACTCGACGGAACTATAATTTGGGGGAAACAAGAAATTAAGCTAAATAGGCGAGCTAGAATGCTACCTGGGTGGAGTGGAAGGCTGTGCTGAAGCTTAGGCAGCTCCTGGTCGTTGCCTCGAAGGTCGCCAAGGCCTGAGGCTCGAGCTCCTGCACTGGGCGGAGCACGGCGGCGCAAAGTCGCCGGATCAGTGGTCCGGCCACCCCCTCCTCACTGCTACAAGGGCAATCGCGAGCTGTCACCTCAGGGATCGCTATGGAGGTCACGGGACGAAGGGTGGATAGCCAAAGATAGCAAATGAATGCGGCGGAGCTGGGATTTTATATGGGTGCAGGTCCGGGAAGAAGGGCTTGGGTCCGGCTCGATTGAGCACGGATCCCTAGGAACAATGTCGGGCGAGATTCCCGGATACCTGGAGAGTAATTAGGACCCTGGGTTAGGCTAAATGGTGGTCGGATCTGGCGGGGATAAATGGGAGAAGTCGGGTCCGCGAACCAGACCCGTGTGAAGTGGTCCACAGGGGGGAGTTGACCGGGCGGTCAACAACCCCCGTGGACCAATGGGAATCAGCCACGTCAGAAAAGATTTAGAAATTAAATTAAAAATAGCAAATGGCCGATTTAATTAAAACTCAAAACATGAAATATTTTTGTTTTAATTTTTTCTATTTTTTTGGTGATTTTTAATTAATTTTTGGAAATAAAAATAAGGTATTTACATAGTATAGCTATACATAGGTATATATACAATATAGGGTTTTTAATTTTGATTTTTAATTAGTTATTTTTATACATTTTTATTCCTATTTTATATTTTATTTATTTATAGAATAAAATGAGGAATAAAAAGATATTTTTATTTTATTTTTATTATAGGTGAAATAAATAGTTATGTATAACTATATACATGACATATGTACAAGATATTTTTGTAATTTTAATTTTTGTTATTTTTATTTGATTTTTGTTTTGATTATTTTTATTTATGTTATTTACAATATAACATAGAATATTTACAAAAAGTTTTGAAAATAATTTTATTTATTTATAAGGTTAAATAAATATAGGAATATGGTCTATGTACATGGTGAAGGGGTATTTTTGAATTTTTGATTTTTAAATTTTTATTTTGTTTTTAATAGTTTCTAAATATATACACAATATATACAAGCATATTTTTGGGTGAGGAAAATATAATTTTATTTATTTACATAAATATATACATATGAGCCCCTATCTCCCTCTACTTGGCTTTTATGCGGTCAGGCCCATGCTGAGCCCTCCCTTGGGTTAGGTTGCTCAATATTTATTATAAATATTTCCCTCTTTTTCTTTTTCATCTTTATTCTTCTATTTTTGCACAAAAACATGCTAATTATAAGTATTTACAAGCATGCATGCTTTTGCTAATTATTCCTATTTACACATATCTACATGCATTTGCATAGGTTTTTGTAGCTAAAATATAAGAATAAAGAGTGATGAATGAGTATTCATCACCCCCCTATACTATACTTTGCTAGTCCCTTAGCAAACACTTATTTGAAAAAGAAGTGAAAACGAAAGAAAGAAAAAGAAAAAGAGAATGTACATGGATCAAGGTTGATTATTAAACTTGCCTTCATTAAATTGTGGTATGGAGCTCAATCAGATATTTGGATTATTAATGTGTCAGAACCTTATTTAGACTTAAGCTTAAAACCTAACAGCCTCTAAGTTCCACCAATCTATAACCAAGACTCCTCAATGCTCCAGATCAGAACAAGTCATCAATCACAAACCCTGAAGACCATGAATCTTTTCTTGTCCTGTGAAAGTGAGGTCTAAGCTCTCCACCTCAGAAATGGCAACTTGACAGCCCTCCCCAACAAGGTAACTCTATGACCTCAATCTGGCCACTCTTTCCTCGAGGAGCGGGGTATTCCCTTCTAAGTTCAAGTGCAACCGGCTCAAGAAGAGGGGGAAGAAGAGAATGGGTCAAGGCCAGTGTAGCCAAGTACCCTTGGGAGCTTGACCAGTGTAGCCAAGTCTCCCTGCTGCAAGCTACAACAGGTGGATCATGAAACCAAGCTTTGCTTATTGCACTTATATACATACTCCGGTGGGATTATCATTTTCTCTCAGACCCACCACTTTTTTGGAGTTCTTTTCTTTTTGCACATTTTTTTTTCAAGTGCATATGTACAACATATACATGTGCAACATATATACAAGGAGTTTTTCCTCTTGAGCCAGTAGACTATCCCTCTTTTGAAGCTTTATTGCAACCCACAACTCCCGTCGTTAGACCTCATGGCAACCAGACCAAGTTGAGACGCACTTCCTTCACTATAAGAAGAAGAGAGGTTCCGCCTAGAAGTACTACCCTCATATGCTACCCCAAGCCAAGGAAGACTGCCTCCTCACCACCTCATCCGTAGAGAGCTCGGTGCATAGTGCTGGTGTCCAAGTAAAGCCATAATCTATATGAGTCATGTGTTGTTGTTAAGTGCTCTACTTAGGCTCATTGAGATGGCATGTGATCAAAGCCTAGTGGACTCAAAGAATTAAGTCACCATGGACCTGAAAAGCCTTAAACCTAAGCCCTATAAGGTTCCTCTTAGAATTAGGTGGATTAAGATCTTCATCAAGCTCCATTTCTCAATTTGATTCCAGGCTAGTTTAAATGTCAACTATCATCCAAGAAAAACTATATACATATGTACAAAAAGATGCATATTTACACAAATTTTACAATCATGCAAAATTTTTAAAAAATGTTTTGAAATCATGAATGATGATGCATGAAGTGCAAGTTTTGCAAACTTTTTGATTTTCAAAACATTTTGGAAAAATTTTGTACTATATACATAATTTTGATACAAAAATATTTACACAAGCTTTACACACAAAATATTTTTGAAATCATTTTTACAAAAATAATTTGTACACTAGATATGTATGTGCAAATAAAAGAAGATTATGTACATGAAAATTTTTATTTTTATTTTTTTTTGTGGTTTTTAGCCATTTTTATTTATTAACAGACTCACACAAAGTACGAGTTATGGCTAAAGTATATATGAAATATATACACACCCCCCTATACTTAGCTCGAACGATGTCCTCAGAGTCGAGAGCGATGAAGAAGACATAACTCGTGCTATGTATAGGGAAGTGAAAAGGAAGGCTATACAAAAGAGAATGAAAAGTGAAGAGGATCTCGGGTCTTCCCCCTATACTTAGGATCAAGTAATCCTAAGTATAGCAGGCTGTACACGAAGGGAAAACCGAGTGGAGAATGTACAGGGTCTATCCCCCCTATACTTAGGGTGAAATGCCCCTAAGTATAGGCAGCAAAACAGGGGTAGACAGAAACAAAAGAAATACCCGAAGGGTCACACATCCCCCCTATACTTAGGGTAAAGTGCACCCTAAGTATAGCATAATCACCAGATGAAGAAAGGGATGTGGGACTGAAGAATGTGATGATATGGACATCTGGATCTATATACAGCGGAGGATCTGTGAAACTCAGGCGTGAGATGCATTAGATGTGAGTCAAAGACCACATCTCACGCAAAATGAATAGGGGCAATATCAACGACCCGCGGCTCATGATCTAGAAATGGCTTGAGCCGCTGGCCGTTCACTCGGAAGGTACTCTCAGAAGACAACTTGGATATGTCGATGCTACCGTTGTCGTGTACCTTCCTAACCAGATAAGGTCCTTTCCATTTGCTCTGTAGCTTCCCTGGAAATAATCTAAGCCTCGCATCAAACAACCATACTCTCTGTCCAATCTCAAAATGTTTGTGGCTGATATGAGAATCATGCCACTCCTTGACTTTCTCCTTATAATGTAGGCTGCTTGAGAAAGCTGCATCTCTAAGCTCCTCCAGGGCAGCTAGCTCTGCCCTCCTCTGGTCTCCTATACCATCTGGATCCATAAGTATGTCTGTAACTGCCCAAAGTGACTTGTGCCTCAGCTCAACAGGTAAATGGCATGGCTTGCCATATACGAGGCGAAAGGGAGATGTGCCCAAAGGTGTCTTGAAAGACGTCCTATATGCCCACAATACCGAGTCCAAAAGCTGTGACCAATCCTTTCGGTCAGGGCGGACGACTTTCTGCAGAATAGTCTTGATCTCCCTATTCGACACTTCGGCTAGACCATTCGTCTGTGGATGGTATGGTGTAGCAACACGATGATCTATGCCGAACTCGTTAGCAAGTGCCTTCACCTGGTCGTTGATGAAGTGAGATCCCCCATCAGAAATCAGAACTCGTGGAACCCCGAACCGCGTGATGATATGCTTCCTCAGAAATCTGCAAACTGTCCTCGCATCAGCGGCTCGGGCGGGGATAGCCTCCACCCAACGACTCACATAGTCTACGGCCAACAGAATGTACTCAAATCCCTGACTCTTAGGGAATGGACCCATGAAATTGATGCCCCATGCGTCAAAAACCTCACAGAAGTGAATGGGCTGCATCGGCATCATATCACGCTGTCCACAAGTGCCCATCCTCTGACAGTCAGTACACCTCTTCACGAACTCCTCTGAGTCCTTAAAGAGGGTAGGCCACCACAAGCCGGATTGGAGCACTTTCTGTGCCGTTCTCCTCCCAGAATGATGTCCTCCTGCCTCAAGCTTGTGGCAGTAAGTGAGGACGCTATGGTGTTCCTCCTGAGGAATACACCGACGCCAGACGCTATCCCCTCCTTCGTGGTAAAGGATGGGATCCTCCCAATGGTAAGACTTGGCCTTCGCTAGAAAGGTCTCAAGCCTCTGCCTGGGCCAATCTTGTGGGACTTTCCCAGCAACGAGAAAGTTCACAATATCGGCGTACCATGGGAGTGAGGCGATAGCAAGGATCGCCTCATCTGGGAAGGTATCTCTAATAGGATCAATCTGCTCAGAATCCTCAGGCTGCTCTAATCGGGAGAGATGATCCGCCACCACATTTTTGACTCCAGGCTTATCCTTAATCTCAATGTCGAACTCCTGGAGTAGAAGGATCCATCTAGTCAGTCTGGCCTTGGCATCCTTCTTTGCCATGAGGTACCTGATGGCGGTGTGATCTATAAACAAAGTCACTCTAGATCCGATGATATATGATCTGAACTTATCCAGGGCAAACACTACTGCTAGCATCTCCTTCTCTGTGACCGTGTAATTCCGCTGGGCGGAATCCAATGTGCGGCTAGCATAGTGTATAGCAAATGGCACTCCATCCCTCCTCTGTCCCAGCACTGCCCCTACGGCAAAATCGGAGGCGTCCGTCATGATCTCGAATGGGAGAGACCAATCAGGCGGCTGGAGAACATGAGCCTCAATCACGCACTGCTGGAGAGTAGCAAACGCGAAAGACACTTGTCATCGACAAGGAACTCGGTGTCTTTCGTCAGGAGGTCAGTCAACGGTCGGGCGATCCTGCTAAAATCCTGAATGAATCTCCTGTAAAATCCAACATGCCCCAGGAATGACCGTAACTGCCTCAGATTGGACGGCGGTGCGAGTTTTCTAATGACATCAACCTTGGCCGGATCAACCTCCATGCCCCTGTTGGAGATGATGTGGCCAAGCACCGTCCCTTGAGTCACCATGAAGTGACTCTTCTCCCAAGATAGCACCAAGTGATACTCAATACATCGCTGGAGTACTCGGTTTAGGCAGTCAAGACAGGAGTCGAATCCGTCGCCGTAGACCGAGAAATCGTCCATGAAGACCTCTAGGCACTCCCCTACCATGTCCGAGAAGATCGACAGCATGCACCTCTGAAAAGTCGCAGGGGCGTTGCATAGCCCAAATGGCATGCGTCGAAAAGCGTATGTGCCAAAGGGACAGGTAAAGGTGGTCTTCTCCTGGTCCTCAGGAGCGATGGCCACTTGGTTGTAGCCCGAGTACCCATCCAGGAAGCAATAATGGCTCTTCCCTGCCAGTCTCTCAATGATCTGGTCAATAAAAGGCAGGGGGAAATGGTCCTTCTTGGTGGCTTGGTTGAGTCTCCTGTAGTCAACACAAACCCTCCAAGAGTGGGTACTCGTGTAGCGATCTCCTCTCCCGACTCACTGATCACAGTCGTGATGCCCGTCTTCTTGGGCACCACATGCAAGGGGCTGACCCACTTGGAGTCGGAGATGGGATAAATAAAACCTGCACCCCACCACTTTGATATTTCCTTCATCACAACCTCTCTCAGGTTGGGGTTCAGACGCCGCTGGAACTCACGCGACGGCTTTGCCCCTTCCTCGAGATAGATATGGTGGGAGCACACTGATGGACTAATCCCATGGAGATCTGCTACGCTCCATCCGATCGCCTTGCAGTTCTTTTCAAGAACCCCCATCAAACGGGATTCCTGCTCTCCAGTCAACTCGGCGGAGATGATGACTGGGTACATCTCTGGCTCGCCCGCAAGGAATCGATACTTCAGCGAAGTAGGGAGCGGCTTCAGCTCTGGAATGCTGGGTGCCGGCAAATCTGGCTGTGGAAGAAACTGAGTGAAAGCTGCAAGGTCGGCCAAATCTGCCTGGGAAAGTGAAAGCATACTCTCGCAAACTGGATCGGGAGAAGGCTGCTCTACTGCACTGTCTCTGCTCTGCTCTGCATCTACCTCCTCCTCATCAATAGGCTCAGATGGACTCAGGTCTGGCATCTGATCATAGCAATCGGCCCAATCAGACTCTGAATCCGAGGGATCTGTATCAGAAGTGGTGGCATCAGTACCACCGGAAAACAAGGTGGCCTCAACACCACCATCACTAATCATCGTGCTGCGATCAAGGACCGGCTCTGCTGCCTCAATGGTATCCTGAACCAGGTCTGTGCTCTCCAGACTCTCCTCTGCTGTCATCTCTGCATCAGCTGTGTCTGAAAGTGAGAGGGTGGTCTATGTCTCAAGGTCTGCCCAAGCTGCCTCATCATCTGTGATCACAAAATCACAGTCCTGGTGGATGTCTGGCTCTGCGTCTGTCAGCTGCTCTGAGTCTGTACTCGCATCTGAGCGGGATCTGAATCTGGCTCTATAGTCCTCGACCGTCTCTATTTGTATACTCTCGCCCTGGACGCGAAAGTACACCTTCCCGCTATCACGATCAGTCACCGCCTTGGCTGTGGCCAAGAACGGACGACCAAGGATGATGGGGGTATCGGTCACTGACTCAGGGATCTCCATGTCCAACACTACGAAGTCCACGGGGAATTGCAGGCCCTGAATAGTGACGATAACGTCTCGTAATAACCCCTTCGGCCTCTTGACAGATCGATCAGCGAACTGAAGGACTGTCCTGCTCTGTCGAAGAGTGCCCAACTCGAAGCGGTCGAGAAGGGCTGCCGGAAGAAGGTTAATCGACGATCCGCTATCTAGAAGAGTACGGTCGAACCACTGCTCACTAATCTGGCATCTGACATACGGGGCCCCTGAATCTGGCCTCTTGGCTGGCAGTCGGTTCTGGATCGCAAAGCACGTGGCTTTCGTCAGCACATGTATCTCTGAAGTGTGGTTCCTCCTCCTCCTCCTGACTGTAGTCCTCTCTCTCAAAGATCGCTGGAGAAGGGGGATGTGCTGCAAAGCCTCCTGGAGGGTCAGCTGGATATGGAATCGATCAATCATGCTCTGGCTGAACTCCTCAAGCTCTCTCTTTTTGGGATTTTCTTTTTTCTTCCCCTTCCTCATCTGAAGGGCTCTAGGGAAGGGGATCACTGGGTCCTTCTCAGATGAAGGACTAGGAAAAGGTCTAGACGGTTCAAGGACCGGATCCACACATACATCATGCACCACAGTGGGACCAGAAGAAAGTAAACCTTTTCCTTTATTCATAGCAGAGTTCCGAGATACATGAACACGAGGAAAAACATCATCTCTCTCTCTACAAACACCGGTGGCCTCAGTACCACCACGGGCTGGCTGCTCTGCTGTTGCTGAAGGTAGACGTCGTGCGGCATCAGTACCGCTGGCTGGTTCGGCTGAATGGGTGGCATCAGTACCACCTCCTAGATCTGGTGAAGCGGCGGCCTCAGTACCGCCGGTGGGATCAGCATCCTTGGTGGCCTCAGTACCACCGTCATCGTCTGGAGCGGCCTCAGTACCGCTCTCCTCCTCCTCCTGTGGCGCCTCGGGATGGTGCTCAGATGAGGCGCCGCCGCCTGCTGGGGTCCTACCGCTCCTAAGTGTGACAAAATCAGCATCAAATAGATCCGAAGAAGTATCATCAAATGGGTCACTAGGAGTGGCTAACTCGGGTATGTACTACCTGCTCAGATTTCCTCTTGAGGCTGTTCGGATTGGGCTCTATCTGGGCTGGTATGGCGGCCTTCCCTCTCACCAGGTCCCGCATCTCCTGGCGGAACTCGTCCATCTCCCGTCTGAATGTGGCCTGCTGGTCCGTGAGGAGGCGGGCGATGTCATCCAAGGCGGGGCCCTCATGGGAGCCCGACGGGTGGCCTCTCTGTGGGGGAGGCGGCTGGAACTGCTGTGGTGGGTAAGAGGGGTAGGAAGGAGGGTGCTGCTGGTATCCCTGGTGAGCCTGCTGCTCACGTCTCCAAGACTGTCCCTGCTGCTGATAGGGACGCGGACCGTAGGATGACTGCTGCTGATACGCTGGGGGCTGCTGCTGCGGCTGGTGCTGGTCTCTCTGATGGGAGTACTGCCCTCCTGTCCTGACGGCTGCTGCTGGGGCTGGGCACCACCACTCCCCCACCTGAATCCGGGATGGTCTCGTCGGATCCCAGGCTGGGGACGATCGTACCAAATCCCGTTGACATCCATCAACGGCTCGGCATCGAAGGGGGCTGGCGGGAGTACTGCCAGAGGCTGGTCCGGCTGGTAGACCACCATCTGCATCTCTGGAGATGGTGGAGACTGGTAGGTGGGCTGCGGCTGCTGGTACGGCTCCGCCCTGTACAAGGTGAACCTGTCTAGGCTGCACGGGGGTGCTGGAGCGCTGGGACGAGCTGCTGCTGCTGCCGGTGTCGCCTCGCGACTGAAGACGGGGCTGAGAAGCCGTCTGTGCCTCCTGTAGACACATGAGCTGTGTCTTCATGTCGCTCAAGACCTGTGCCATCTGCTCCATCTGCGTGATACTCTGGCACTGCTTCTTCTCGATCAGCTCCATGCGGTCCAACTTCTCGCTAATGATACCCATGTATGCAGCTGACGACTCTGCCTGTGCTGCTACGGCTGCAGACGAACTGGATGGACCTGCATCTACCCGTGCTATCCACTGGTACTGCACGGGTCCTGGCTGATGTGGCTGGGTCTTCTGAGTATGAGCCGGGTCTGGGACATCACCATATAGTTCTCTGCCATCTCCTCAAAAATGGCCCAGACCTGGTCGTGGTCCTTGGCAAAGTAGGACCCGCCGCAAGAAGCATTCACCAGGCCCTGTAGCTCTGGTGACAACCGCCTGAAGAAGCTCTGAACTAGGTTCGGCTTCGTGATGTCGTGGTGCGGGCATCTGTCCAGGAGCTCTCTGAACCTCTCCCAAGCCTCATGAAACTGCTCGTTGGGGAACATGGAGAAGTTGCTGATCAGGGCCCCTCGCTGCATTCGTCCGCCCGAGTGGATAGTACTTGTTCAAGTACTCGGTGCGGAGCTGCTCCCAGGTTAGACAAATCTCCCCAAATGTTTCAGCCAGGTGGCTGCTCTGTCTGCCAGTGAAAAGGGGAAGGCGATCATCCTAATCGTGTCCTGGTCCACATGTCTGTCGTGGACAGTGCTGCATATCTTCAAAAACTCCTGGAGGTGGAGGTGGGGCTCCTCTGTAGCAAGTCCATGGAACCGAGGAAGCATCTGCAAGGTGTTCGGGGGGGAACTTGAAGTCCCCCACGATAGCTGGAACCACCACCCAATGGTGCATCAGTGTAGATCCGGGGTTGTGCAACTCCCGCATCGGTCTAGGTGGTCCTGCTCCTCCTGCGGTTGCTGCCGCTGCGGCGGCGGCCGCGGCTGCTGCTGCTGTTGCTGCGGCTCGTGCCTGTGCATCTGCATCCGGGATCTCCTCGGGCTCGCTCTGCTGATCTCGCTCTGCTCGGAGCCTCTCCAACTCTCTCCTCATCTCTATCATGAATGCTCCCTGATCGCGGAGCTGCTGCTGGACTGTATCGAGTGATGCGATCAGGGTGGAGTTGATCGCTCCCTGGTCTAATACAATGTGCTCTGGTCGACGGGAGTGATCATCAGAACTGCCTGCTCCGGCCATATCGACGTCTGCAAAATCAAACGAGCCCAACTCAGGTGCTGTCAAATGTATCAGTCTCTCCTCGGGCTCGTGTCTCTCAGGAAGGTCAGAAAGGGGGTCGAGGGGGAACAGGGTGGAGTCGTACTCGGGCTCGGAAAGCGGGTCTGAGCTCTCGCGAGCCCAACCTAAATGATGAGGTAGACGCGCCCGAAAGCGGTGCAGCCAGAGGCTGCCTAAGAGATCGTCTACCCATCATCTTGATCTGGCGAGTAGGGCGGATGAGATTCTGGAAAAATTATGATCTGAAAACAAACCCCCGGTTCACCAACGCAACGCGAGCTGAAGACGGTGAAAGTTCGGTCAAATTATCTTGTCAATTTTATTTTGGTGAACACTCAAGATATCAGAGCGCTTACGTGACCTGTTGGGATATCCGCTGCTAACCCAACCGACTGGCCCGCACGGAAGAGTCGGTAATCAGTCGGGTTTAGCAACGGGGGGCTCTACCTAGTGTGCAGGTCACTCTGTCGCGCATACAAACCAAGCAATGAGGGGGTTTCTCTCCCCAAGACAAAATTTTTAGGGTGAGCGAGTTTTAAGGTCAATAATCTTAGCAGTCCCAATTTTATGATTTCACTTTTTTAATATTTTTTTCAAAGCAAACAAATCGCCTAACGATTTTCGATTCTCCTGATTATTAAGTCAAAAACAGGGGGAGAAGTCGAAAAAGCCGATGCACGAGAAATCAATGATGCATGCAAAGTCAGAAATGCGTACCTGCCTCCAGCTCTCTACATGCAATATGATCCGCGCATAAAATAAAAGGCAGAAATAAAACTAAGCTAAATGATGCAGCGGGAAGCCGAGTCCTAGACGAGCAACTTCTAGCGAAGAACCGTCTAACCGGTCACCGACCTCCAAGCCAAAGGGTCCGGTCTTGGCCCGTCCCTCCCCTGCCCGACAAATCGGGGGTAGGAGTAAGTGCTTTACAGGACGGGCTACGGCACGTAGGCTACGGAGGCTAGCGAGTCGGTTATTTTTATTATTTATTTTAAGTAGGTCCAATTACGGTCTATAGGAACAGATATGTCATTAAGGTGTGTGGATCCTACTTAATTACGTCACAATCACCAGAAAGTCCTAAATCTAGGGGCTCGAGCAAAAACCGCGAAAAACCGGAAAAGACAGTAAGAAAGAAAAAGAAAGCCGCGTAAAAACCGCGAAAACCGCGAGGTCCTAATGGGTCCCCCGAGCACACCGGTGCTCGGCGAAACAGACCCGCTACGGTAGTCAAGTCCAAAAGTGTCCAAGTCCTGTCCCTGTATTATTACAATAATAATAATAAATGAAATAAAGTCCTAAGCTATCCTCACCCACTCAACTCTCCCTCTCGCTCTCTCTTGCGGCTTCATAGAGAAAGAAGCCGCCTCCAAGTTCCTCGGCTGCTCAGGCTCCTCGAAAGTCGCCTCCGCGATCCTCAGGCCCTCGCAAGACAGAGAAAGAGTGGTCAGACCAGTAAAAATAATCAAATGAAAAGAAAAAGAAATGAAAATACAAGTCAGGGTATATATGTAAAAATGAAAAATAAAATAAACACACAATATAAAACAAAAATAAAAATAAAAGAAAATCAAAATAAAACAAAATAAAACAAAAAGAATATAGATACAAAAACCGCGAAAAGCCGCGGACTCCGAAGAGCCGCGAAAAACCGCGAAAACAAAAACGAAAATAAAGACAAAAATACTACTAAGCCGTGCTCCCCGGCAACGGTGCCATTCTGATAACCCTAAAATCCCCAAGACCCAGATGAAGGTAATAAGACAAGGGTCGTTGCGACCCGGATCTCAGAGGATGGGTATATCAAGAAAAATCAACCACTCAAAACACGTAAAATCAATCAAGCACAAAAGAGAGCGGTCCTGCTATGAGATTAACCTGGTATAGCACCCAGGGTCGAACACAAGGAGCACGGGTTGGCTAGAAGCCTACGAAGTAGTAAAAATAAAATAAAATAAAATACAAGGATTTTTTAGTTGTTTTTTAATAATTTTATATTTTTTTTATTTTTAAAAAGTGAAGAAAATAAAAGAAAGCAAATAAAAGCACACTTTAGCTAATTATTAAAAGCACCAAAAATCAAACAAAAATTCAAGAAAATTGTTTTTATGTTTTTTAGTGTTTTTGGTGAATTTTTGGGATTTTTATAAGGAGTATTTTATTTTCTAAAAATCAAACAGTACTAAACAGACAAGGTACTGTCCAGCCAGGCCCAAAACCCAAAGATAAAATATCTAAGGATCTCAGAGGACCTGGAGGTAATTTTCCTGTATACTAGAGAAAACAAGGAAAATTTGGGCACCAAAATTATTGTTTTTGGGTTTTTAATTTATTTATTATGATTTTTATGAGTTTTTATGTGTTTTTTGAATTTTTAGGTTTTTAAGCAATGAAAAAAATAGCCAAAATTGGCTAGAAAATCACGAAACACACAAAGAACGGTAACTAATTTTTTTTAGAATTTTTGGGGTATTTTTATATTTTTTGGGATTTTTAATTCTAGACAGTAGCTAAAATAGATGTTTTTGAATTTTTAAAAATAACAAATAAAATCAAAAATGTCCTCAAAAATTCTCAAAAATTCTACAACATGGCGGAGCCATGTGTCAAATTTTCATCGAATTTGGAGGTGATTTGATATTTTATTCAAAAATCAAAAGGGGGCACTGTGCACAGGACTTAAGTGCAAATACCCGAAGTTCTGGGGGTCCAGGTGCAATTTTCCCAGCAAGTCACGCACGTGGCGCGTGCCTGGGGCACTCAGGGACCTTTTTGTAAAGAAACTAAGGTCCGGGGACTATTTGGTAACACGTACCAAAAGTCCAGGGACCCCAGATGCAATTTACCCTACAATACACGCACATGTGTAATTAAAACATTCACAGGGGTAGATATGCGATTCCTAAAAAGTTTTCATTCATTCATAAAGCACCCAGAACTACAGGACTAATATTGCAAATACACCAGATATACACGTGACGACGCACGTGGCTCACACATACAGGGGCATAAATGCAAATACTAAAAAGCACGAGGTCCAATGTGCAATTGTCCAAACGTAAATAAAGAGCATAAAATATTTACAGGACTGAAATGTAAAGCACAAACTACGAGGGGGCCTAAGGTAAATTACCCTTTATTACGTCGACGGCTGGATGAGCGCCACGTAGCTGATCTGACGGTCTCGGATGGCTGGCGCTTCTCTTCGTCCGCACGTGAGCCTGATCGACGGCGCAGAGGAGGACACGTGGGTGATCGAACGGCCTCGGGTGCTGGTGGTTCTCTCCTCTGCTCTAACGGTCCAGATCGCCCCTCTGGATGATCGGGCGGTGGCTGCTCCTTCGTGGATGGACGATCAAGATGAAACCTGGAGCTTGCGGGCGATCGGACGGTGGTGGAGGATACTGGAAGAACCCTCAGCCGGCGAGCTTCGCCGGCCTCGTGCGCGTACTGTGGTCCTCCTCAGCTGCCTCTGAAGATCGGAGAAGGTCGGCGATGTCGTCCCGCAGCTGGTGGTGCCCTCCGATGGCCCAGCCGAGCCCTGGAGGGGCTCCGGCGAGGTCGACGGAGGGGAGCTCCTGGCCTGGATGTGAGGGGGCCTCATATGGCCTCCTCTTGACCTGCAAAATAGCTCAAGAGCTTCGCGGGTCGAGGGCAAAGTGCCTCGACCCGGTTAGGTGGGGTGAAGGTGAGCTGTGGGTCGGGGCGAGCGAGCTCCGGCGAGCGGAGGACGATGGAGCTCGAACCCCAGCTCCTGTGCGAGCTGGGTTGAAACGAAGGGGCGGAGAAGGTGCGTGGAGGAAAGGCGAAGGTGACTGTGCGTTCCGATGATCGAGAAGATACGCGATATGGTCGGAATCAAAGGAAACTCGACGGAACTATAATTTGGGGGAAACAAGAAATTAAGCTAAATAGGCGAGCTAGAATGCTACCTGGGTGGAGTGGAAGGCTGTGCTGAAGCTTAGGCAGCTCCTGGTCGTTGCCTCGAAGGTCGCCAAGGCCTGAGGCTCGAGCTCCTGCACTGGGCGGAGCACGGCGGCGCAAAGTCGCCGGATCAGTGGTCCGGCCACCCCCTCCTCACTGCTACAAGGGCAATCGCGAGCTGTCACCTCAGGGATCGCTATGGAGGTCACGGGACGAAGGGTGGATAGCCAAAGATAGCAAATGAATGCGGCGGAGCTGGGATTTTATATGGGTGTAGGTCCGGGAAGAAGGGCTTGGGTCCGGCTCGATTGAGCACGGATTCCCTAGGAACAATGTCGGGCGAGATTCCCGGATACCTGGAGAGTAATTAGGACCCTGGGTTAGGCTAATGGTGGTCGGATCTGGCGGGGATAAATGGGAGAAGTCGGGTCCGCGAACCAGACCCGTGTGAAGTGGTCCACAGGGGGGAGTTGACCGGGCGGTCAACAACCCCCGTGGACCAATGGGAATCAGCCACGTCAGAAAAGATTTAGAAATTAAATTAAAAATAGCAAATGAATTTAATTAAAACTCAAAACATGAAATATTTTTGTTTTAATTTTTTCTATTTTTTGGTGATTTTTAATTAATTTTTGGAAATAAAAATAAGGTATTTACATAGTATAGCTATACATAGGTATATATACAATATAGGGTTTTTAATTTTGATTTTTAATTAGTTATTTTATACATTTTATTCCTATTTTATATTTTATTTATTTATAGAATAAAATGAGGAATATAAAGATATTTTTATTTTATTTTTATTATAGGTGAAATAAATAGTTATGTACAACTATATACATGACATATGTACAAGATATTTTTTGTAATTTTAATTTTTGTTATTTTTATTTGATTTTTGTTTTGATTCTTTTTATTTATGTTATTTACAATATAACATAGAATATTTACAAAAAGTTTTGAAAATAATTTTATTTATTTATAAGGTTAAATAAATATAGGAATATGGTCTATGTACATGGTGAAGGGGTATTTTTGAATTTTTTATTTTTAAATTTTTATTTTGTTTTTAATAGTTTCTAAATATATACACAATATATACAAGCATATTTTTGGGTGAGGAAAATATAATTTTATTTATTTACATAAATATATACATATGAGCCCCTATCTCCCTCTACTTGGCTTTTATGTGGTCAGGCCCATGCTGAGCCCTCCCTTGGGTTAGGTTGCTCAATATTTATTCTAAATATTTCCCTCTTTTTCTTTTTCATCTTTATTCTTCTATTTTTGCACAAAAACATGCTAATTATAAGTATTTACAAACATGCATGCTTTTGCTAATTATTCCTATTTACACATATCTACATGCATTTGCATAGGTTTTTGTAGCTAAAATATAAGAATAAAGAGTGATGAATGAGTATTCATCAGTTGTGGGTTGCAATAAAGCTTCAAAAGAGGGATAGTCTACTGGCTCAAGAGGAAAAACTCCTTGTATATATGCTGCACATGTATATGTTGTATAGATGCACTTGAAAAAAATGCAAAAAAGAAAATAACTCCAAAAAAGTGGTGGGTCTGAGAGAAAATGATAATCCCACCGGAGTATGTATATAGTGCAATAAGCAAAGCTTGAGATTCATGATCCACCTTAGGTAGCTTGCAGCAGGGAGACTTGGCTACACTGGTCGAGCTCCCAAGGATACATGGCTACACTGGCCATGGTCCATTCTCTTCTTCCTCCTCTTCTTGAGCCGGTTGAACTTGAACTTAGAAGGGAATACCCCGCTCCTCGAGGAAAGATTGTCCAGATTGAGTTCATAGAGTTACCTTGTTGGGGAGGGTTGTCAAGTTGCCATTTCTGAGGTGGAGAGCTTATACTTCACATTCACAGTACAAGGAAAGATTCATGGTCTTAAGGGTTTGTGTTTGATGACTTGTCCTGATCTGGATTATTGAGGAGTCTTGATTAGAGATTAGTGGAACTTAGAGGCTATTGAGTTTTAAGCTTAAGTCCAAATAAGGTTCCGACACATTAATAATCCAAAGATCTGATTGAGCTCCATAATTCAATTTAATGAAGGCAAGTTTAACAATCAACCTTGATCCATGTGCATTCTTCTCTTTTTCTTTTTCTTTCTTTCTTTTTCACTTCTTTCTCAAATAAGTGTTTGCTAAGGGACTAGCAAAGTTAAGTATAGGGGGTGATGAATACTCATTCATCACTCTTTATTCTTGTATTTTAGCTACAAAAACCTTTGCAAATGCATGTATATATTTGTAAATGCAAATAATTACCAAAAGCATGCATGGTGTAAAAAGTAATAATTACATGTTTTTGTGCAAAAATAAAAGAATAAAGATTAAAAAGAAAAGAGGGAAATATTTAGAACCAATATTGAGCAACCTAACCCTAAGGGAGGGCTCAGCATGGGCCTGACCGCATAAAAGCCAAAGTAGGGAGAGATAGGGGCTCATGTGTGTGTATATACCTGTAAATATCACAAAAATATTTTCCTCCAAAAATAGAATAAAATGTGCTTGTATATATTTGTATATATTTATAAATACAAAATCAAAACAAAAATTGAAAATTAAAAAGAAAAATAAAAACCCCTTCACTTGTGCATATTCATCATGTATATAGTCCCCTCATCTATATTTATTTCACCCTATAAATAAATAAATTAAAATGCCTAAAAATTTGGATATACTCTATCTTTTATGTTGTGAAGAAATAAAATAAAAACAACTAAAAAAAATAAAAAGAACAAAATTAAAAATCAAAAATAACATTGTACATATACCATGTATATAGATGTATATATCTATTTATTTAACCCTTGTATATAAATAATAAAAATAAATAAAAATATTTTTTTATTCCTAATTTTATGATATAAATAAATAAAATATAAAATGGGGATAAAAATGTATAAAAATAACTAATTAAAAATCAAAAATCAAAAACCTATATTGTATATATACCTATATATAGCTCTATTATGTAAATACCCTATTTTTATTTTGAAAAATTAGTTAAAAATCACCAAAAATAGAAAAAATTAAAACAAATATTTTTCATGTTTTAAATTTTCGTTAATTCGGCCATTTCCTATTTTATTTCTAATTTCCAAATCATTTTGACGTGGCTGATTCTCATTGGTCCACGGGGGATGTTGACTCCCCGGTCAACTCCCCCTGTGGACCACTTCCCACGGGTCGTGACGCCCGCCCCGATTTCTCAGATTTTTCGCGTCACGACCCGACCTTCATCTACCCGAACCCCGGGTCCTTCTCGTTCGTGCCAGATCCGACACCCTCGCTGGGATGCCCGCCTCGGGGTCCGCGCTCTGAGCTGCCCTACCCGATCGTCTTTAGCCGGACCCCTGGCTGTATAAAATCCGAGCTCCGCCTCCATTTTCCCGATCTTTGGCTCATTTGCACTCCACCCAGTGACCTCCATTGCCACCCTCGAGGTGACAGCTCGACGTTGGCTGTGTTGTAGAGAGGATAGGGTGCTCAGACCTCAGATCCGGCGACTTAGCGCCGCCGTGCTCCGCCTGAAGGTAGAGCTCGAGCCTCGGGCCTCGACGACCCGCGAGGCGACGACCCAGAGCTTCCAGAGCTCACGCCCAGTCGATTCGTCCACCCATGTAGCCTTAGTTGTCTTTCCCTTTCTTTGATTTTGATTTTGCCCCAAATCGCCCAGTCGCCGTTCACCTTCGATTCCGGCCACCTCCGCCTTCGATTCGATCATTGGATCACCCCATCACGTTCACCTTCTCCCCGCGCATGTTCTCCGCCCATCCACTCAACCCAGCTCGCATAGGAGCTGGGGTTTCGAGTTCCACCGTCGACACCTCGCCGGAGCTCGACCGCCCCACCGCACAGACCACTTTCACCCCCGCTTACCGGGTCGAGGCAACTTGCCCTCGACCCGCGAGTCTGCTGGTGTGTTTTGCAGGGACATCTGAGCCCATCTGAGGGCCTGGACCATTCGAAGCAGCAGCTCGACCTCCGCCGGGCTCGCCTGAGCTCCCCATAGCTACGTCGAACCATTGGAGGGTACCAGTCGACGCGGGAAGCCAAGGAGCTTCTTCTCTGATCATCAGTGGACCGCGAGGAGGCCGGGAGCGCATGCAGCGAGCCAGCGAAGGGCGCCGACCATCAGTTCTTCCTCGACCTCCAGATACCGTCGGATCCCCTTCCAGCTCCAGTTTGCATCTCTGTCGTCCATCTGAGAAGCCACCAGCAGCATTCGATCTTTGGAGGAGCGATCCGGACCGTCGGTTCAGCGAGGCTTAGCCACAGTGCCTCACACCCATCCGATCCCCCACATGGCGAGGTCTCAGCCGTCGATCAGCACTGAGGGACCCCAGCGTTGGGCGCCACCCTTCCCCGACCGTCTGATTGCACACGTGGCTCCCATCTGACGGTCTACTTAATAAAGGATAAATATCCCCTTAGGCCCTTAGTTTCTGAGTAGTTTAGTTTTAGTCCTGTAAATACTTTAGATATTTTATTTCCGTTAGGTAAATTGCACTTTGGACCCTGTCATTTCTTGCATTTACATGTATGCCCCTGTGTGTGGTGGATCACGTGCATCGACACGTGTTTTTGTTGGGATATTTGCATGTATAACCTTGCAGTTCTAGGGTGCTCTTGAAAGCATTTATATTTTTGATATTTGCAGATATGCCCCTGTGAATGATTTTTATGCGCATATGCGTTTATTAGTGGGTTATTTACATCGAAGCCCCTGGACTTTTAATACTTGTTATTAAATAGTCCAGGAACTTTGTTTCCTTGCAAACAGGTCCCTGTGTGCCCAGGTCACGCGCCTCACGCGTGCAACCATGGAAATTTTGCACCGAACCCCCTGGAACTTTCACTATTTGCGTACAGGTCCCTATGCATTGTACCTTGGTTTTGATTTTTAATAAAATATCAAACCAACTCCAAATATGATGAAAATTGGATACATGGCTCTTGCCATAGTATAAAATTTTCTCCTATTTTTGGAGACATTTTTGATTTCGTTTAATATTTTTAAAAAACCAAAAACACGCATTTTCTTTACTGTCTAACTTTAAAAATAAAAAAAATATATTAAAACACATCTAAAAATTACAAAAAAATTAGGCAATAGTTGTTTTACCTTATTTGATTTTCTGACCAATTTTGGTCATTTTTGGATATATAAACCTTATAAAAATTACAAAACCCCTTAAAAAACCATAAAAATTCTAATAATTAATTTTAAAAATCCAAAAATAATAATTCGGGTGCCAATTTTCCTTGTTTCTTCTTCTTTACAGAAAAATTACCTTCGGGATTTTTAGGGACTTTTAAATATTTTATTTTAGTCCCCAAGCTTAGCTAGACAGTACCCTTGTTTTCTTGCATTTTTTTATTTTTAGAAAATTAAATAAAAAATCAGAAAAATACCAAAAATTACCCAAAAATAGTAAAAAAATAAAAAAAAACATAAAAACATTTTTATTTGAATTTTTGAGTGATTTTTGATGCATTAAATAATTGCTTGAAGTTGGTTGTTTTCCTTGTTTCTTTATTTTCTTTATTAATTAAAAATCAAAAAAAAATTAAATATAAAAAATCCACCAAAAACACTTTGATTTTATTTTATTCCTTTTTATACTACTTCGTAGGCCGCAAGGCCATTACGTGCTCCCTGAGTCCGACCCTGGTCGCTATACCAGGCTAATCCAATAGCCAAGACCGCTATCGTATTTCTTTGATTTTTATTTGATTTTGGTGGTATGAACCTCATTTTCTTGATCGACCGATTGATCTCTTGAGCGACTGAGGTCGCAACGACCTTTGTTATTTCTTCATCCTTAGTTGCTCGGGATTTTTCGGTCATCAACCCGCCAAGAAGTGGGTACTCGTGTAGCAATCTCCTCTCCAGACTCGCTAATCACTGTAGTGATGCCCGTATTCTTGGGCACCACATGCAAAGGGCTGACCCACTTGGAGTCGGAGATGGGGTATAGATAAAATCAGCGCTCCACCATTTCGAAATCTCATTCACGACAACCTCTCTCATATTTGGGTTCAGCCGCCGCTGGAACTCACGCGACGGCTTCGCCCCATCCTCGAGATAGATATGGTGGGAGCACAGGGCCGGACTTATCCCCAGGAGATCTGCTACGCTCCATCTGATTGCCTTGCGGTTCTTTTCAAGAACCCCCATCAGACGGGATTCTTGCTCTCCAGTCAGATCGGCAGAGATGATGACTGGGTACATCTCAGGCTCACCCGCAAGGAATCGATACTTCAGCGATGTAGGAAGCGGCTTCAGCTCTGGACAAATGGGTGCTGGTGGATCTGGCCTCTGAAAAGTCTGCGTGAATGCTGCCAAATCTACATGGGAGAACTGAAACTCTCTGTCACTCTCAAACTGGAGAAGGCTGCCCTGATGGACTATCTCTGCTCTGCTCGGCATCTACCTCCTCCTCAGCTGTAGGCTCAGTGGAAATCAGATCTGGCATGTAATCATCACAATCTGCCCACTCAGAATCTGACTCCGAGGTATCTGTATCATCTAAGGTGGCATCAGTACCACCATCATCACAAAAATCAGTGTCGCGGCCGAGAACCGGCTCTGCTGCCTCAGAAGTATCCTGGACCAGGAATGTGCTCTCCAAGCTCTCCTCTGCTGTCGTCTCTACATCAGCGGAATTTGAAAATGAGAGGATGGCCTGTGCTGCTGGGTCTGCCCAAACTGCCTCATCGTCTGTGATCACAAAATCACAGTCCTGGTGGATGTCTAGCCCCTACCTCTGTCTGCTGCTCTGGGTCTGAAGTCGTCTCTGAGCATGCTCTCTCTGGCACTGCTGTCCTCGATCGTCTCTATTTGTACACTTTCGCCCTCGACGCGAAAGTATACCTTCCCGCTATCATGGTCAGTCACCGCCTTGGCTGTGACCAAGAATGGACGACCGAGAATGATGGGGGTATCGGTCACGGACTCAGGGATCTCCATGTCCAACACTACGAAGTCCACGGGGAATTGCAGGCCCTGAATTGTGACGACAACGTCTTGTAACAACCCTTTTAGCCTCTTGACAGATCGATCAGCAAACTGAAGGATTGTCCTGCTCTGTCTAAGAGTGCCCAACTCGAAGCGGTCGAGAAGGGCTGCCAGAAGTAGGTTGATCGATGATCTGCTATCTAATAGAGTATGGTCGAACCTCTGCTCTCTAATGTAGCATCTGACATAAGGGGCTCCGGAATCTGGCCTCTTGGCCGGCAGACGGTTCTGGATCGCGAAACACGTGGCTTTCATCAGCACATGGATCTCTGAGTGATGGTTCCTCCTCTTCCTCCTGACCGTGGTCCTGTCTCTCAATGAACGCTGAAGAAGGGGGATGTGCTGTAAAGCCTCCTGACGAGTCAGCTGTATGTGAAACCGATCTACCATCTGCTGGCTGAACTCTTCCTGCTCTCTCTTTTTGGGATTTTCTTTTTTCTTCCCCTTCCCCATCTGAAGGGCTCTAAGGAAGGGGATCACAGGGTCCTTCTCAGATGAAGGACTAGGAAAAGATCTAAACGGCTCGACGGCCGGATCCACACATACATCATGCACCACAGTGGGACCAGAAAAAACCAAACCTTTTCCTTTATTCACAACAGAGTTCCGAGATACATCAGAAGTAGGAAAAACTACAGGTCTCTCAACAGAAGCATGGGTGGCCTCAGTACCACCGTCGGCTGGATCGACTGGAAGACTCGCGGCCTCAGTACCGCGCTCTGGCTCGGCATCAGGGGTGGCCTCAGTACCACCTCCTCCAACTGGTGAAACGGCGGCCTCAGCACTGCCGGTGGAATCAGCATCCTTGGTGGCATCAGTACCACCGTCATCATCTCTAGCGGCCTCAATACCGCTCTCCTCCTCCTCGTCTGGTGCTCTGGGTGTATCCTCATGATGTAGCTCAGACGAGGCGCCGCCTGCTGGCATCCTACCGCTCCTAAGTATGACAAAATCAGTATCAAAAAGATATCCAGTCATATCACCAAATGCATCACTAGGAGTGGTATACTCAGTACAAGCTACCTGCTCAGATTTCCTCTTCAGGCTGTTCGGGTTCGGCTCTATCTGGGCAGGGATGGCAGCCTTCCCTCTCACTATGTCCCTTATCTCCTGGCGGAACTCGTCAATCTCCCATCGAAAGGTAGCCTGTTGATCAGTGAGAAGGCGGGCTATATCATCCAAAGAGGGGCTCTCGTAGGGTGGACCATGAGAGCCTGACGGGTAGCCTCTCTGGTAGTGAGGCTGCTGTGGCTGAGAGGGGTACGGGTGTGGCTGCTGCTGCTGCTGGTGAGGCTGATCTTGCCTCCAAGACTGTCCCTGCTGATAGGGACGAGGACCATACAACGACTGTTGCTGCTGCTGTGGTGGGTACACTGGGGCTGCTGCTGCTGCGGCTGGTGATCTCTCTGATGGCTGTACTGGCCACCCTGACCTGATGGTTGCTGCTGGGGCTGGGCACCTCCGATCCCCCAACGGAATCCAGGATGGTCCCGTCGGATACCGGGCTGGGGGCGGTCATACCAAATCCCGTTGACATCCATCAATGGCTCTGTGTTGTACTGGGGTGGCGGGAGCACTGCCAGAGGCTGATCCGACTGGTATACCACCATCTGAGTGTCAGTAGATGGTGGTGCCTGGTAGGTGAGCTGCGGCTGCTGGTACGGCTCCGCCTGTACTAGATGAACCTGTCTAGGCTGCTGGTGTGAGCTGGAGCACTGGGACGAGCTGCTACTGCTGCCGGAATCGCCTCGCGACTGAAGACGGGGCTGGGAAGCCGTCTGTGCCTCCTAGAGACACATGAGCTGGGTCTTCATGTCGCTCAGAGTCTGTGCCATCTGCTCCATCTGAGTGATGCCCTGACACTACTTCTTCTCGATCAGCTCCATCCGGTCCAACTTCTCGCTAATGATGCCCATGTCTGCGGCTGTACTCTCTGCCTGTGCTGCCGCTGCAGACGAACTGGAAGGACCGACGTCTACCCGTGCTATCCTATGGTACTGCACGGGTTGTGGCTGCTGGGGTCTGCCCTGAGTGTATAACCGGGTCTGGGACATCACCATGTAGTTCTCAGCCATCTCCTCGTAGATGTCCCAGACCTGGTCGTGATCCTTGGCGAAGTAAGACCCGCCACAAGAAGCGTTCACCAAGCCCTGAAGCTCTAGTGTCAGCCCGCTGAAAAAGCTCTGCACGAGGTTCGGCTTGGAAATGTCGTGGTGCGGGCATCTGTCAGTCAGCTCTATGAACCTCTCCCATGCCTCATGGAACTGCTCGTTGGGGAGCATGGAGAAGTTGCTGATCAGGGCTCTCGCGGCATTGGTCTGCCCGAGTGGGTAGTACTTATGCAAGTACTCGGTGCGGAGCTGCTCCCAAGTGTAGACAAACTTCCCCAAATGTTTCAGCCAGGTGGCTACTCTGTCTGCCAAAGAAAAGGGGAAGGCAATCATCCGTATCGTGTCCTAGTCCACCTGACGGTCGTGGACAGTACTGCAAATCATGAGGAACTCCTGGAGGTGGAGATGGGGCTCCTCGGTGGCGAGCCTATGGAAACGGGGGAGGAGCTGCAAGGTGTTCGGGGGGAACTTGAAGTCCCCCACGATGGCTGGTAAAACAACCCAGTGATGCATCAGTGTCGATCTGGGGTTGTGCAACTCCCGCATCGATCTCGGTGGGTCTCCTGCTCCTGCCGGGGCGGCTACTGCTGCGATGGCGGCTGCTGCGGCGGCAGCTGCTGCTGCTGCATCATCTGGGACTCTCGGCCTGTCTCTAAGTTGCTCTCGCTCTGCTCTCATCTGCTCCATCTCTCTCCTCATATCTAACATGAAAGCTCCCTGATCCCTCAACTGCTGTTGCACTGTCTCGAGGGAGGCGATTGATGAATACTCATTCATCACTCTTTATTCTTATATTTTAGCTACAAAAACCTTTGCAAATACATGTAGATAGGTGTAAATATAAATAATTAGCAAAAGGCATGCATTGTGTAAAAACTAATAATTAGCATGTTTATGGTGCTAAAATAAAAGAATAAAAAACAAAAAGAAAAAGAGGGAAATATTTAGAATAAATATTGAGCGACCTAATCCCAAGGGAGGGCTCAGCATGGGCCTGACCGCATAAAAGCCAAAGTAGAGGGAGATAGGGGCTCATGTGTGTAAATAGACCTATAAATAAATATATTTTCCTCTAAAAAATAGAATAAAAGTGGTTTGTATATATTGTATATATTTATAAATATAAAATCAAGATAAAAATAGAAAAATCAAAAAGAAAATAAAAATAGATCACTTGTACATAGTCACCATGTACATAGCTCATTTATCTCTATATTTATTCCACCTTATAAAATAAAATTAATTTCCATAAAATTTGTAAATATTCTATATTTTATGTTGTAAATAAATAAAATAAAAACAACAAAAACAAAAACAAAATAAAAATAACAAAATTAAAAACCAAAAATATATTGTAAATATACCATGTATATACATGTACATATGTATTTATTTCACCCTTGTATATAAATAATAAAAATAAAATAAAAATACCCTTTTATTCCTAATTTTATACTATAAATAAATAAAATATAAAATGGGGATAAAAATGTATAAAAATAACAAATTAAAAATCAAAAATAAAAATTCAATATTGTATATATACCTATGTATAGTACTATATTGTAAATACCTTATTTTTATTTTGAAAAATTAATTTAAAATACTAAAAAATAGAAAAAAAAATAAAATAAACATTTTTCATTTTTTGAGTTTTTCAAAATTCGACCATCCTCTATTTTTAATTGAATTTCCAATTTTATCTGAGGTGGCCTTCTCCCATTGGTCCACGGGGGATGTTGACCGCCCGGTCAACTCCCCCCTGTGGACCACTTCTCTTGTGGATCTGGGGACCGACCTGACTTCTCCATTTTCTCCCCACTCGATCTGACAACCGATTAACCTAACCCCGGGCTCCGATTGACCCTTGATCATTCCAGATCCACGCCCGGGGTGGGTCTTAGGGATCCGAGTCGCGTGCAGCTCGCCCGACCCACTCCTTCTCGGACCCCTGATCGTATAAAACATCTCCTCCGACGACCTTTTCATGCATCTTTGGACCTCCCCCTCGACGCCTGTGACCTCCTCCGGAGTGCCTGAGTGACAGTCGCCTTCTTCGGAGTAGCAGCGAGGCCCGGGAAGCCGGGAGCCACTAATCCGACTGCTTTCGCCGCCGTGCGCCGCCGCGAGCACGCTCAGCCTCAGGGAGACGACGACCCCTTGCAGGCAATGACCCAGGAGCTCCCCGAGCTCCAGCCCAGTCGATAGCATCCATCAGGTAGCCCTTTTAGCCCGTAGATTAGCTTAGATTAGGATTTTTCCGTTTTCAGTAGTGTAGCTTCGCCGCCTCTGTCCTTCATCTCCGGCTACCCATCAGCCCATCCGACACCTCCACCACCTTCACGAGCTTCCTCTCCACCTTCTCCGACCTTCCATCCCCCTTGACTCGCCCCGGAGCAGGGATATCGGCCCTCCACCTCCGCTGCTCGCCGGAGGGCCGCCACAGCGACGCATCCTCCACCGTTCTTGCACGCTAACGGGTCGAGGCAGTTTTTCCTCGACCCCTCTTTCTTCCTGTGCAACTATCAGGCCGATTCGACCCCATCCGGAGGTCGGGGACTTCAGAGTACAGGAGCTCCAGGTCTTCCGCGTCGCCGGAGCTCTCCAGAGCTCCCCGCCTTCATCGGAGCATCACATCAGTTGCGGACCTTCACGGCGGAGCTTTTTCGCACTCCAGGAGCAGCAGGGGAGGACCATAGCACGTGTATCGGGCCGACAAAGCTCGTCGGTCGACTGTTCTTCCATCATCTTCCCTAGGCGTCCGATCGACCTCGACCCTCCAGATCAGATCACGTCTGTTCATTTGCGGAGCAGCACTGACCGTCAGATCCTTTGAGGTTTGATCGCCACCGTCCGATGGCTGAGGTTTAGCCACAACGCCTTGCAGCCGTCAGATCCAGCACGTGGCTGCGCCTCATCCGTCCGATCCGAGCCAGGCCTCTTCGTAAACCCACGTCGCATCCACGTGGGAGTGTCCCAGCCGCTCGATCTCGCCAAGGGTTCCCTTTGTTGCGCGCCTTCTTCTCTCCACCGTCCGATCATTGACGTGGCGCTCATCCAGCCCTCGAGATTTAATAACGGGGTATTTGCTCTTAGGCCCCTCTAGCTTTTGTTTTTATTTTCTAGTCCTGTAAATACGTAGTTTAGCTCTCTTATTTCTGGTTTATTTGCACATTGGACCCTACTGTTTATCAGATTTGCATTTATACCCCTGTTTGCTATGGACACGTGCATCGACACGTGGTATTTGGTACATTTGCATTATTAGCCCTGCATTTTTGGTGTGTTACGTTTGATATTTTTAGAAATAGGAATGACAAATAGGTCCCCCCAGGCCTGAGTCACGTGTATCGTGCGTGGCCCGGGGGACAATTTGCACTCCTGCCCCTACAGTTTCCAAGCTTGTTCTCCAGGGGGCCCAGGGTTTTATTATAATTGCAGTTAGGTCCCTATGCACAGTTGCTTGATTTTTATTTTTAATAAAATAGCAAATCAACTCCAAATTTAATGAAAATTGGACACATGGATTCTGCCATGTTGTAAAATTTTCTAGAATTTTTGGAGACATTTTTGGGTTTATTTGTTATTTTTAAAAATAAAAAACAACCTTTTTCTTTACTGTTTGATTTAAAAATTCACAAAAAATATTAAAGCTCACCTAAAAATTACAAAAAAATTAGTTACAGTGTAGTTTGTCTTGTTTGATTTTCTGACCAATTTTGGTCATTTTTCATTGTATAAAACTCTTAAAAATTGAAAAACACCTAAAAACTCATAAAAATTCTAATAAATAATCTAAAAACCTAAAAATAATAACTAAGGTGCCTAAATTTTCCTTGTTTCTTTCTCTTTACAGGAAAATTACCTCCAGGCTGATTGGGGATTTTTAGATATTTTATCTAAGTCCTCCAAGCTTGGATGGACAGTACCCTTGTTTTCTTGCATTGTTTTATTTTAAGAAAATTAAATAAAAATCAGAAAAATACCAAAAATTCACTAAAAACAGTAAAAATCATAAAAAGCATAAAAACATTTTTATTTGAATTTTTGATTGATTTTTGATGCATTAAATAGTTTGAATTGGCTTGTTTTACTTGTTTCTTTATTTTCTTAATTAATTAAAAATCCAAAAAAATTATAAAAATTAAAAATCCACCAAAAACACTTGTCTTTTATTTTTAGTTCTTTTTTTAGACTACTTCGTAGGCCGCGAGGCCATTACGTGCTCCTTGTGTTCGACCCTGGTCGCTATACCAGGTTAACATAATAGCAGGACTGCTTCGTGTGTTCGATTGATTTTTATCGATTTTGGTGGTCTCTTTTTCTCGATCGACCACGCTTGGTGACTTGAGTCGCCAGGCGTGTCATCAGCGATCAGGGTGGAGTTGATCGCACCCTGGTCCAAAACAAAATGCTCAGGCTGTGGACCTCTAGAGCGACCATCAGAACTGCCGGCCATGGTCTCTGCAAAATCAAATGATCCATACTCAGGTGACGATAAATCTGAAAGTCTCTCCTCTGGCACTGGCCTCTCAGAACAGAAAGAAAGGGGGTCGAGAGGGAACAGGGTGGAATCGTACTCGGGTTCGGAGAGCTGGTCTCGGCTCTCGCGAACCAACCTAGATGAAGGGGTAGACGTGCCTAAGAGCGGTGTAGCCAGAGGGTGCCTAAGAAATCGTCTGCCCATCATCTTGATGTGGCGAGTAAGGCGGATGAGATCTGGAAAAACTATGATCACAAGCAAACCCCAAGTTCACCAACGCAACGCGAGCTTAAGACAGTAAAGGCTCGGTCAATTTATCTTGTCAATTTTTTTTGGTGAACAATCAAGATATCAGAGCGATTACGTGACCTGTTGGGATACCCGATACTTTCCCAACCGACTGTCCCGCACAGAAGTAGTCCGTAATCAGTCGGGAATAGTTCCAGAGGGCTCTACCTAGTGTTCGGGGTCACTCTCTCGCACAATCAAACCAAACAATGAGGGGGTTGCTCTCCCCAAGATAAGTTTTTAAATGAGGTGTCTTTTAGGGTCAATAGTTTTAGCAGTCCCAAATTTATTGTTTTTCTTTTTAGATCTTTTTCAATAAAAACAAAAACGCCTAACGAATTTTTCGTCTCTCTTGATTATTAAGTCAAAAACAAAGGGAGAAGACGAAAAAGCCGATGCGCGATGAAATCAATGATGCATGCAGAGTAAGAAATGTGTACCTGTCTCCAGCACTCTACATGCAATATGATCCGCGCAGAATTGAAAGACAGAAAGTAAACTACCCATATGGTGCAGCGGAAAACTGAATCCCTAAGCCGGCAATTTCTACTCGAAAGAACCGTCTAGCTGGTCACCAGCCTTCGATCCAAAGGGTCCGGTCTCGATCTACCCCTCCTCCTCCCGACACATCAGGTTTAGGAGCAGTGCTTGGCAGGGTAGGCTACGGCACGTAGGCTCCAAGGGAGTGAGTCAGCTATTTTTATTAATCTTTTATTAGTAGGTCCAATTAACGAACTATAGGCACAAGCAGTCTATTAGGTGTTTGTAACCTACTCAGTATGGCACAGTCAACCAAAAAGTCCTAAGGCTAGGGGCTCGATAAAAACCGCGTGAAACCGGAAAAGGCAGCGAAAAACAAAAACCGCGAAGAAAGCCGCGAAAAACCTAAGGGTCCCCCGAGCACATCGGTGCTCGGGGAAACAGACCCGAGAAACTGTCCAAGTCCAAGTATGTTGTCCCTGTATTATTACAACAAATCAAATGAATAAAAGTCTAAGCTAATCTAAACCTCTCCCACTCAGCCACTCTCTCACGCTCTCCTGCGGCTCCGTGTAGAAGGGAGCCGCCTCCGAATCTCGCGGTTGCGCTGGCTTCTCGAGAGTCGCCGCCTCGATCCTTGGGCCCTCGCAAGAAAGAAACAGAGTGTCACAGACCAAATAAAATAATCAAATAAAGGCAGGAAACTAACCATGGGTATATGTGCAAAAATGGCAAATAAAATAAACAAGCAAAATAAAAAAAACAAAAATAAAAGAAAAGAAAATAAAATAAAATAAAACAAAAAATAAGAGAAAAATAAAAAGCCGCGAAAAGCCGCGGACTCAGAAAGAGCCGCGGAAAGCTGCGAAAAAGAAAATAAAAAGAAAACGAAAAGTAAAAAGACTACTAAGTCGTGCTCCCCGGCAACGGCGCCATTGTGATGACACGGCACCTGGCAACTCGGGTAAGGGTAATCAAGGGTCGTTGCAACCCAAGTCACCAAGCGGTGTTGATCGAGAAAAATATAGACCACCAAAATCAGATAAAAATCAAAGAAAGCTCAAGTAGAGGTCTTGCTATTATATTAACCTGGTATAGCGACCAGGGTCGAACACAAGGAGCACGTGATGGCCTTGTGGCCTACGAAGTAGTCTAAAATAAAAGAAAGGTGTTTTTGGTGGATTTTTAATCTTTTTATATTTTTTTGGATTTTTAAATCAATAAAAGAAATAAGAAAACAAATACACAAGCAACTACATACAATTATTAAACTACTCAAAAATCATCCAAAAATTCAAACAAAAATGGTTTTAGGTTTTTTATATTTTGTACTGTTTTTGGGTAATTTTTGGTATTTTTCTAATTTTTATTGAATTTTATAAAAATGGAACAAGACAGAAAAATGAAGGTACTGTCCAGTCAGACCTGGAGGACCAAATTAAAATACAAAATGACCTATCAAGGTCTGAAGATAATTTTCCTATATAGTGGAAAATGCAAGGAAAATTTAGGCACCAGAATTATTAATTTTTGATTTTTTTTTAATTACTAGAATTTTTATGGGTTTATGTGGTTTTATAATTTTTATGGGTTTTGTAAAGCCAAAAATGACCAAAATTGGTCAAAAAATCAAACAAGGCAAAACAAGCAATCTGTAATTTTTTTGTAATTTTTAGAGGTGTTTTAATATTTTTTGTGATTTTTAAAGCTAGACAGTAAAGAAAATGTGTGTTGTTGAATTTTTAAAAATAATAAATGAAGTCAAAAATGTCTCCAAAATTTATAGAAAATTTTACACCATGGCAGGAGCCATGAATCAAATTTTCATCAAATTTGGAGTTTGTTTGCTATTTTATTAAAAATAGAAACAAGGGTACAATGCACATGGACCTGTACGCAATTAATAAAAGTTCCGGGGGGTCCGGTGCAAATTCTCCATGAAATCACGCGTGAGGCGCGTGACCTGGGCACTCAGGGACCTATTTGCAAGGAAACTAAAGTTCCTGGACTATTTAGTAACACGTACTAAAAGTCTAGGGGCTTCAGTGTAAATTACCCACTATATAACGCACATGCACAATTAAACCACACACAGGGGTGTTTATGCAAATATCAAAAACATAAATTCATTCATTAACACCCTGAAACCATAAGTCCATACATGCAAATAACCCAACAAGCACGTGTCGAAGCACGTGTTCCACTACGAACAGGGGTATAAAAGCAAATCCCAGGAATAACAGGGTCCTCTACGCAAATTACCAAACTAAACTAAAATGTCTAAAATATTTATAGGACTACAAATTAACATCTATAAATCTAAGGGCCTAAGAGATGTTTACCCTTTATTAAGTCGAGGGTCAGATGGGTGCCACGTGTAGATCCAACGGTCGGGGTGGGTTGGCGCTTCAGCAAGGATCCCTCGGCGAGATCGAACGGCTGGAATCTCCCCACGTGGAAGATCAGGCAGCTGGGAAGCGACGTGGGAAGACATCGCTGATCGGACGGTCGTGATCCTTCCTCCGAAGATCAACGGCTGGCGTGGCTCCTCTGATGGACGTCTGAGATCTAATCTGGAGCGGGAGGGGGATCGAATGGCTCCGGAGATTACTCGAAGAACTGGACTCCGGCGAGGTTCGCCGGGCTCGTGTGGGCGCTGGAGACCTCCTCGCGGGCTGCTACTTATCAGAGAAGAATCGCCTCGACCTCCCACGTCTAATGGGGTCCTCCGATGGCGCGACGGCGCTCCTGGAAGCTCAGGCGACGTCGACGGAGGTCGAGCTGCTGCACCAGATGGTCGAGGCCCTCAGATGGGCTCGGATGAACCTGAAAAGCATGGCAACAGACTCGCGGGTCAAGGGCAAAGTGCCTCGACCCTGTAAGCGAAGGTGAAGGTGAACGGTGCGGCGGGGCGTAGGGGATCCGGCGAAGTGACGGTGAAGGAGCCCCACTCCCAGTTCCTGTGCGAACTGGGTTGGATGAGTGGGTGGAGAAGGTGCGCGGAGAGAAGGCGGATATGTGGGTCGACTCCGATGATCGAACGGGTGGCTATAGGGTAGTCGGAATCGGCGATAAACGGCGACGAGTCGATTTGGGCGAAAATAGAAATTAGAGAAATAGGGAAAGAAATAGAGCTACCTAATGGACGCAATCGACTGTGGAAGAGCAGGGGCTGCTCCAGGTCCTTGCCTCAAGGGTCGTCGGTGCCCGAGGCTCGAGCACCACCTCCAGGCGGTGCACGACGGCGCGTAGCTGCCGGATCAGTGGTCCGGTCTCCCTTTCCTCGCTGCGACACGGCCAGGAGTGAGCTGTCACTCTCGCGGAGGCTGTGGAGGTCCTGGGGTGGAGAGAATCGATCCAAAGATGGAATGGAATGGAGGCGGAGCTCAGCTTATATGCGAGTGCATGTCCGAGAAGAGGAGGTCGGGCAGGGTTCCACGAAGCGCGGATCCCCACGCGGATGATCGGGCGAGGATCTCGGATGCACAAGGAAGAAGAAGAGCCCGGGGTTTGCGGATTTAGTGGTCGGGTCATGACGCGAAAATTCGGCAAAATCGGGTCGGGCGTCATGGACCCGTGGGAAGTGGTCCAAGGGGGGGAGTTGACCGGGGGGTCAACGTCCCCCATGGACCAATGGGAGCTGGCCATGTGGAAAAGATTTAAAAATTCGAAAAGAAATAATAAATGGCTGAATTATTAAAAACTCAAAACATGAAAAGTGTTTATTTTAATTTTTTCTATTTTTTTGTGATTTTTAATTATTTTTTTGAAATAAAAATAAGGTATATACACTATAGTGCTATATATAGGTATATATACAATATGGCTTTTTAATTTTTGATTTTTAATTAATTATTTTTGTGCATTTTTATTCCCATTTTATATTTTATTTATAGCATAAAATTAGGAATGAAAAGGTATTTTTATTTTGTTTTTATTATTTATATACAAGGGTTAATTAAATAGATATATACATATATATGCATGGTATATATACAATGTTCTTTTTGGTTTTTAATTTTGTTCTTTTTATTTTATTTTTGTTTTTATGATTTTTATTTTATTTATTTACACCATAAAAGATAGAATATATACAAATTTTTAGGGATTTAATTTATTTATTATAAGGTGAAATAATTAGTGATAGGTATTCTATGTACATGGTGAATATGTACAAGTGAATATTTTTGTTTTCTTTTTAATTTTTTTCTATTTTTATTTGGATTTTATATTTACAAGTATTTACAAATATATATACAAACCCATTTTATTCTATTTTTAGAGGAAAATATTTTTATTATATTTTACAGGTCTATTTACACACATAAGCTCCCTATCTCTCTCTACTTTGGCTTTTATGCGGTCAGGCCCATGCTGAGCCCTCCCTTGGGATTAGGTTGCTCAATATTTATTCTAAATATTTCCCTCTTTTTCTTTTTATTCTTTATTCTTTTATTTTTGCACAAAAACATGCTAATTATTAGTTTTTACACAATGCATGCCTTTTGTTAATTATTTGTATTTACATATATCTACATGTATTTGCAAAGGTTTTTGTAGCTAAAATATAAGAATAAAGAGTGATGAATGAGTATTCATCAGAGACCGTAGGAGTTTCTGTTTCACAAGAACTTGAATGACATAATATAGGGATATAGCAATGAAAATCAACGGAAGTGTTTTTTAAAAAAAAATTAGAAAAATGGGCTGGTGGGAGCGAAGTTAGCTTCCCTAGGGGCAACCCCATTTTACCCTGTGTATGTGTGTCAATGACATGTAACCAACCCTAAAATAAAATGAGATGGCATATGATTGGTTATCCTACATGGCCATATTCCATCAATCTCGATAAATGGTTAAGTTTAAATATCTATACATATGGCATCCCGTCAAAGCGAAGGGTTCCATTGCCATGGATTTTATCTGGAGATGCCTGTCTGAAGTGACATATCCTACATATACACACACATGGATTGTTGTTTGCTTATCGAAAGAGTAAGGTCGTATCATAGTGACCACAATATTGGTTCATCATATTATTGGGGCGATATTGAATTGCACATAGTGAGTTCTATTCCTGTTGATGGTTTATTCAATTAACAACGGGTTGTGCGTGGTTAAAGATTGAATTAGGAAACGCAAGTTAGACTTGCAAGATGGAATGAGTTCCTGCTTCTTTATCTGAGTTGCAATTTCTCATATTATTGGGATGTAACAAAGGAAAAATGGAGATCTCAGATCTTGCTAGAGATATAGCGTAAGTATATCTCTTGCTTTGAAAGCGAATAAGGGAATGAACTTTCAGAGTTTAAAAGGCAAGACAACTTTGATATAAAAATCCTTAATCAAAGTAAAATATATTTTTGCAAATTATATTATTTGAGATAACCTTCATTGAACCCAATCAAAACTATACTTAATCATAACTAGTAAAGTATTATGGATTGGATCCATGATCAGGATATTGTACTTGCAGTTGGACACATAATGTATGTGGGTGCATGTGCAAGTTTCCTCATCATAATGAGGAATGACAATTAAATAAATAATAAGACAACAACTATGGTTTGTGTGTCTGTAAGGCCTTGATCTCTCATCAAATGTGCTTTGGAAGTGACATGTTGATGATGATCGCAATTGTCAAAATACTTATAAAACTAAAGAAGATGTTTTATGAAACATATGTGTTCTCAAGATTTAATCATGAATGACATGGTTCGCTACATTATGCAAGTTGGTATCTCCATATAAGATGATGTACTCAAAATGTTTGAGTACCTACCTGAACCAACGTTTTTAAGGGTTAAGATGGATGTAGATATGAAGAGTGTCATCATTCTGCTATATACACTCAAGTATTTCACGAAGCTTCATAATATTCATATTGCATGAATAGAATGAAGCATGTATAAATGTTGAATACTCTTATATTAAAGTCTCTTAAGGACATGTTCAGTTTAAGAGATATCTTAAGCAAGTGTTGTCTATAGATTAAGGAAGCGCATTGGAAGCATGGGTCGGACCCACGTAAAAAGGAAAGTCAAAGAGTTGATTGTACTTCTATGACTTCTTTATATATGACATCCAAAGAGTTGGATGAATGCCAATACTGCAATAAGCCAATATATTGATAGTATGACTATTAGGACTATCCAAAACCCTTAGAGAAGGAATTAGATAATACATCAGCATATTCAACATATCGTCATTGAAATCAACTTACTTATCATATAAGATTAAAGTTTGATAATTTTAAATCATTCTTCTAATAACATTTACAATTGGTTGCATATGTTTTAGAGGACTAGAAATCTTGATCTTAAGGTTTAATAGTCATCCGATTGGAAGTTGATGCAATTGTTGCAACAATCTCCACTGGATAGATAAACTACATATTTTCAGTGGGAGAACTCTTAGTCTCAGAGAATGTCTCAATGATCTAGATATTAGAATACATTCATTGTTTATTTCTGTATTTGTTAGAAATAAACATATATTCCGTAATAGACCTATCATAAGGAGTTATGATGGATATATTTCAAATAGTAATCTAACATCTAGAGGACTCTGCTAAGTTAGAATATTATTGAATAGTTCACTAATATTTCTAATATTGGGCACTAAATCATAAAAAGATCAAAAGAATGATAAAGATTATTTGACATATGTCTGTTGATTAGATCAATAGAAAAGTAAGGGATTGAACTTTATATAATCTAAAAGTTAGAGACTTACATAATTATGAATAGAGATCCAAAGTAAAAATATGCAATGCACCCTTCTCTAGGAATGGTGTAAGATGCATATGTATTTAAGATCTCATATATATTGATGTAGGTGGACCATCTATACCATATTGAACATTAATGATATGTGATATCCATTGATGATTATTTGTGGTATGAAATTTCTTCCTTTCACATTTGAAACCTCTGAAATGTTCAAAGATTTCATAATTTTGGTTGATAATTAAAACGACCTAAGTGAACCCTAGGAGAGAGTCATACGATCTCACAAGGCGAGATCGAATTCACTGAAGTGACTTCTCACAGGGACCTCTAATAATCTCAACAATTAACCCATAATATAAATACTTCAACAATGTGAATCAAGGTGTGCGGATCAAAATTTATTATACCCTACCGACATGTCTATAGTGGACAAGTAGGTAGGGGTCGAACACAGGGAGATGGGATGTATCAGGAATTATTTAAATAAATAATGTAAATGTGTATAGACAGGTATGCACAAAATCAATCAATGTTGTGGGTTTTCAATAAAAAAATTTCTGTCCTTTTTTAAATTAAATATATATTTTAATTTTTAATTTTCTGATTTTTAATTGTTTTAATATAATATGTATGTATATAACGTAATTTATGTATAATATACATAGGATATATATTATAAATATGAAAAAAATCAGATTATATCTCCAAGAACAATCCTTTTTATTTTTAAGGGTTTCAGAATATAATTATTATATAAGCTAAAAAGGTTAACAATTTATAAATATAGATCAATATAGTCAAAAAGGTCAAAATAAAATCTTTTTATATTTCTTAAATATTTCTTGTTCTTAGATTTTTTGGAATTTCGTTGCAAATTTATTTATAATTTTAAAATCATAAATATGGCAAAACACGATATTTTTAAATAGGCTAAATTGATTGAGATTTAAAAAATAGCAAAAGTTTTCAAAATTTCTCAAAACTAATTTTAATACATGTTAATATGTATAAATAACAATATGAGATAGGAACTAATATTTTTGAGATTTTTGAAAATACTTTCTAATTTTTTAGGGTTAGCAAGAGTTTGCTAATTTTGGGGTTTCTTTTGATATTTTTTGTGATTTTTAGTTTGGAGTTATAAAATATGCTAATAAATAGTAGGTAAATTTTTTGGAATTTTTCAAAAAAGTTTTATATTTTTTTGTATTTTTTTAAGTCAAACTTAGAATAAAATAGCACTTTTTAATTTTTAATAAATAATAAATGCATGCAAATTGATAAATAAAAATTATAATGTGAACAAGGAGCCAATCATTCACATACATCTATTTTTGCACAATATAAAAGCACAATAGCTGTTTTTAATAAATATAAATGCATAAATAACATTTAATCAAGTTGGTAGTGGTATGTGTGCAAATAAAATAATGTACAGGGCCTAGCATGCAAAATATCTAGAAACTTTGAATGTCATCTTGATCTTTAAGCACTTAATACAAATTACAATAACCACAAGGGTATCATAAATGTCCCCTCACATGGGGGTCCACGTGAGGTGTCATGGCACTAGACGTAAATGCAATAATAATAAGTACCAAGGGCATACACACAAAATGTCCCAAAAGTTTTATACTTAATTAAATATTTATAACATTATTTGTTAAATAACAAAAAGGCAGAGGGGGTCTTTATAATTTTTACCACTTAACGTCCCTTGATCTGACCGTGTAGATGCTCCACGTGGCTGATCAGATGGCAACCCTCGCATACCCCTTCGAAGAGACTCAATGGTCCAGATTAGATCCGCGACGTGTTCTTGATCGGACGGTTCGGAGGGGGTCACAAGAGCACCCAAAGAACTGATGTCCGGTGAGCTTTGATTCGACGTTCCTCCTTGCTCTGATGACAAATCTCCCCCTTGACCGACCTAATAGCTAGCTGGGACTCCTCCATACACAATGGTGGCCTCTAGCGAAGGCGAGGTCGACCAAGGAGCTCTGGTGGCTGCAAGCTACCCAAGATGCTCCAGGTATTCGTTAAGGTTCCAGATGGGTCTCCATGCACCAAAAGCTGTACAAAAACTCTCCATGGCTCAAGGGCTATGTCCTCGACTGAAGAGTTAAACACAAACAAGTTGGGGATGAGATGGAGATGGGGCTCCGATGAGTGGCAGTTGAAGGAGCTTCGACTCCCAGATCTACAAGGATATGGGGTGGACGAGATGCGGAATCGATGGAGAACACGATAAGGAATGAGATGGATGAAAAGGGGTGATCAAACGATCAGATGATGATGAATTTCCCTGAAGCTCAAGCTCCAAGGATTTGGAGGTTTTCAAAATTACAACTAACGATTGGATCAAATCTAAAATTAGATATGGGACTTAAAGATAGAAGAAGAAATATACCTAGGATTGGACGGATGAAGCCTCCAGTCGGTCATGGGCTGATGAAGCAAAACCAGTCGAAGCTGCCTCTAGCGATGGATTGGATCACCACCTCCAATCATTATTTCTTGCTGCAGATCCTTTTTTTCACTTGCTATCACCAAGGCGAGGAGTTTGGAATAGATATGAGGGGCTAAGACTGACGGGGGATGGATCATACTCGAGAAGGAAGCTGGAGGGGCTTATTTATAGGCTGCAAAATGGGTGAACCTCGTTCGAAGATGCTTCCTGGATCAAGGATGATCGACGAGATCTCTGGCCATGGCGTGAAAAATGGATGTTCAATCTCATAAAGTGCGAAGCACGCCAAGCCAGGGCATCATGAGCTCAAGCTGATAAATGTGTGAAAAGCTGGGTTCTGACAGGTCAATGCTCGAGGAAGAGAGAAGAGTGGTGTTGACCTGAGGTCAATGCGGGGCAATTCCTGGTTTGTCCACATGGACCAACTAGAAAATCCAAGAAAGAGAATCCTTGTAAAATCAATAAAAACTAACAAATGATCTAAATAATTTTTTATTAAAACATGAAAAGTATTTTTAAATTTAATATATTATTTTATATGTATTTTTTTATTTTTTGAGGATTTATAGTAAAATTTAATATTTACCTGTAAATTATAGGTATAAATACATGTATTTCGGTGTTTTATTTTTAATATGTATTGTATATTTTATTATTTTATTCAAGCATAATATATATTTTTGATTTATTTTTACACACATTAGATATTTTTATTGTATTTTTCTAAGTTTGTATATACACTTAGTTAGTCATGCATAGATACATTATAAGTATGTACAGAGATATTTTACCTATGTATTTGAATGCATTGTTTAATTTGATGTTATTTTGATGGGTTTATTTTATTGTAATTATGTACATATATTTTAAATAATATGTACACTTTTACAAAAATAAAAGAATTAGAACAATAGAAAGAATAAATATAATGATAAAAATATATAGGTATATTGCACAATAGGTGCCCAAAACCCAAATTTTACTTCTTAACTCCAAATTAAATGAAACCACCTTCGTTAAATAACTTATTAAAAGTTATATACAAGTAAAGGTTATTTGGTCCATTTCGATACGGTACAGAGAAGATACATGTCTGTGAAGTTTTTTATTTTATCGTTTTACTTTGTGTGTCCCGGGCGCACTGTGCATTATTATTCAATGAAATTAATTTTGTATTTTCTTTGTATTTTTATCTACAATATTCATGTATAAAATTTATTGATTTGAGGTATAAAAATAAATAGTATAAAATAGGTTCTAAAAATTAATTATTAATGAATTAAAAATGAGGGTTTTGATGTCTTTTCTGTACAATTCATCTGTCCTATCTCTCCCTACTTTGTTCCTGTCGACCAAGTCATCATGACGATTGGATCTCGGGGTCTAGGGTCACTCAAGACCTATGGTGTCTCATTTCTTTTTCTTTTCTTCCTTTATATTTAATTTTGGAATTAAATACATAAAAAATACATTATTTTATACTAATTGAAAAGTATTTATTTTGATAAATTAATGATATATACATGCATCTAGATTGGGATTTATGGCCAAAATGAAAGAATAAAGATGACGAGATGGAGATTCATCACCCACTTTGTTGGACATGCGAGCCCACGTCGAGCCATTATGCAATAAATATTATTGCAAATATCATTCTCTGATCTAAAATGAAGAATAATTAATTTGCATAATAGGTCCCTTAGTACAATCAGGGTTATGTACCATGGCCATCTTAATGATCATACAACTGTTGATTCAATTGTTGGATCATAGAGGCTGGTGCTTGGATGAATATCTAAATAGTTAGATTGAGGACTCATCAAGCACCGTCAAATGATTATTAAGATATGATATCCAGCCTGTGTAAGAGATGTCAATCCTTACTCTTTTAATTGATATCTGACCAACATCTTAATGTGGGTCCTCTACATAGGAATAGAGATTTGGAGTTGTCAGATTAGTTAGGTCAAAGAGTTGACTTAATGAGACTGAGATAACCAAAGACATATATCGTATGCTGTCAAGATATAGGCACACATCCTCTTACCGGAGACAGATGTGTTACTATATGTTTGGGTATGTACATTTGGCAGAACGATAGGTTGATGGCCTAATCAAGGTATATACACCAGTACGCTGGTGTCCATACAAGGGCATATGAGTAATATGATCTCTCAAAGGGATCATACAGGTTCATTTACTGAATAGAAAGATATGACTCACTCATGAGATATTGGGATCAAATTCCGTGCATGGTCATCTCTCTTTAGAAGCTTGACTGAATTTGTAGGTTTTGATATATGCTTTTGGAAAGTATATGATCAATACCTGGGTATGATATATGCTTTTGGAAAGCATATGATCGATACCAAGTCCTAATGATCAAATGAGAAACTTAATGATAAAACTCTGAAGGAGACAGCGTAAAAGTGATCTAAAGCTTCAGGTTTATTCATGGATCTTCGAGTATGCAGGATGTACAAGTGATGAATCTCTGATTCTCACTCTTTATTCTTTTATTTTAGCTCTTTTTCTTGGCAAAACATCATGTAAATGTCTGTAGATATAATAACTTAGCATTTTGCATGCTTGGGTTTATATTGCATAATTAGCATGTTTTTTGTGTAAAAATAAAAGAATAAAGGAAAAGAAAAAGGAATGAGGTATTTAGAATAAATACAGAGTGACCCAAACACCAAGAGAAGGTCAAGCCTTGACCTGATCGCACAATAAAATAAGTAGAGAGATAGGGTTCACTATGTGTTGTGCATACTACCTATACTTGTACATGCCTACTTTTGACAAAATAAAGTTAAATTATTATTTTTACTCCCATGTATATATTTCTAGAAATAATATAAAAATAAAAAAAATCAGAAAAATTAAATAAAAATAAAAATAAAATCATCCATGCATTTTATGAAATACACTTGTATATATCACATTCCTATTTATTATATATATTTAAATAATTTGTAAAAATAAAATAAAAAATCTTTTACATGCCTAAAATTATGTTGTAAATAAATAAAATATAAAATAATGATATTTCTTATAAAAATAAAATAATAAAATATTTGTACATAATACATAGGTATATTATACCTGTATATAATACTATATATTGTATATACATTAATTTATTTTCCATAAAAGTAATTAAAAATCACAGAAAAACACCTTGAAAAATAATAAACATTTTTTACTTTATATTTTATAATTTGAATTCATTTATTATTTTTTCTTCAATTATATTTATTTTTCTATCTATTTTGTCCGCTAGCCTATTTTGTCTGTTTCCCAGCTCGTTTCTAATTGGTCCACATCCGCACTGTTGACTGATGAATACTCATTCATCACTCTTTATTCTTATATTTAGCTATAAAAACCTTTGCAAATGCATGTATATAGTTGTAAATATAAATAATTACCAAAAGCATGCATTGTGTAAAAACCTATAATTAGCATGTTTTTGTGCAAAAATAAAAGATTAAAGATTAAAAAGAAAAAGAGGGAAATATTTAGAATAAATATTGAGCAACCTAACCCAAGGGAGGGCTCAGCATAGGCCTGACCGCATAAAAGCCAAAGTAGAGGGAGATAGGGGCTCATGTGTGCAAATATCTATGTAAATAAAATAAAATATTTTCCTCCCAAAAATAGCTTAAAATAGGCTTGTAAATATTAGTATATATATTTATGAATATAAAAACAAAAGAAAAAATATAAAAATTAAAAAGAAAACAAAAACACCACTTGTATATATCCACCTTGTATATAGACCACCACATCTATATTTATTTAGCCTTGTAAATAAATTAACTTAATTTCCAAAAATTTTGTAAATATTCTATAGTATATAATGTAAATAAATAAAATAAAAACAATTAAAACAAAAACAAAATAAAAAGAACAAAATTAAAAGCATAAAAATATATTGTAAATATACCATGTATATAAATGCACATATGTATTTATTTCACCTATGTATATAAATAATAAAAATAAGATAAAAATATCTTTTTATTCCTTATTTTATGATATAAATAAATAAAATATAAAATGGGAATAAAATTGTATAAAAATAACAAATAAAAAAATCAAAACTAAAAACCTATATATTGTATATATACCTATATATAACCTTACTATGTAAATACAATATTTTTACTTTGAAAAGTTTATTAAAAATCACTAAAAAATAGAAAAAAATTAAATTAAAAATACTTCATGTTTTAACTTTTTACTAATTCGGCCATTAGCTACCTTTAATTTCACTTCCAAATATCAGCCACGTGGCCGCTACCCATTGGCCCTGGGGATTGTTGACCGCCCGGTCAACTGCCCCCCCCCCCCCAGGACCACTTCCCACGGGCTTTGGCACCCGACCCGAATTCTCAGATTTTTCGTGTCCAAACCCGATCATCCTTCCCCTAAACCCCGGGTCCGAATTGTTCTTGATATATCCGTCACCCTCGCCGGAGCCACCGTCTCGGGATCCGCGCACTCCACTGCCCTACCCGCGCCTTTCTTCTCGGACCTCCCAGCGTATAAAGCTCCAGCTTCGCCTCCTCAATTCTCATCTTTGGCCATTCGTTCCACCCCCCAGTGAGCTCCATCGCATCGGCGAGAGTGACAGCTCGTCCCCCGTGGTGTCGCAGCGAGGAGAGGGAGCGGATTCCACTGATCCGGCGATCAAGCACCGCCGTGCTCCGCCCAGAGCCGGAGCCCGAGCCTCGGAGGGAGACGCTCCTTGAGGCAACGACCCAGAGCATCGCCAGCTCGTCCACAGTCTCATCGTCCACCCAGGTAGACCTGTAGTTCTTCCTCTTTCGCTAATTTTAGATTTCCCCCTTTTCGCTCCGTCGACGTGTTTCGCCGATTCCGACCACCTCATAGCTCCATTCGATCATCGGAATCCATCGTCACCTCCACCTTCCTCCCGCGCACCTTCTCCATACCTCCATCCAACCCAGCTCGCACAGGAGCTGGGGTTCGAGCTCCTCCGTCTACCCCCCTCACCGGAGCTCGCCCATATCGCACCACCGACCACCTTCACCCCGCCTAACCGGGTCGAGGCAGTTTGCCCTCGACCCGCGAGCTGTTTGGTCTATTTTGCAGGTGCATCCAAGCCCATCTGAGGGCTTGGACCATTGGGTCCAATAGCTACAGCTCCGCCGACCTTGCCGGAGCTCCCTAGAGCTCGGCTGGGTCATCGGAGACCCCCATCCGACGCGGAGGCCCACACCGAACCTTTTCTGATCATCAGCGCCCCGCGAGGAAGCTCGGAGCGAGCGCACTGGGCCGGCGAAGTTCGTCGGCCACCTGTTCTTCTAAGATCTCCAGCAGCCGTCCGATCAGCCTCCAGCTCCAGTTTTCATCTGGGCCGTCCATTCCAGGAGCAGCAGCCACCGTCAGATCAGTGGAGGAATGATCCCAGCCGTCGGTCCAGCGAGGTTTAGCCACCGAGAGTCTCCACCGTTCGATCCCCCACGTGGCGTAGCCTCAGCCGTCCAATCACTGCGAGGACCTCAGTGTTGGAGTGCCACCCGATCCAGACCATCTGATTCTCCACGTGGCATCCATCCAGCGGCCCACATTAATAAAGGGTAATTTACCCTTAGGCCTTCTCGTTTCTTTTATTTCGCAGTTAGTCTTGTAAATATTTAATCTAGTTGTTTAGTTTTTGGGATATTTGCATAGAGGACACTGCTCTTTCTTTAGTTTGCATTTATGCCCCTATGTGTTATGTAACACGTGCTTCGACACATGTTTTTCTGGTGTATTTGCATTTTATACCCTGTAGTTCTGAGATGTTAAGTAATGAATGAAAACTTTTGAGATATTGCATTTATACCCCTGTGCGTATTTTAATTGTGCATGTGCGCTTTTTATTGGGATATTTGCAAACTACCCCGTGGACTTTTGGTACATGTTACCAAATAGTCCTCGGAAGTAGTTTTTATTACATTTGGGTCCCTGAGTGCCCCAGGCACGTGCCACGTGCGTGACCTCCTGGGTATTTTGCACCAGACCCCTCAGGACTTTGGGTATTTGCACTTAGGTCCCTGTGCACAGTACCCTCTTTCTATTTTTGAATAAAATAGCAAATATACTCCAAATCCAACGAAAATTGGACACATAGCTCCTGCCATAGTGTAAAATTTTCGAGGATTTTTAGAGACATTTTTGTTTTATTTTGATATTTTTAAAAATTCAAAAAAATCTAATTTCATTACTGTTTAACTTTACAAATCCCAAAAAAATATTAAAATTCATCTAAAAATTACAAAAAAATTATTTACTATTTTTCTTTGCTTGCTTGATTTTCTAGCCAATTTTGGCTATTTTTCATTACGTAAAACTCCTAAAAATTGAAAAATACTTAAAACCTTATAAAAATTGTAATATATATATTAAAAACCCAAAAATAATAAATTAGGTGCCCAATTTTTCCTTGTTTTCTTCTCTTTACAGGAAAAATACCTCCCGGCTAATTTGGGGCTTCTAGATATTTTATCTAGGTCCCTTTAGCTCGGCTGGACAGTACCTACAGTTTCAGTCCTAGTTTGATTTTTAGAAAATTAAATAAACCTCAGAAAAATCCCAAAAATTCACCAAAAACAGTAAAAATTATAAAACACGCAAAAATATTTTATTTGAATTTTTGGTTGATTTTTAGTGCATTTAATAAATTGTTGAAGTGTGTAGTTTCCTTGTCTTTATTATTTTCTTAATATCTTAAAAATCCAAAAAAATATAAAAAGACTTAAAAACTACCAAAAATACATTTTTATTTCTTTTTCTTTTCTTTTTGACTACTTCGTAGGCCGCAAAGCCAATTCGTGCTCCTTGTGTTCGACCCTGGTCGCTATACCAGGTTAAATTAATAGCAAGACCGCTACCGTGTTTGATTTGATTTTTCTCTTTGATTGGTGGTCTATTATTTTTCTTGATTGACACGTTTGAGTGACTGAGGTCGCAACGACCATCTTAGATACACCTGATTACCTTAGTCATTCGGATTTTCGTGTCATCATTGACCTTGGTCAACTGGTCCCCCCTTCTCTTTTTCTCTCAAGTCGGGTCTGCTTCGATCTTTGCCCATTTTCCCTAATCTGATCCTATCACCTTCTCCTCCGATTAAAAGCCCCGACTAAGGGGCGTGGATCCCTAATCCATGCCCAACGGTCACCCTTCTGATCCGCACCTCGGTTCGCGGGCTTCCTCCCGATCTTCTCAGACCTGGTGCACCTATAAAACCATCGCATCCCTCCCCTTTTCGAGCACCTTAGACTGCTCCACCACCTCCGTTGCACCAACCTTTCCCATTTCAGAGTGACAACCGAGAGAGGAAGCGGTTGTGGGAACTTTTTGGAGCATAGCACCCCTAGGCTCGACGACGCATCGCCTCAGCTCTGTTGTGAGGAGCTTCAGCCTCTGGTCATGCTGCCCATCAAGGCCAGCATCTCTGTGGATTCTGTCCACTAGCCCAGGCATATTCCTTCACTCCTAGGTACTCCATTTAGCTTTATTTTCAGTTCATTTGATTCACCCAGCTCGCATCCTCCTCACTCCGACGATCACACCAGACCTATGTTGCCTCCTCCCTCTGACACTCGCACACCCTTAGATGACCCCCATCTATTTTTGCATCACGCTCCGCACCCTTGCCCCAGATTCCAACCATCGGGTTAAAGTCGAACATCATGTCGAATCCTCCACCCATCGGAGACCTAACCCATCCACCCATCCCATGTTTTCGATGACACTTGTCCTCTAATCCTTTGCCAGAGCTTCATCTCCGAGCACACCCGTTCTCCTACAGGTTGGAGCACAAGAGGACCTCACTTAGAGGTTGAAGCATGAAGGATGAGCAACTCCAGGACGTCATGCCTCTCCTGGAACTTTTCCTTGGTCCTGGACCCGTCTGAGCATCCCAACAGCTGTGGATAGACGTTAGTAACATTTCCCCCATCAGAGCAGCTCTAGAGGTCACTTACTTCGCACGTATTGGCCGATTGAAACTAGCCGGCATCGAGTTCTTTGTTGACTCATCCAGGTGGCCTCCTGACCGTTCGATCTAGGCCTCCTCCATTTCTGATCTCCGCCATCCGATAGCGGGGGAGCCCGAATCGTTGGATCCATCGAAGGATCTCACCAGAGCCGTCCATCGTCGAAGGGGTATCCCCCAATCTGGACCGTCCATCCATAAGTGGAGCCCTCTCGACCGTTGGATAGCACGTAATAAAGGGTAATTTCACTTAGGCCCTCTCTTTTTGCATTTACTTCCAAGTCCTATAAATATTTATCGTAGTTTAAATCACTTTGGATGATTTGCAGTTAGACCCTCTGTAGTTTCTGATATTTGCATTTTAGTCCAGTTTGTTTGAACTCACGTATAGCCCCACGTGCCTTTCTAGGGTATTTGCATTATATGCCCTACACTTTACGAATGTTATGAATTGAATGGCAAGTTTTTGAGATTTGCATTTATACCAGTGTGAGCCTGATTCACATGTTGCGTGCGTGCTTGCTTGGACTTTTTGCAACTTTGGTCCTGTAATTTCCACGTGTGTTACTGTTTGGCCTAGAGCTTTATTTTAATTACATACAAGTCCATACAAACTACTTGTCTTTTATTTAGCTTAATAATTAGCAAATTAACCCTAAAAATTATCTAAAAATTACCCTTAACTCCTGTTGCCGTATAGTATTTAGTTTAATTTTTGTGGGGTAATTTGTTTGCATTTGTTATTTTTAAAAAATCAAAAACCTATAGAAAGTGTCCTATCTATTTTTTAAAACCCATAAAAATTTGAAAAATTGTCTTAAAATTCAAAAAAAAACCCTGTTATTGTGTTTTGACATGTTTTACTTTCAATAGTTTTTTTGAAAATTTCTTATAAAAACCCTAAAAATTATAAAAGACCTAAAAACTCATAAAAATCCTATAAAATTCAAAAAAAAATCCAAAAATACTCATTTCAATTTATTTTTGTAGCATTTCATTTCCATTTTGTTATAAAATTGCTCCCTAGGATTTTAGGGTATTTTAAGTATTTTTAACTTGCAATTTAATCTTGGTTGTGCACTGTTTGTGTTTTTAGTCACTGGTTGAGTTTTAGAAATTCATGAAAACATTTGTAAAATCCCATAACATTACCAAAAATACTTCAAAACCTTAAAAATCCAAAAATATTTTTACCTTAATTTTATGAGTATTTTTCACTATAAAAAATACAAAAAGACTTGCGTGTGCCTTGTTTTCTTATTTGCTGCTTTTGCTTCTTTATTAAAAATAAAAAATTTTGCAAAATTAAAAACCACAAAAAAATATGTTGTTCTTTTCTGAGATTTGACTAGTTCGTAGGTTACTCGTGCTCCTTGTGTTCGACCTTGGTTGTTATACCAAGTAAAAATAAATAGTGAAACTGCTTACATTTGTGCGTGATTGTTTGATTTGATTGAGTTGTTTAATTTTCTTGATTGACCTAGCTCGGTGATTCAGGTCACAACGACCCTTGATTATTTGTTAACTTAACCCGAGTTGCCTAGGCGGTCATCAGAATGGCGTCGTTGCCGAGGAGCACAGCTTAGTAGTCATTTTCTCTTTTATTTTTTCGTTTCTTATTTCTTTATCTCTATTTGATATAACTGTTTTCTATCGCATTTCTGCTTTGCTTTTTGTGTGAGGAACCGCTCGAGGACGCCTCGACTTTCTATTGGAGTACTCGCACCTGATGAGGAGCAGGAGAGCAGGAGAAGATAGTTATAGGATATAGAGTAGTTTTATTTTTTTGCAGACTTATTATTGTAATAATTTCTGGACTTAAACACTCTCTTTGGACTTAGACTTATCGGGGTCTATTTCGTCGAGCATCGGTGTGCTCGGGGGATCTCACTGGATTTTTCGCAGTTTTTGTTTTGATCGTTTTTCTTTTCTTTTGATTTACGAGGATTTAGCCCCTAGATTTAGGATTTTTGTTGACTTTGACGTAATTAGCTAAGACCCCACACCTAATTGCTAATTATGTTCCTATAGAACGTAATTGAACCTAGCTAATAATAAATAAGAAAAAGTTAACTTAATCGTTTGAGAGGCCACGTGCCGCTAGAGGTCGTATACAACGAGTGCAGGATCCGTTGTGATGGACACCGATCGACCTCTAAGACCGGACTCAGGCCTCTGTCTCTCTCTCATTAGTTAGCTACAGTTCTTCACGATCAATAGAAGTTGCTAATCTAAGGCTGACTTCTTCGTTACATCATTTAGGTAATTTATTTTCTGTCTTTTAATTTATGCACAGATCACCCTGCATGTAGAGTGCTGGAGACAGGTATATATTTCTATCTTTGCATGTATCATAGTGTTTGATCGCGCATCGGCCTTTTCGACGTCCTCCCACTGTTCTATTGGACTTAAAATAACTCAAGAAATCAAAAAATTCGTTAGGCTTTGTTTTTATCAGAAAAATACACAAAAAGTGAAAACAAATAGAATTAGGAATGCTAATGCAAACTGGACCCCAAAAGACACCTCATCTAAAAAATCTTTATTTTGGGGAGAGTCACCCCCTTATTGGTTGATTTATCTGCAGCGAGAGAGTGACCCGCAGATTAGGTAGAGCCACACCTGAACTCCTTTCATACTACTGGTCTTGCGGTTGGTTGTTCTCCAGTGAGGATTTCACCGGATAGCCAGTAATCGGTATGGGACTTCCTTAGTAGATTGGGCAGATCGGGTAGTCAGTAAACGATCCGCACCCATACTGGCTGGGAAAAACTAACTGTGGGATTGGTCCAGTCTCCTGAGAGTATCGGGTTCCCAACACAGTCAGTGCAAACCCATTTTATTTTGTTTGCCAATTGTCAGCTCAATTGACTTGTCAAAGGTTTAATCCAACAAACTTGAACGTAACCCTAACCTCACGAAAACATCCAAAGCCTAACTACACCTCGATTCTAATCCATGACATATGGATTAATATATATTATGGGCAATAAAGAATGAGATCTCCTGATTCCACGTCCCGTCACCCACAGTCTGGGTACGGTGCTGCTAAGATTCACCGGCAAAACCCTAACCCTAAAACCTGCAGGGTGGGCTCTGACTTCACCTGCTGCATGGAGACGCGGGTTGCAAACAGGCAACGAGGAGTAGGTGAGCCCTCATTCATCATTTGTTACTCCTGCTGTTTTGCTCTTCTTCGCCAGATCGAGTTAATATATATTTCTCTCTCTTTCTCTCTTGTCTTCGCACGTCACGGGGTCGTGTTTTGTCTTGCTTGGACAGGTCCTCCCTCCCGCGATGCAGCTCGCCATTACTGTCCCTCCAGCAGCTGCTTACCATAAATACGCGGAGAGCACGCATGTACATGCAGTGTGCACACGACCCCATTACACCTCAGATATAACGCGGTGCTGAGAAACTTCCAAATCCTAAGCCAAACCTGCTTTGAAAAATCTACTCACCTAAGTACGCTTCTCAAGTTTCGCTGATTCATTTCATAATACGTACAGCGACGGGTATCTTCATAGTGTCACTATCTTCTCCATGTTATCTGATTTAAATTAATTCAGCAAAGGATCCAACCGTTCCCTTAAACTCTCTATGGAAAACATCTTATGTATCTTTCATTTGCTACAGCAAAATGGGTACGTAGTGATGTATTTTAAAAAATCCATCGTCATGGTATCCATTGGTAAACATATACTAAAGATATTATTTGCGCAAGATTATTTTTTATACTTGAAATATTTATTAGAGATGTTACTTATAAAATAAATACAAGTAGGCTAAAGTGGAGATGAACCTTTATTATATGTAATAAAAAATTTTATTGAAAATCAAAGGAAAGTATTATAAAGTGGTCGTGAGACCTGTTATACTCTATGAATTTGAATGTTGGCTTATGAACCATAGACATGCGTAGAGAATGATTGTAGAAGAAATGATTATGCTAAGGTGGATGTATGGTTATACACGAAAATATCAAATTCGAAATGATGCGATCAGAAGGAAAGTTGATGTATCTTTGATAGAGGATGAGATATATGAGAGAAAATCACTTAAAATGGTTTGACAATTTGCAAAGGAGGTCGTCTAATGCATCGATTAAAAGATGCAAGATTTAGAATGTTGAGCTGGTAAAAGAGGGCAAGGATATCCCAAGAAATGATCGAATGAGACTATCTGAAGGATTCTTAGTCATTTGGATCTAAGCCGGAGAATGATCCAAGATAGATCTGAATATATGCAAAGAATCCATGGAGACAACCCTACTTAATGTTGGAAAAGGCTTTATTGTTGTTGTATAAAATTAGAGACGAATTTCACATCTATTCTTATACCATTATTGATGGTGTACATAACAATGCTTTATCTGTTATTATTTTTTAATACTTTTACTAATCGTCATTAATTTTTTAGTTCAAAATTAAGCTTTAGTTAGTTAAAATTTTGAAAAATAGCAATCGATAAACATTGCTATATAAATCCTTACTAATAATATAAAAAATATATAATATTTACCGCTAATTTCATATATAAAAAATAATTTCGCAAGGTATGGGGTATATTATATGCAACAAGGAAGGATCTATGCTTCTTGTTTAACGATTTCTTTGCATTATAGATTTTTCACCTATATATTTTTATTACGTTATCTAATCTATATGTAAATGGTATATTGGTGTACTAGGTTGATTGTGTCATTATCTAAACGTACAAGCCACAATGTAAAAGAAAATTTTCCATCAACTTGCAAAAAAAGAACCAACGTGCATCGGATCATCATATATATCAGAGATATAGAAGTTTCCAAAAAAGCTGCCCTTTTTTAGTCAATAATGTCGTAGTATTTTCATTCCTTAAAAATTAGGTTCATATTCTAGTCCGGGTAAAGATTCCTCCGAATTTTATTTGCGCATATAGATTTTTTTATTATTAAATTTATTCTTAAATGATATTTTTAATATGATACAGTAAATGGGAAAAATCAAATACAGTTTACAAAATATGGTTAATTTATATATTTAATCCCGTTACTTTTATACTGATGATGCCTCTTGAGAAATTATGAACGATGATTATTTAACGTTGACATTTGTAATGTTTTTGTGCCATTAATATAATAATAATGATGAATATATGATTACTTTTGAATGAAAATCAGCAGTTTCTAGTCAATAGCCAATTAGCTACATATATCTTATCATTTGAGAATTTGAAAGCAGAAATAAACTTGACAACGACTAAAATGCGTTATTATATATTTAATATGGGCATATATACAACTCCCAGGCCAAAAAAAGGTATCATATTTTAATTCGGGCGTTTGAAAAGAATGCCAACCTCAAATCCAAATCGAAATGGTGGCTAATTAAGTTACCACCAGACGAATTAATTTGTGCTAAAATCACTGCAACTAAAATTATCCGATTATAACAAATAGTTTTTGGATATTCATTGTTACAGCTTCTGATACTAAATATATAAGACTGAATATTATTTGTTCAAAAATTATTTTCTGATCTTTTAATATGCAACGGATATCATATTTATTGTCAAAGTTGTATATAATAATGATGATTATTCAGTGACTTTTATGTAAAACAATGTTATTAATTTAGTAAATCAAAAGAAAAGGTTAAGAAATAATTTTTGTTATATGATTCATTGTTAGCAATATAGGCATATACAATATTTATTGTGAATTTATAGAAAAAGTAACTGATAATATTTATATATTGTTATAAATTTAACTTTGAAATAAATTATTAGGAATATCTTATAATTCTTTGACTAAGGCCAATATTTGTTGCATAATGTAATAAAATAGATTTGAGCAACATATTAGATAACTTCGATATAAGTGTCCGTGTTGATTGTCGTTACATTAGTTTTTCTACAATTATCGCATAACTCAGTAGAATTCTCACATACAATACAAATTGATTGATGGTCAATATCAAGTTTGTATTTATTTATCTCAATTCCCAATATTCAATAATTCAACCATGTTCAGGGGCATTTTAGTCCCATACGGGCCGGAAAGAGAAGATGTCGCCAATGACTTATATATAGGAAGTTCAAAATCTATGTGGGACTATCAGAAGAGGATTATGGACTAACACACACATGCGCAGAGCAGTTTTGTCTCTCTAAGGGGAGTTCTTTGGAATGATTCGATCGTATATATCTCTATTGCCCAATTTTATATCTTAAACAGTGACACATTGATTTGTTTGATCATATTTGTTTCTGGATTAACCACATACACATTTAATTTTACATGGATATTTTTTTATATCATAAATAAATAAATAAATAAGCACGGTATATATATACTATAAGCGTGAAAAATTTGAACGAAAATAATTCATTGTGTGAGACATGCTGTGATTTTTTTCTGTTCAGCGACCGAATGGGGTTTTGTCATTGGTACATTGGGCACATTATAGATGGCCTTTAGCAAGTAGAAAGGATCTTCATGTTGTTTTCCATCTTCATATGTATTGCAGTATCTTTAGGCGATCAACTTGCTTTTGAGTGAACTAGGTTACCATTGTGGTGTCATAAAATAAGGGGAATTATATATAGATGATGGGAAAAATGGGGCCATGTTAGGTGATGAGGTCCGAGTTGTCAACTTCAATGGAGGTTGTTGATGTCATGGGTATCGCCGAAGAGAACAAATGCATGCAACTGATAGGACGCAGATGCCCCCTCTGCACTGCAGGAAAGAGGAGGACGATTCCAAAACCCTCACGTGAACAAAAAACAACAATCCATCAACGAGTAAACAAACAAGACAAGGGGGCATCATACACAAATGGAAAACTAACTCCATCGGGAATCCAATGCCAAATGTCCCCAGGCTCTCTCACCATCAGTCTATGTTGTAATCCTTGATATGCGATGGGTCAACCTCCACGATCACTGGTCATCAACTTTTGGTAACTGTGATGGAACATCATTAGACATTAATGATTATCCTGATCTGATACTTTTGCATTTATTTTATCACATGCACACAGTCACAAATAATTGATATATGGGAATATTTTACCTCTAGAATCTCAGCCCAATGTTTCTGATGGGAAAATAAAAATAAAAACCTGCGCTTTTTGAGATAATGATGTAATAATGGATTTCATTTTGATGCCGTAGAATCAGACAAGGATAAGTTAGAGGTTATACTCATCCATTTCGACAAAATTAGCATAAGGTAACAAGTAATTCAGTATTTGTTGTCATATCTTCTATAGTTAGATATATATCAATGATTATCATTTGTTGCTTGATCTTAAATACGTAACGAATATTGTATTTTTTGCGATATTCCTTTCAACAAACCGTAAAACAACAATTAATTGTTATTTTTTCCTTATAATTGTTGTAAAATTCAACAACAGTCAACATGAAATTATAAAATATTAATTAACAGAAAATTAAATTATTATATAAATTTTTAACAATAAATATGATATTATTTGTTAATTAATGTTGACAATAGGTAACCTACTATGATTCTAGCCATGGTGACGCTGTAACATGTATAACAGGTGCACCACAACAGATGGTGTTGTGGTACGATGCATGAGCAGAAACCGCAGTAGGTGCATCCTAGGAGGCGCATCAGGTGACTTGTTATGGCGTTCGAGCCATAGTAGGTGCCTCACATGAGATACAACATGTGACCTGCTGTGGAGTTCAAGCCATATCGGGTGTGTCACAAGAGGTACAATAGATGAACTGCAATGGCATTCGCATCATAGCAGGTGACAGATTACAAGTGTGAAAATTAGTTTCCAGGACTTATGGAGGGTCCCACTTGGCTTGGGGACCACTCCACCTTATGTTCCGCTATCCTGAGAACAAAGCCAACCAATTTGCGAGAAGAAAGACAACTGAAAAAGGCTAAAGCATCAACTTGGTGTGCTCTAACTCGACTTTAACTATCTGTGTGTGGGTGTGGTGAAGATCTCCGATGGTTCCATCATCCTCACATGGTACTTGGCTTGTGCGAGAGCACAAGAGAAGGAAGAAGACGTAGCGACGAATCCCTCTTTCGAAGTCGGCTATGAAAGTAGGTTCCAACTTGGGTGATTTCTTTCTTCTCATATTACCTCATTTAGTGGTGTTCATTTGCTGATACTCAAACAAGAGGGCTCGACTTGTGTGCTATTTTGAGGAGAACGAACATATCACCAACTATAACGAAGTGATTTTTGGTCAAGAACACCCCGTTGTTTATATCCCTTTTATTTTAGGGATTTCCATGTTAAAATCATTAGGTGTCTTGTGGTTGCTTATTGTTTGTGGTTTCATTTGCTTGCACATATTGCTCGTGAAAGGTATCTATGGTTGCTTATTGTTTGTGGTTTCATTTGCTTGCACATATTGCTCGTGAAAGGTATCTATGGTTGCCATTCATATTTGTTAGGGATTTTCGATTCTATCTCACACTTCCACAAGATAGGTTACTCGTATTCTAACCCCAACAAGTGGTATCAAGGCCATTAGGTTGACAAGATGGTAAAATACGACAAATGGACGATGACTAATTTGACAAACAACAACTAGCAGAGATGGAGGATATTTGTACTGCAAGGACCTACATAATATATTGGAGGGGGATACAACCAAGCCACAGAAATATCCTCTGGAGATTGGACAAAGCTGAACTAGAAAGCCGTCGGGACTATCAGGAAGTGATTGGATTTGTTTGTGTTCCACCATGTTGCAAAAGTGACAAATGATAAAATGCAATGGGAAATATAACAAATCTATATAAGCAGGAGATAATGGCAAACAAAGCATTTTTAGTTCGAAGTGGTAAATCAAAATATAAGGGTTGGATTGAATGAGTTCAAAATCTTGTCAACCACTTGAGTTTTATGAGAATGATGCTAGATGACGAGCTTCATGTACTTCTTATACTAGGATCTCTACTAGATAGTTGGGAGACACTAATGGTCATTGTTAGAAACTTAGCTACAGAAGGAAAGTTGGTTGTGTCTATGTTCAAGAGTAGTCTCCTGAGTGAGGAGATCATATGTCGATCATTTGGAGATGTCCCCTCCTCTTCTTCGCATTCGTATTTGTAGTTGAGATAAATTGCAAATCTAATTGTAGAGAAAGAACACGTGAATGGCAGAAATCCAAGGGCAAGTCAAAGACTAGACATAAGTGTCATCACTACAAGAAGTCAGGTTGTAGCAAGAAAAATTGTTGAATCTTGAAAAAAGAACTAGATGAAGCCAAGAAGGAAAACAAAAAGAATGAAGATGAGAATATAGCTACAATTGTGTTTTATGATAGTGAGAACGATGTGGCTCTCACCGTGCAAGACCAGTGCCTACATGTAGACCGTGATGAGTTAGAGTAGACGGTTGATAATGCAGCTTCTTACCATGTGAATCCATATAGAGAGTACTTCACCTCCTACACAGAAGGTGATTTTGGACGAGTCAAGATGAGAAACAAGAATCACTCCAAAATTGTTGGTACATGCACCATCATAGTTAAGACTAATATCGAGTATATGATGATATGAGACATGTTCTGACTTTTGGCTTAGACTCATGCCCGACCGTTACCCAACTGGACAAGGAAGGATACCATCTAAAGTTTGGTGATAGTAAATGAAATATATGTAAGGTTCCTCTCATTATGGACAGAGGAAAGTTCCGTTGTACAATTTACAAGACCCGAGTGAAGGTCAAGGATTGTTGCGTGCATGCCATGAAATTGATACTTTTTATCTTTGGTACCGTCGGTTTGGGCACATGAGTCATAAGTGCTTGCAGCTACTGGTGATGAATCACCAATTCATCATCTTTATTCATCTATTTTGATTTATAATCCCTTACAAAATGCATGTAAATAACATTAGTTCTAATTTCTTAATAATTCAATGGCATTTATTAAGATGCTAGGACTGTATGCAGATTTTGGAGGAAGAATATCATTTCACGGTTCGGGGTGCCTAGAGTGTTGATATCTGACGGGGGTCTCATTTCGTCAACGATAAGGTAAAGGCCCTTGCTAGCGAGTTCAGCATTGACCATCGAGTAGCCACACCGTATCATCCTCAGACCAATGGTCTTGTTGAAGTGTCGAACAGGGAGATCAAGACTATTTTGAAGGTGCACTGTATCATCCTCAAGACTATTTTGAGCCAGGACAGAGAGTATGGTTGTTCGATGCTAGGCTTATATAATTTCCAAGGAAATTGCGGAGCAAGTGGAAGGGACCATACCTGGTCCGAAAGGTACATGACAATGGAAGCATTGACATATCTGACATGTCATCTGAGTCTACCTTTTGTGTCAACGGGCAGCGGCTCAAACCATATCTAGATCATGAGCCACTGGTCGTTGACATCGTCCCTATTCATTTTGCATGAGATGTGGTCTCTTGACTCACATCTATTGCATCTCGCGCTTGATTATCGCTGTCTTTCTCCTTGTATAGATCCAGATGTCCACATCACACCATTCTTCAGTCCAACACCCCATTTGCATCTTTGATTATGCTATACTTAGGGTGTACTTTACCCTAAGTATAGGGGGTGTGAGACTTTTGATTTCCTTTTGATTCTTTTTTACCTCTATTTTGCTGCCTATACTTAGGGATATTTTACCCTAAGTATAGGGGAAGTAGACCCTATACATTCTTCCACTCGGATTTCCCTTTGTGTATAGCCTACTATACTTAGGATTACTTGATCCTAAGTATAGGGGAAACCCCGAGATTCTTTTCCATTCTATTCTTTCATTCGTCTTTGTAGTATAGGTTTCCTTTTCACTTCCTTATACTAAGCACGAGTTATGTCTTCTTCATCGCTCTTGATTCACTCTGAGGACATCGTTCGAGCTAAGTATATGGGGTGTTGTATATATTTCATATATACTTTAGCCATAACTCGTGCTTTGTGTGAGTGTGTTATTAAATAAAATGGCTAAAATCCATAAAAATTTAAAAATTTTCTTGTATATAAAATTCTTTATTGCACATACATAGCTACTTACAAAATTATTTGTGTACAAATGTTTGTAAAAATATTTTGTGTGTAAAAGGTTTGTAAATATTTTGATATCAAAATTATGTATATAGTACAAAATTTTTTGTAAAATATTTGAAAAACAAAAAGTTTGCAAAAACCCTTTTGTAAATATGTATAAATATTTTGCAAAACTTCTGCATTCATACATACATCCATGTATTCAAACATTTTTCAAAAATTTTGCACATTTTCAAAAATTTGTACAAAAGCATTTTTGTATAGATTCGTACAGTTTTTCTTGAATCATAGTTGACATTTAAACTAGCCTCGAATTAAATTGAAAAATGGAGCTTGGTTAAGATCTTAATCCACCTAATTCTAAGAGGAACCTTATAAGGATCAGGGTTGAGACTTTTCAGGTCCATGACGACTTAATTCTTTGAGTCCACTAGGCTGTGATCATATGTCATCTTGATGAGCCTAAGTAGAACACTTAACAACGCACACATGACTCTCACAGACAATGGCTTTACTTGCAACGGCACTTTACACCTAGCTCTCTACAGATGAGGTGGTGAGGAGGCAGACTTCTTTGACTTGGGGTAGCATATGAGGGTAGTACTTCTAGGCGGAACCTCTCTTCTTCTTTTAGTGAAGGAAGTGCGTCTCAACTTGGTCTGGTAGCAGTGAGGTCTAAAGACCGGAATTGTGGGTTGCAATAAAGCTTCAAAAGAGGGATCATCTACTGGCTCAAGAGGGAAAACTCCTTATGTATATATAACGCACCATGTAGATATGTTGTACATATGCACATCGAAAAAAAATGTGCAAAAAGAAAAGAAAACTCCAAAAAAGTGGTGGGTCTGATAGAAAATGAAATACCCAGCGGAGTGTATATAGCCAAATAAAGCAAAGCTTATGTTACCCATGCCCATCTCATGAATCTTGCAGCAGGGAGACTTAGCTACACTGGTTGGGCTCCCTAGGATACATGGCTACACTGGCCATAGTCCATTTTGTTCTTTCTCCTCTTCTTGAGCCGGTTGAACTTGAACTTAGAAGGGAATACCCCGCTCCTCGAGGAAAGAGTTGCCATACTAGGGTATTAGAGTTACCTTGTTGAGGAGGGTTGTCACTTTGCCATTTCTGAGGTGGGGAGCTATATATCACTTACACAGTACAAGAAAGATTCATGGTCATCAGAGTTTGTGTATGTAGACTTTTTCTGATCTGGATTGTTAAGGAGTCTTGACCATAGATTGGTGGAACTTAGAGGCTGTGAAGTTTTAAACCTAAGTCCAAATAAGGTGCCAACAAACTAGCAATCCAAAGGTCTGACTGAGCTCCATACTTCAATTTAATGAAGACAAGTTTAATAATCAGCCTTGATTCACCTTATTTTTCTTCTTTTTCTTTTCCTTTCTCTTTTTCTCTTCTTTTTCAAATAAGTGTTTGCTAAGGGACTAGCAAAAATAAAGTATAGGGAGGGTGATGAATACTCATTCATCACTCTTTATTCTTTTATTTTAGCTAATTATCTTGGCAAAACATCATGTATATAGCTATAAATACAATAAATTATCAATAAGCATGCATTTGTTAATAATTAATAATTAGCATGTATTTGTGCAAAAATAGAAGAATAAAGAATAAAAGAAAAAGAAGGAGATACTTAGAATAAATATTGAGTGACCTGAACCAAAGAGAGGGTCCAAAATGGGCATGATCGCCAAATAAAATAAGTAGAGAGAGATAAGGCCACTCTACCTTGTACATATTCTTTCTATGTATATATATATTTTATCTTCGCAAAAATAAAAATAAAAATATGTTTATATTCCCTTGTATATATTTCTAAAAATAAAATAAAAATTAGAAAAATAAAATAAAAATAAAAATAAAATAAATTCTCTCTCACCTTGTATATAACACATGTATATAAGTATCATATCCCTATTTATTTCACACTTGTAAGTAACCAATAAAAAATAAAAATTATTTTATACTCCAAATAATATGTTGTAAATAAATAAAATATAAAATTGAAGTATTTGCACAAAAATAAGAAAATAAAAATAATTGTATAAAATACCTAGGTAAATTATACATGTATATAATATAATATACTGTATATAGATTAAATTATTTTTCATAAAAATAAATAAAAATCACAAAAAATATTTTGGAAAGTAATGAATATATTTCATTTGAACATTTTTAAAAATAAAATCATCTTCTATTTTTAATTTATTTTTCAAATCTTTTTGACCAGCCATTTTCTGATTGGTCTAGGAGGGATGTTGACCCCGGTCAACATCCCCTCCCGGACCGTCTCCTTATGGATCCGATTTTCACCCGAACTTCTCTGAATTTTCCTGAGCTGATCCGATCACCATTCCATCTCGTTCGTGCTCCGATTATCAAGGGATGATCCATGATACAAGCCCGATGATACCGTTAGGGATCCGTTCCTCAGATTGCGTGCTCGAGCTCCACACCTCTCAGACCCAACTGAATTTCCTCTTCATGTTTGGTCGATCCCTCGTTGATGAATCTCCATTTCATCACCTTTATTCTATCATTTTGGCCTTAAAAACCCCAGCAAATGCATGTAAATAGCATCAATTTGTCTATAGTAGCATTCATTATTTATTGTATTTATTGTACATAAAATAAGGTTTTTAATGCCAAAATTATAGAATAAAGAGAAGAAAAGAAAAAGGAATAAAATATTCAAATATTTTATGACCCAAACCCCGAGACCAAGGCCGGAATGGAATTGGCCGACAAGGAATAAAGTAGGGGGAGATAAGGGCCAATAATATAATAAATTCCTCATTTATTTATTCATTCATTTATGCATTTTTGACACCTATTTTGTATTTAATTATTTATTCATCAAATAAAGAAACTTTGTACATGAAAGTTGTAGTTAACAATTTGAGTAAAAATACAAAATTGAGTTTGTACAAAAATAATGTACAATGTACATTTTCTACACAGAATAAAAAGCCAAAATCTCAACTTCACAGACTCATATCTTGCAAAACAAAACTCAAAATCCACCAAAATCACCTTTAATTGTATGCAACTTTTCAAGAGCAATTGAATAAAATTGGTTTCATAATTTTTGGAGTTCATCTGTGAAAGTTAGGTTTTTAGCCCTCATTGTATATAATACCCGATTAAAATATTCAACATATTCATTATTCATTATTTCTACAAATTTATATTTTTTAGAATTTTGTAAATAATATACAAAATATATGTACATATTGAAATTAGAATAAAACCAAAAAAGAACTTGAAAACAAAATAAGTCTATGAAACACATAGACCAAAATACCTATGTCACCTATGTGTATAAATAAAAGGGAAATACATTCTGTAATTATTTTATTCTTTCATATTTTTATTAAATTGTAAATATTATCTATAATATATTAAAAATGTAAATCCAAAATAAAACCCAATAAAATCCATTAAATAAATAAAATATATATCATATAGGAAAAATACCTATAAGTATACCTACATATTATATATACCTATTTATTTAAAAATGTAAATAAACTCATAAAAATTAAATAAAAAATATATTTATACCCACAAAAATAATTTATAAAAATATAAAATAAGAAAAATAAAATAATAAAATAAAAATATGCAAAATAAAAATAAATACATGTAAATACACTTATAAATACACCATTAAAATAAACTCATAATAAAATACATTAAAAAATCACAAATAAATACTAAATTATTTAATAAACATTTTTTATTTTATAAATAAAATTTAATTAAATCATTTATTAGGTTAAAATAATCAGTCAATATCGTGCTGACTTGGACCAATAGGGTCCCTGCGAACGTTGACCGCCTGGTCAACTCGACCCCCAGGCGGCTGATTAGACATGGCTGGTCTTTTCCGCCTGTCTTCTTCCTTTATCCCCACTCAACTCGTCCATCTCTTGACATCGCCGCCTTCATGAAAAATGTTCCCCGATCGATGCACATCCACACCCATTCATTTGTTCTTTTGTACATAGCCCCGATTCTTCGCTACGGCCCGGTCAATAAGGGTGCGCCACCTGTTCTTAAATAAAGAACCTCCGCCTTCTTCACAATTTTGGTCAGCCTTTCTCCCATTTTCTTCCTTGTATTCGGTCCCGGAGGTGCTCCTCGTAACAGGAGGACGCCACCGGCGCCTTGAATCGGTTGAAGTAGGCGGAGGTTGCACCCAAGGCCGCCGCTCTGGCGAGGCCTCTGCTCCCTGGCGTCCAACCAGGTACGAGCTGCGTATCTTTACTCATTCTATGTAGATTTCATTCTTGTAGTTTTATTTATGCATTTAGATTAGTGGTTAGACTGTAGGTTTAGCATAAGTTTGGTGATTCGTAGTTCGCCGGAGCTCTGCTCCGGTGAACATTTTGCGGTGATCCTGACCTCTTCCGACCTCGTCTCACCTCCCACTTCCTTCCTCTTTGCTTACACTCCATCCCAGGCACCTTCGCACCCCCAGATCCCTAGTGGATCTGGAGATCAGACCTCCTCTCTCCACCCATCGCCGGAGGTCAACGCCCGAATCCACCCTTCGCCCATTTTCCTTCCTAACGGGACGAGGCAGTTTGCCCTCGTCCCTTGTTTCATCCTACGCAGGTTCAAGGTGCATTGAGGCACTTGGAAGTGCTTTGCGATGCTCGCCGGAGGTACTTGGAGCGCCACCTCGACATCGACCTGGTGGCGGCGCTCCGGTGGTCTCCTGGCCGATCTGAAGCCTCATGTGGATAGAGGGAAGCGCTTGCGACGTCTCGGGACCCTTGGGAGCAGCAAAGAACACCGGGAAGGAGAGATCTCGCTGGGAGAAACTCGCCAGCGGCGAGTTCTTTCCCTGTTCTTCTAGAGCTCCTCCTTGTCGTTGGATGAAGAGCACGGTCCCAGATCGAGCGCCAGCCGTCCGATGGAGCGAAGCCATGACCGTCAGATCACCCACGGGATCTAATCTCAGCCCTTCATCCTTGAAGCGGTATCGGGCGCGGAGGAGGCGACGCGTGTCAAGTGGAGAGAGCTCAGCCGTTGGATCGCACGCCTGAGGGGGTAATTTTCACATATAACCCCCTCCCTTTTTGTATTTAATTTTAAATATTGTAAAATAAAGATTGTGTTGTAAAATAAATGTAATTTTTGTAAAAGGACCCCTGCAGTTTATGGAATTACAAAATGGTCCTTCAGCGCCTCACGTGCAGTCCCACGTGAGGCGCGTGAATTTTGCAGTTAAACCTTGGCGCTTTTTGTAATTGTAATATAATGCTTAAAAATTAAATAAACATTTATTCCTGTTGGTATTTTTGCATAGAGCCCCCTGTCATTTATTTTATTTGCAAAAATGCCCTTGCTAGGCTATTTTATTTTTATGTCTTTTATGTATTTATTAAAAATACCTATGCTGCTTCTAAAAATCCACAAAAATTAGGTTAGATGCTTCATGTAGTGTACTTTCACGCACACATTTTTAACATGCATTTTTTGCATTTTACCTAATTTTTAAAATTCAATTAGGAGCCATTTTTGCACTGTTTAAATTATAAAATACCAAAAAAATATAAAAACATTTTGAAAAATTATAAAAATATTATATATGATATATATATATTGAGTCTAGAAAATGAAAAACCCTAAAAATAAGAAAAAGAAAAATATAAAAATCAGAAAGCTCCAAAATCCAACAAAAAATATAAAAACCCTAGAAAAATCCCAAAAATATATTTTTCTCTTTTTTAATTATCTACATATTATTATTTACATATTAAAATAATTTGCGTAATTTTTAGACTTATTTTATATTTTTGAAACCCAAATTATATTCGGCCTAGTTAATTACTCCATATTAGGGACATTTTTTTGGAATTAAAAATATATAAAAATTAGTAAAATTCTAGAAAAATAACAAAAAATTAGAAAAAATCTAAAAAGCTAAAAAATATTATATCTATATACTTTAAGTATTTATAGATATATACATGCCTATATATTGTATGTCTCTCTCTTCTCTTATATATATATATATCTACATATATATACATATTATATAATTAAAAAAATATATAAAATAAAAAAACAAAATAAAAATTGTAAAAACAAAAACAATAAAATAAAAAAAATTATGAAATAAAAAACCCACAAAAGCAATAAGGCAATGGACATGAACTAAGAATTGAATAATTGTGCATTCAATTTCACCACACAACCATTCGCCTCCCAGTGTTCGACCTCTACTTGTGCTTACATCTATACACATTTACATGTAGAGTTATAATAAATTTTAACTCCACATTTTTGCTAGTCATTGCTTGATATTTATTGTGGGTTAATTGTTGATTGATTGGGATTTATTGAGCGGTCACCACATCGACTATTGATCTGCCTTGTGGATTAATACGACCCTTGATTTTTCCCTTTCATCAAATGGCATCGTTGTCGGGGAGGCAACTGATTTTGTATGGTTGTTCAGTCATTTATTTAATTCTTTGTTCATGTCCAACATTCAGTTATTTATTTGATTATTAATTGATATTGTTGTGACTGTTCTGACCCTCTCTCTTTATTTGTCTTTGATGCGAGGGACCGCCAAGAGACGGAGGACCTCCTAGGAGGACCAATGCACTCGAGCGAGGCGGAGCCGGCTTTCGGACCTAGCCGGTGGGAGAGAGCATTAAAGACAGAGGGAGAAGGAATTTTGAAGACAGCCGATATTTTTTTATGCATTTTATTTCATTATGTATATTTAAGTGAGAGAGCGACTGAGAAACTTGTAATAATTCAGGACTCTCACAGGTACACTGCAACTCCCGAGGTCCATTGCCCGAGGGATTGTTCCCTTGGGGGCCTCGACGGTTTTGACGTTTTTTTTTCCTTTTTTATTTTATTTTTATTATTTTGTGTGAATGAGCCCTAGCTTAGGAATTGCTTGCTCGTAGGTTAGGGTCCAAAGCCCCTAATATATTTTCATGTACCTATAGATGCGCTTCTGGACTTAGTTCAAATTTTAAACAGTCGACCTCGTCATCTTCGAGCCTTCGTGCCGCAGCCCACCCTGCCAAGCGCTGCTCCTGAACTCGATGTGTCGAGACGAGGAGGGGTGAGCCTAGACCGAACTCCTGGATTGAAGATCGGTGACCGACTCGTGGTTCTTCACTCTAATAGCAGTTACTATCCTAGGGCGATTTCATCGGATTGCATATCATGTAGCATAAATTTCAATTCTGTTCTGCATCCCGCATGGAGAGAGCTGGAGGCACAGTAAGTCTTCTTACTTAGCATGCATCATCGATTTCCGACTTGCATGGCTTTTCCGACCTTCTCCCTCTGTTTTTGCCAACCTAGTATGCTTAATGAAATTGAAACCTCGATAGGCACGTGCATTGAAAATACCCAAAAAAGTGACAACTTAAATAAAATCGGGATTGTTAACTCTATTGGACTTAAAAGAAAACATAATAGACTTCCTTGTCTTGGGGAGAGCAACCCCCTCATTGTATGCATTTTAATTGCTCACGTACACACTAAGGAGTAGAGCCCAAATCCCATCAAGCCTCCTAAGTGTTTGTACAACTTTGTGATTTTCACCTCATTCTAAAACCGGAAAGATAAATGACCGTCACCTGACGGTCTTCACTGTGTTGAGTAGGTGAATTGGGGTTTGCCTTGTGTATTGATTGTGACTTGGAGTCCGTTGCATTTCCATTAATTATGTGAGTAGTCAGTCCCGTCCGTGTGAGTCATGCATTGTTCATCTTTGAGTCTCTCTACCCCTCTTATACATATACCTCCTCATTCGCATCGAGTCGTGATATTGGCGCTTGAGCTTAATCATTCTTCTCCAAGTCCTTCGTTTCCCTCTTCTTCACCACCTTCCTCGTATCCATCGTACCATCTCTTCTATCCCCATCTTCCCCGGTTCGAAGAGAGCATGCTCTTCGGACCACCATTTTGACGGTGTTACCGCCTTGTGTGGAACATCCAATTTTGTCTATGTCTTGATCTTCTTGCCCGCCCTCCTCGTCCCCTCTGTATCACTCTTCTACCACCCGTGATATTGGCGCGTAAGCTCAATCAGCTTCTCCACTCCATTGTGTTACCCTTCTTATCCACCTTCCTCGTGTCCCCCGTATCACCTCTTCCTTAATCCGGGAATGTTGTGCACATCGACGAGGCCCGCATCGAGGATTTCATGATTACCTTGACTATTTGTGTAAGCCGGGCCAATGATTGAGGATGCTGGGAGGAGTGTGCCATGGGATTGCGATTAGATACGTGCACATTCTTGAGGTTATTTCTTTTATGATGCACAACGATTAGGTGTGATTCTTTACTGAGGATTTAGTTCTCGCACACTGGATTGAGGATGTGATATGATGCGATGATTTGGTGATGATTTCATGAGTATTGATTGATCTATCTATCTTGAGGTTCCACCCATCTTAATTTTGAGTATTGACTTATTATTCTGATTTGGACTTCCTGATAAAGGTGTGCGGATCCTGCATGATCTCTCATCTTCCTGGAGAATCATCCTTGATCTCCTGACTCTTTGATCCACCTTGGCACTTAGAGGAGTCCTGATAATATGTTGTGCCATCTCAGCTGATTGGATTGACTTCGAGGGACTGCATTATGATTGATATTCTGTTCTTTTGACCCTCCACTCGATCTTATGCCCTCCGGATGATTGAATGATTGAATGCCCTTGAGGACCTGAGATTTTATGCCAGCATTCCCATGACCTACATTGATCTAGCTCACATTCCTCCCCGAGGACTATCTGCGGGAGAATGCAACAATTTCTTGGGCTACGGTTTCATCCACTTCTTGAGTCTCCATTTTGGTGGGACCCGGAACTGAGTCAGATGATATGCTTCATTGGCCTCCCCCGGTGATTGTGTACCCGACCTGTCAGTACGCGAGGTCAATAAACTGATTTCTTTCCTTGACGGTCCTCGCAAGGATGAGCCTCGATATTCTGGTTATTCATTGCCTAGTTCATAGTGCTCTCCTAGGGTTATCTGTGAGAGGCTATGACACCTTATAGCTCTCTCAGTCTCTTCTGCTGGTAAATGATCTGTCGTCTACCGAGGCCACATTTTCTGTGGATCCGTCTGATGGATCCGGCTCCTTTGAGTCTTCTTCTCTCTCCTTGACGACCCTCACAAGGATGAGAGTCACTCTGATTATTCACTATGTAGCTCACATCACTTCCCGAGGACTATCTGCGGAAGGATGTGACACTTTCTTTACGATCAGCTTCACTCACTTCTGGTGCCTCTCTCTGTTGGGGCACGTGGCCGCTTCGTCCGGTATGAGCAGTCAGTCTCCCTTTCTGATGATGTGCCCGATCTGTTGGGGCATGAGATTGACTTGCTCAGGCTCTTTTGAGTCTGCTCACCTTGACGGTCCTCGCAATTATGAGCTCTTTTCTGATTATTCCTTGTCTAGCTCGTAACTCCCCGAGGACTATCTGCGGGAGAATGCAACATTCTCTTTATGCTCGATTTTCCTCCCTGGTTGTGTCTCCGATCTGCGGAGCAAGGAACCAAGTCGTTTGATATATATGATTTTGGTCCCATCCTGAGTTGCCTATCCCATCTGCGGATCATGGGACCCATCTGTTTAGTCAGATCTGTGACTCCTTTGAGTCTTCTCGCCTTGACGGTCCTCGCAAGGCTGAGCTCCTGATATCTGCTATTTCCATGCCTAGTTGGCAGTACGTTCCCCGAGGGTTATCTACGGGACGCTGCCACACTTTCTTGATTTGTTGGTCTCTTCTGCCGGTGGCTGATCTGTCGCCTACCGAGACCATTTCTATGATCCGTCTGATGGATCAGGCTCCTTTGAGCCCGCTCACTTTGACGACCCTCGCAAGGGTGAGCTTCTGTTCTGATTATTCATTGACTAGCATGTACTACTCCCCGAGGGTTATCTGCGGGAGAGTACATCATTTTCTAGGTACTCGGCTTCATTTCTGATGTCTCCCATTTAGTGGAGCATGAAGCCGGGTCTTCTGACTTGTGTACTCGGTCTCCTCCCTGGTTGTGTCTCCTCTCTTGTTGGAACACGGAGCCGAGTCTTCTGATTATTCTCTGATTGTGCTCACCTTGAGGACCCTCGCAGGAGTGAGCCTTGTATTGTGTTGTTCGGTGTATTTTTGTGACTCTCAGACTATATCACCACCGTACATCACACCGTCTCATATGCTTTACTCTCGACCTATCTGAGACCATGATTGACTAGGAGGGGTCTGTACTACTCTCGGTTCCCTCCAAGTCTTACGGTAGCGGCTCCGCTCACTCATTCACTCCTTATGAGCCGATCATCAGCTTTACGCTACCGGTCCCTGCTTTACTTTCCGATCTGTTTGTCCCCGGTAGCTGACACCCACTTGATTGCAGATTCGGGTGTATTCTCACCTTCTGACTGCGTCCTCGTTCTCACAGGGAGAAGACGATGCAAGCACGGTAGTCGCTTACCAGATACCGTCCTGTACTTCACTAGTTTCTTCACCAGTTGTATATATGTGTTTTGTCTATTCCTTCTTTCTCCCGCATGTTATATGTGCCCTAGATCAGTCGCTATATCTTTATGTCTACACTTAGGACATACCTTGTCCTAAGTGTAGGGGGGTACACACCGCGTTGTTCTTTCCTCGTTCAGTTTCGTCACTCCTTGTGCTGCCTATACTTAGGGATATCTCACCCTAAGTATAGGGGGAGTGATGTGTATATTCTCCACGATCTTTTCATCAATATGTATATATCTATCTTTTCTTCTTTTCTTCTTTTCCTTTTCATATTTCTTTATCTAAATAAAAGGTGTCGCCCCTTTGTGTCAGTTTCCTGTACTTAGGACGTACTTTGTCCTAAGTATAGGGGGTGCACCCCTGATTTGTTAATTCTTTGATCTGTTTATTCCCACTCGTGGCCCTCCCTGCGTTGTGTACAGTCTACTATACTTAGGATTATTTGATCCTAAGTATGGGGGGAAGGTCACCTTCTTATTCATTTGTATCTTCATTCTTTCATTCTTTCGTCAGTCGTTGTAGTATACGACTTTTCTATACTCAGTACGAGTTATGTCTTCTCTGTTCTTTTCGATCTATGAGGACATAGCTCAAGCTAAGTATAGGGGGGTCGTATATACTACGTATATACTTTAGCCATAACTCGTACTTTCATATTTTCTTAATAATATGGCTAATAATTCTTTAAAATTCATTAAAAACCCTAATAAAAAGATGGTATCATTCCTCAAATTCTTTTTATGTACTGATTAATAAATCAGGTGAAAATGTTTTTTGCAAAATGTTTGAAAAATAGTTTGGAAATCTATGTGAAAATCTTTTGAAAACTATTTTGAAAACGTTTTGTTACATGTTTTCAACCTTTGTAAAAACATTTTGGTTTGTAAAGTTTATTTTCTTTGTGTGAAATAAAATATTTGAAAAATGATTTGCAAATGGTTTGAAAAATGGTTGCAAAAATATATGAAAAATCTATATATTCTGTTTGAAAAACCTTTGCAAAATGATTTTCAAATGTGTGTACATGTTTGTAAAGTGCTTGTAAAAATTATTTTGGACTATAGTTTTTCAAATTGTTTCTAAAATGATTTTCAAATAAGTTTGAGTAATAAATACATCAAATTAAAAATAAATAAATAAATAAAATTATAATGAAAATAAATAACACAAAATTCTTTAATAATTGTACATATATACCTATAAATAAAAAACTAAACTGTAAATTCTTAATTCTTGTAAAATAAAGCGGCACGCTTGTGTAAATAGATTTATATATTTTATACTTTGGGTGCCATAATTCTTTTATTTGCAAAAATTTTTTGTGAAAAATTTTCTCTTTGTTTCAAATTCTTTAAAAAATTGCATTATTCTTTGCATATTTGTAAATAACATTTGCATATTATTGAGCTTGATGATTGAACTAGTCCAATAAAGTTGAAGATTGGAGCTTGGTTGGACCTTACCGCACCTAACTGCACTGGAACCTTATGGGAACTAGGTTTAAGGTACTTCAGGTCTAGTCAGACTTAATTCTCTGAGAAATCAGGGCTGGGTTCAAGTCACCTCAACTGACTAACTAGAAGTTTTCGAGACACACGCATGATTCTTGTCGGTCGTGACCTAACTTGGACACTTGCACCTTTCACTTGGCTCAACTCAGTTGGAGTGGTGGGGGGTTGGATTTGCCAGTCTGAGACGCACACGGGTGGAAACATTCGTCCTCGTCTAGGGAGGGAAGTGCACCCCAACCTAGTCCAGTAGCCATGAGGTCTAACGACAGGAGAGTGTGGGTTGCGATAGTGCTTCAAAAGAGGGATAGTCTTCTGGCTTAAGAGGGAAACATCCTTATGTAAATGTTGTTGTATATAGTATTCAAACAAAAAACTCCAAAAAAGTGGACATGCTTGAAAATAAAAATAAAAGTGCCTGCCGGAGTATGTATATATGTTGTATAGAAAATAGCAAGCTTGAGCATCAAAGTTATACCATGTGAGCCTGCAGCTGGATGACTTGACTACACTAGTCTTGCATCCCAGGATAGGTAGCTACACTGGCTACCATCCATTCTCTTCTTCACCCCCTCCTCTTGAGTTGGATGCCACTTGAACTTGGAAGGGAATACCCCGCTCCTCCAGGAAAGAGCTGTTGGATTGGGGAATCTTTGGGTTGTCATTCTGGAGAAGTCAGTTCCTTTGTCATTTCAGTTGGGAAGAGCCACTATCACTTACACTGTACAAGTCAGCTTCATAGTCATAAGGGTTTGCGTATGATGTAGGCTAGTTCTGACTTGGCTATTGAGGTAATTTGAACCGAGTTCCTTGACTCTCAAGGGCTGTTGTGTTTTAAATTTGGTTCCCGACCGGGTTCCACACACATTTTCACACCAAGGTCTAACCTGTGCTCCAAACTTTGATTTTGTACAGATAAGTTTAATAATCATGATCATTTCAATTTATTCTTTACATTCTTTATTTTTGCCTTTTCTTTTCTTCTTATTCTTTATTCTTTTTGTACTTAATGCATAAGTATTTACTAGGGACTAGCAAAGGCAAGTATAGGAGGTGATGAATCTCCATTTCATCACCTTTATTCTATCATTTTGGCCTTAAAAATCCCAGCAAATGCATGTAAATAGCATCAATTTGTCTATAGTAGCATTCATTATTTATTGTATTTATTGTACATAAAATAAGGTTTTAATGCCAAAATTATAGAATAAAGAGAAGAAAAACAAAAGGAATAAAATATTGCAAATATTTTATGACCCAAACCCCGAGACCAAGGCCAGAATGGAATTTGTCGACAAGGAATAAAGTAAGGGGAGATAAGGGCCAATAATACAATAAACTCCTCATTTATTTATTCATTCATTTATGCATTTTTGACACCTATGTTGTATTTAATTATTTATTCATCAAATAAAGAAACTTTGTACATGAAAGTTGTAGATAACAATGTGAATAAAAACACAAAATTGAGTTTGTACAAATTAGTGTACAGTATACATTTTCTACATAGAATAAAAAGCCAAAATCTCAACTTCACAGACCCATATCTTGCAAACAAAAACTCAAAATCCACCAAAATCACTTTAATTGTATATAATTTTTCAAGAGCTATTTAATAAAATTGGTTTCATAATTTTTGGAGTTCATCTGTGAAAGTTAGGTTTTAGCCCTCACTGTACATAATACCCGATTAAAATATTCAATATATTCATTATTCATTATTTCTACAAATTTATATTTTTTAGAATTTTGTAAATAATATACAAAATATATGTACATATTGAAATTAGAATAAAACCAAAAAAGAACTTGAAAATAAAATAAGTCTATGAAACACATAGACCAAAATACCTATGTCACCTATGTATATAAATAAAAGGGAAATACATTCTTTAATTATTTTATTCTTTCATATTTTTATCAAATTGTAAATATTATCTATAATATATTAAAAATGTAAATCCAAAATAAAACCCAATAAAATCCATTACATAAATAAAATATATATCATATAGGTAAAATACTTATAAGTATACCTATATATTATATATACCTATTTATTTAAAAATGTAAATAAACTCATAAAAATTAAATAAAAATATATTTATACTCACAAAAATAATTTATAAATATATAAAATAAAATAATAAAATAATAAAATAAAAATATGCAAAATAAAAATAAATAGATGTAAATAAACTTATAAATACACTATTAAAATAAGCTCATAATAAAATAAATTAAAAAAATTAAATAAAAATCACAAATAAATACTACATTATTTACTAAACATTTTTTATTTTATAAATAAAATTTAATTAAATCATTTATTAGGTTAAAATATTCAGTCAATATCGTGCTGACTTGGACCAATAGGGTCCCTGCGAACATTGACTGCCTGGTCAACTCGACCCCAGGCGGCTTATTAGACATGGCAGGTCTTTTCCGCATGTCTTCTCCCTTTATTCCCGCTCGACTCGTCCATCTCCTGACATCGCCGCCTTCATGAAAAATGTTCCCCAATCGATGCACATCTACGCCCATTCATTTGTTCTTTTGTACATTGCCCCGATTCTTCGCTACGACACGATCAATAAGGGTGCGCAACCTGTTCTTAAATAAAGAGCCTCCGCCTTCTTCGCAATTTTGGTCAACCTTTCTCCCATGTTCTTCCTCGTATTCGGTCCCGAAGGTGCTCCTCGTGACAGGAGGACGCCGCCGGCACCTTGAATCGGTTGAAGTAGGCGGAGGTTGCACCCAAGGCCGCCGCTCCGGCGAGGCCTCTGCTCCCTGGCGTCCAACCAGGTACGAGCTGCGTATCTTTACTCATTCTATGTAGATTTCATTCCTGTAGTTTTATTTATGCATTTAGATTAGTGGTTATACTGTAGGTTTAGCATAAGTTTGGTGATTCGCAGTTCGTCAGAGCTCTGCTCCGGCGAACATTTTGCGGTGATCCTGACCTCTTCCGACCTCGTCTCACCTCCCACTTCCTTCCTCTTCGCTCCTACTCCATCCCAGGCACCTTCGCACCCCCAGATCCCTAGTGGATCTGGAGATCATACCTCCTCTCTCCACCCATCGCCGAAGGTCAACGCTCGAATCCACCCTTCGCCCATTTTACTTCCTAACGGGACGAGGCAGTTTGCCCTCGTCCCTTGTTTCATCCTACGCAGGTTCAAGGTGCATTGAGGCACCTGGAGGCGCTTTGTGACGCTCGCCGGAGGTACCTGGAGCGCCACCTCGACATCGACCTGGTGGTGGCGCTCCGGTGGTCTCCTGGCCGATCTGAAGCCTCATGTGGATAGAGGGAAGTGCCTGCGACATCTCGGGACCCTTGGGAGCAGCAAAGAACATTGGGAAGGAGAGATCTCGCTGGGAGAAACTTGCCAGCGGCGAGTTCTTTCCCTGTTCTTCCAGAGCTCCTCCTTGTCGTTGGATGAAGAGCACATTCCCAGATCGAGCGCCAGCCATCCGATGGAGCGAAGCCATGGCCGTCAGATCACCCACGAGATCTAATCTCAGCCCTTCATCCTTGAAGCGGTATCGGGTGCAGAGGAGGCGATACGTGTCAAGTGGATAGAGCTCAGCCGTTGGATCGCACGCCTGAGGGGGTAATTTTCATATATAACCCCTCCCTTTTTGTATTTAATTTTTAATATTGTAAAATAAAGATCGAGTTGTAAAATAAATGTAATTTTTGTAAAAGGACCCCTGGAGTTTATGGAATTACAAAATGGTCCTTCCGCGCCTCACGTGCAGTCCCACGTGAGAAGCGTGAATTTTACAGTTAAACCCTAGCGCTTTTTGTAATTGTAATATAATGCTTAAAAATTAAATAAACATTTATTCCTATTGGTATTTTTGCATAGAGCCCCCTGTCATTTATTTTATTTGCAAAAATGCCCTTGCTAGGCTATTTTATTTTTATGTCTTTTATGTATTTATTCAAAATGCATATGCTGCTCCTAAAAATCCACAAAAATTAGGTTAGATGCTTCATGTAGTGTACTTTCACGCCCACATTTTTAACATGCATTTTTTTGCATTTTACCTAATTTTTAAAATTCAATTAGGAGCCATTTTTGCACTGTTTAAATTATAAAATACCAAAAAAATATAAAAAACATTTTGAAAAATTACAAAAATATTATATATGGTATATTTTAATATATATATTGACTCCAGAAAATGAAAAACCCAAAAAATAAGAAAAAGAAAAATATAAAAATCAGAAAGCTCCAAAATCCAACAAAAATATAAAAACCCTAGAAAAATCCCAAAAATATATTTTCTCTTTTATAATTATCTACATATTATTATTTACATATTAAAATAATTTGGGTAATTTTTAGACTTATTTTTTATTTTAAAACCCAAATTATATTCGGCCTAGTTAATTAGTCCATATTAGGGACATTTGGAACTAAAAATATATAAAAATTAGTAAAATTCTAGAAAAATAACAAAAAAATTAGAAAAATCTAAAAAGCTAAAAAATATTATATCTATATACTTTAAGTATTTATAGATATATACATACCTATATATTGTATGTCACTCTCTCCTCTTATATATATATATATATCTACATATATATACATATTATATAATTAAAAAATATATAAAAAGAAAATAAAAATATATATATAATAAAAAAACAAACTAAAAATTGTAAAAACAAAAAAATAAAAATAAAAATAATTATGAAATCAAAAATCCACAAAAGCAATAAGGCAATGGACATGAACCAAGAATTGAATAATTGTGCATTCAATTTCACCACACAACCATTCGCCTCCCAATGTTCGACCTCTACTTGTGCTTACACCTATACATATTTACATGTAGAGATATAATAAATTTTAACTCCACATTTTTGCTAGTCATTGCTTGATATTTATTGTGGGTTAATTGTTGATTGATTGGGATTTATTGAGCGGTCACCACATCGACTATTGATCCGCCTTGTGGATTAATACGACCCTTGATTTTTCCCTTTCATCACTCGTCTCCAGTGACCTCCATCTTCATCCACAAGTGACAGCATGAGTTTAAAGGAATTTTAGCAAGGATTCAGGCTTTGTAGCCTTAGGTCCGGTGAACTTCTCGTTGTGCTCCACCGCGAGGTGAGCTCTAGCCTCTAGACACGTCAATCCATTGAGGCGAAGACCCTCGGAGGTCCCCGACCTTCAGCCTAGACGACTACATTCACCACGTAGCTGAGATAACTTCTAGTTTGCTTTGGATTCAAGTTTTTCGATTTTTTGGTCAATTTGCATTCCTTCGATCATTCATCATGATTGGACCTCCCATTTGCCACCCCGGCGATCGTATCATCTACATTAGACTTCTCCTCACCCGCTACACCCCTTCATTCATCTCATTCGCCCAGGAACAAGCCCCATGCCTTCCTTCGTCGTCACCTCGCCGGAGGGCCACACCTCGCCCCATCGATCACTCATTTCACGCACTAACGAGTCGAGGCACTTTGCCCTCAGCCCAGTAGCTCTTTTGTGCCGGTTTGGATGAAAAAGGGCCTCATCTGGAGGTCCGAACATCGAAGCACAGCCGCTCCAGGCCCTCAACGTCACCGGTCCACTCCAGACATTCCCGACCTCATCGGAGCATCACCACCGCTGCGGACAGGCACCAACATCATTTTCCCCATCCGAGCAGTCCCGAAGGATGTCCCTGTAGCTCGTATCGATCGAGCGAAGCTCGCTGGCGGCGAGTTCTTCGCTGCTCTTCCAGAGGATGCCTTCGCTATTGGATCGAGGCCTCTCCCAGTTCTAATCGTCATCGTTCATCAACCGTGGAGCCTCGATCGTCTGATCCATCTGAGGATCCTATATCAGTCGTTCATCGTCGAACCGATACCCCTATATCTCATCTGTCCGATCATTAGTGGAGGCCCTCGACCGTTGTATAGCTAATAATAAAGGGTTAATTTGCACTTATGCCCTTTCTTAATTTGTATTTACTAGTTAGTCCTGTAAATATTTTTAGCCATTGTGTTTATTTCATATATTTTGCACTGAGGACCCTATGCTTTTAGTATTTGCACTTTAGTCCTTCCATCTGTGTAGCACGTGGCTCCCCCGCGTGACTTTGGGATATTTGCATGTTTTCACCTGGACTTCACCGTTGTTATTGAATGAATGTTTATAAATAGGAATTATAATTATACCCATGAGTGCTTGGTTCACGTACTGCCCAAGTGCAGATCTGGTTGTTTTGCAAATTCAGCCCTATACTTTTTCCACGGGGTACTGTTTGGCTGAGAACTTTCCAATAATTGCATTTAGGTCTTTGTATGATGTGTGTTTTCTTTTTGTATTAATAAATAGCAAATTTCATCCAAAAATCGTGAGATTTTGACACATGGCTCCTACCATGGCGTAGAAATTTCCATGAATTTTTCGTTGCATTTTATTTTCATTTAGTATTTTTAAAAATTCAAAAACCTCAGAAATTGCTACTATTTGTGTTTAAAAATTAATTAAAATATTAAAAACCCTTTAAAAATTCTAAAAAATTACTGTTTGTGTTTTTTGAATTGTTTTGATTTCAATTCATTTTTTGTCGCATTTGCATTTATAGAAACCATAAAAAATGAAAAACATTAAAAACCTTAGAAAAATATTAAAAATTCATAAGAACTAAAAAAATGCATTTTAAGTTTCTGTAGTTAGCTTTTCTTTTATAGTTTATCATAAAATTATTGTTCGAATTTTATAACTTTTAAAGAATTTTAAATAGCCTTTAGATTCGTGATGTACACTACCTCTTATATTTGGCTTTATTTTATTTTTAAAAAATTAACTAAAATCAGAAAAATCCAAGAAAAATACCAAAAACACTTGAATATTTTTAAAACCCAAAAATATTTTTATTTGAATTTTTTGATCATTTTTTATACCTTAAATAATTGTTTGTGTGTGCATTTTTATTTCTTTTACACCTTTTCTTAATTTTAAAAATTACAAAAAATTGAAAAACCTAAAATCCAGCAAGTTATTTTATTTATTTATTTTATTTAGATACTCGACTACTTTGTAGCCCACGCATTCCGTGCTCCTTGAGTTCGACCCTGGTAGCTATAACAGGTAAAATAAAATAGAGAGACTGCTATTTGCTTGCTGATTGATTTATCTTTATTTTGGTGGTCTTGTTTTTCTTGATTGATTCTGATCCAAGTGCTTGAGGTCACAACGACCAGTGACACATTTTATCCTTAGTCGATCGGGAATTTTCGGGACATCATCAATATGTTATAAATGTGATTTATAATATATTAGAGAGAGAGAGAGGCTAATTGTGGTTTATATTTGTTGATTAATTATTGATGTGAATTGGATTCACATTGAATGATTAATTGAAAATATAATTACATTTTGTTTGGGGATGTGAATGTGATTCACATAATTCCAATGGCATGATTGCAATCTTCACAAGATAATTGTGAATTGTTGTTGTGAAATAATATTAGAAATTTCATGAGATAATGTAATCTCATGAATTGGAATGAGATTGACTCATTCCAAGTCAAGAGGGTGGACGGCCACATTGTCCTAAAGGGACTTGGTGATCGTCTCTCCCTTGTTAGTGATGAGGCAATCTCTTCCTCCATTATCTCCAAGATTAAATGATTTAATTTTTAAATTATTATATTGATTTATCAATATATATATTAGTTTAAATTAAATTAATTGTTATTGTGTTTTTTGACAACAAAATCATGACCATTGAAATCAACACATATCAATCTCATCCATTGATTTTGTGTTGTCCATGGATCGAGATCCATGGACCCCAAAACCTTATATAAGAAGAGGCACCCCTTGCTCTTCGGATTACAACTTCGACAACATCTCTCTCTCTCTCTCTCATTTTTACGCCAACCCTCCTCCTTCTCCTTGAGTGGCCGTCCACTCATCTCATAGAGAGAAGGTCGCCTTCGTCGCCTCATCGCCGTTGTGCTACTGCTTCGACGAATCTTGGGTCTCCGTCTTCTTTGGTACGTCTCGCTCGTGAAGAAGGCATTCAATCTCATGAGATGGGATCAGGAGATCCATTGCTTGGATCATCAACTTAGATTACGAGAAGCTTGCGACTCATCTCCGCACTCACAAGCATCTCCTCCGACGGATTGTACTTGAGACATGACATCTCTTCTCTTAGAGGATCGATCACAACCACGCTACACGAGGTATTCCTTTAACTATTATGTGGTTAATGAAACGATTCAAGAAATGTTCTTGGATCATGTGGTTTCATCAATGAAATTTTTTTAAATTCCACTACACTGAGCAACTAGTACGACTAGTCACTCTCGATCGTATATGATGTGATCCTCACACCTCTGTGATGCGCTTAAGGATTCTTTCATATCCTCCAATAATCTCCCATGTCCTCCTTATTTTAATGTAGATTTATGAGATATAATAGAGAAGTATGTAGTTATGCTGCTAAAATTTTCCAGAAATGAGTTTAATAAGTGATAAATGATTTCTTTTGTTTATGTTCAAATCCCATTTGGGATGAGCTCAAGTGATAAGTAAAGAAAAATGTTCTCTTCTCTTATCTTTAGGATATCTCCTTCTCGTCCTCTTCGTATCATTTTAACATAAAACAAATGGATAAATCTGTGCCACATGGATTATGAGACTTACAAAATGGTGTTCGGATCGAAATGATTGAAATGCAGATATTATGATTATAGAATGAAGTTTAGAAAAGGGCTAGATTCTAATAAAATTCCTTCTCACATAGTAAAAAAGGGGTCATTGACAATACATATAGTTGATGATGTCTTTATATAGAGATATTTTGAAGAATGAGTTCATAGATGCTTATACGATATAGCTAATCGAAGACAATGGTTAATTGTATAAATTTCTCAAAGGCATTGAGGAACCTATAGTTTCTATTAATAAATAAGTCGTTTGAAATTTTTATTAGAATTATTCAAGATCAAAGAATGACTCAAAGTAACATTAGCCTTCATAAATGACATTAGATTTATTTCATGAGTTGCTAGACACGAACGAAAGCTTTCCTAAGAGTTAGTATGATGCAAAAAAGGGACTTTTAGTTTGTGATTAGAGAAGTATATGGCATGTCTGAAAGATTGTATATGTCATGTTTCTAAAAGAGGGACCGCAAAAAAAACATGAAGTTTTGAGTTAATTCCCTCTAATTCTAGAAGTTATCGTGATTATTTATGTTTTTCTCATACGTCGAAATAGATGATATGGCATTTTCAGAAATAATCTAAAGATAACATGATGCATTATCTGAAAGTGCATCATGATCGAGTTCATTGTGATGGCGCCTCTACAAAACATTACAACCTTAGTATGGGACAAGAGAATGCACAGTAAGGGTTAGTTGTATTTATAGAAAATTGTCTCAAGCCAGGCAAATATTCAATTAAATATATAGTTTCTTGCTCTAAGCAATGTATTTATAATGGATCAATTACTGGACAATCAAATGAGCTGACAATCACTTGATTGTTAATTCTCACTCCTTTTCACACCTCTAGACAACCCTCTTCCTCATGACAGGGGTGATGGTTTAGTTCCTTAAATATTATTTTATTTATTTATTTTAAATTCTTTTAATGACAATCAATTGTAAAACATATCATATATTTTTATTTAAATTAATTTTATATAGTTTGTAACATATATCATACTAGACCCTGCAAAATTGTAGGTTCAGATACGATTTTTATTTTTTAAAATTATTTGAAATATTACCAACAATTCGTTAACCGAAGTGAATGGAAGTGTAAATCGTCGACCTACTTGAAAAATGAGGAGCAATTCGATTATCGTTAATGATTTTTGAAACCGTCATGAGGATTATTTTTGTCATTTGTGGTAATAACAGTCGACAATCGTATTAATTACCGGCAATAATAATTATATTTGACAACAGGTTTCAAAAATCGTCTAGCAATATCCCAAAAACACCACCAAAGCCGTTGTCAACAGAATTTACATCGACGATTGCTTTGGACTGTCGAATGCAGTTTTAGACCTTTATTGGCGGCTCCCAATCGCTGACGAATGCTCGCGTACGTGTAATGATTTTCCAATCAAAACTGATTCAATTGTTTGCGTATTAATAAGTATGTACTCAAATAAGCTAACCTCTTATTTTTGGACCCAGGGGATTCCCAATAACCGAGAGTTCTAGTTATTTTGGTAGGAAAGGATATCTATCTTTCCTCACTCAGCAAAGCTTTTTTCCACAAGGAAATCTAATGTCTTCCTATGAAATCAAAATTCTATTTGTTCTTTCCTAATCCATGTTCAATTCTATATAATACGGGCAGTTATTACGATCATTTCGATGGAAAGGAGAGAATAATAGTTCGTGCTTCTTTTTTTCCATATAAAAATCCAACCGGATGGAAAAGAGAGAATAATACTGTCATCTAAGAAAGCAAACAAGCTCCAATGTCATCCTATGATTTTTATGCTGTGGAATCCCATTTACTTGGGGACTGGATCCTGTGTAAATACAAAAAAAGAGCTCAAGTATGTGCCAATTCTTACTTAAGGGTTTTATTTTTCGGATGTAACAAAGAAGTGTCCGTCTTATTAATTTTATCTCAAATACGAGGCTCTTTATGCTTCTACGACCGTTACTTGTCGATACTAAATCTTAAAGTTGAAAGTTCAAACCTCTCTTCGTTAAATTTAAAAATTAATATAATTAAAGCTTGTTTTTGTAATTTACCTAATGATAATATTGCATACAAATATAGCGATGGAGAAGGTAAAAGGAAGGGTCCCTATGCGTGCATGTGGTACATCTCGGCATTGATGCAACAGGAAATGATCTTAATCCCGAGGACCACTGACACGCCTTGGCAATCCAAAATCCAGAAACCATCCCAATGCTCGCTTCTCCTTGGATCCATCTCAAGATCTGACCCAACACCCACCAAAAGCAACAGCGGCATCAATCATCACACCCCCATTGGTCCATGGCCTCCGATATTCTCCCTCCTGTGCGCAACTTGTTCCCACCGTGCTCGCACCTCCACAGAGAAGAAGTCCGATGGTGGAAGGGGGGCCACTGTTAAACAGTGGGCCTGCATGTAAAATGCACTTCTTCTCGGTGTATGATCCCTGTCGACATGTAGGTGGGAGGAGATCCAAGAGCTAGGAAACAAGGTGCAAAGAGATGGGGGGAGGGAGGAGGTCGTGTGGGGATGGATAGTTGCAGACAAAAGGATATATAGGAAGCCCTTCCGAGCAGATGCCACCGAGAGTATAATAGAAGGCAGATGAGGCGGCAGTTGGCCACTCATCTGCTCGAAATCTCTATCTATCCAAAAGCTGCCACACCACCTCCAACCTGTCTTAAGCTGTGGGGATGCACCCCATACATATTCCTATGTTTCACCTATTGCCCATATTTATCTTGATGGAACTTGCTGATTATTGGCATCCACGTATCGTGTGCAACACTGCTCCTGTGTTTACGGAGATGCATGACTTCTCTTATCCAGAGCAGATCCTTTGCTGTTAACACATGTGAGCACGCTCGATGAGATTCGAAATATGTACCAATCAGATCATCGAACGATTCTCCTGCGCTACAACAGGTGTTGTAACTGCAGAGGATCCGTCTCCTCTCATCATAATGCAATTACACTGTCTAGCATTGTTCAGAATCCGAAAGAGGTAAGAGGTAGTAGTTGTTTCATGTGATCCTTTGCATAAGTAATGATGTTTAATCATGTTGACTACCTTTGAATTATGAACAGTATAGCATCATTTTGAAAATTAATTATGTTTTGCAGTCTGCACACGCATGCACGCAAGAAAATGGAGATCACACTCTGTTTGTCAAGGGAAGAATAAAGTTCTTCTCGTTTACATTGACAACATGATCATTACTAGGGATGATAAAGATGAGATTGTAAGATTAAAAGGAGAACTTGTTGTAGCATTTGACTTGAAAGATCTTGGTGACTTAAAGTAATTCTTAGGTATTGAGATAGCAAGATCAAAGAATGGACGTGTTCTGTGTCAGAAAAAATACATCTTGAATCTCTTAAAGACACTAAAAAGTTGGGATATAAACCCGCCGTCACTCCCAATGAGGAAAATCACAAGTTGGAAAAAAAGGATGGGAAGCAATGTAATGAAGATTCAAAGAATTAGTATCAAAGACTTGTGGGTATGCTCATTTACCTCACTTTTACCAGACCAGACATTACATATGATGTAAATGTGGTAAGCCAACTTATGCATGCACCAACTGTTGTGCACATGAAGGAAGTGGATCGCATTCTTTGCTATATGAGAAAGAATCCTGGAAAAAGACCTATCTTGATTAGAAATAGAAAGATCAGGTCGAATGTTGCACTGATTTTGATTGGGCTAGATGTGTGGATATGAGGAGATCTAATACTGATTTTGTCTATATTTGGGCCGCAATCTTGTAATCTGGAGGAATAAACGACAACATGTTTGTGGAGATTAAGCATTGAAGCTGACTACAGAGCAGTAGTAATGGGTTTAATATAGATGCTATGGTTAAGAACATCTTGACAGACATCAATGGTGATCTTGCTATGCCTATGAAAACATTTTGTGATAATAAGTATGCCATAAATCTTTACAACAATCCTGTGTTGCATGACAAGACAAATCATATTGAAATTGATCGTCACTTCATCCGAGAGAAAATTGATTTCAAAGAATTAGTGTTGCCATGTATAAAAAGAAAAGAATAAGTTTTTGATGTCTTCACCAAGGGATTATAGATTGCCAAATTCGAGAAAAATATTGGCAAGTTGGGCATGTTTGATCTCTATGTCCAATTTGAGGGGGAATGTTGAGTGCCTTTTAAATGAGTAAGTGGATCTTGGGAAGGTATCCGTCTTACATTGAGATATATGGGGAAAATGGGACTGCCCCACCCATTTTCCAGTGATTTTTTTATTTTTTTTCAAAAATACCACTATATATTTTAAACACTATATTCTTTTAATATGTCATTCCAATTCCATCAGAAATAGAGACTTATATGCCCTCCATCTAGAATGGGTCGATTACAACAATTCTAAGACCGTTAAGATTACATGTTCTAATAGCATATTAGAGGGATATCGTGATGAAAATATATGACGGTATTTTTGAAGGAAAAAAAGTCACCGGAAAATGGGGAAGGGGCAGCCCCATTTTTTCCGTACACACACATCCTCACCTCACATATCTTCACCTCACCTTTTGAAGATATAGACAAATAGACAAAACTCTTTATTGCTGTGAACAATAAGGGTCTCTTCTTCCCATTTCCATTGTGAAGGGTTTCCATGTAAATCGCTTTCTTTTTGTAATTGTTTTTCGTCGACAACAATCAACGAGTATTTCAATTGTCGTAGCTCCACAATGAGACTGCTATTTTCCTTTAAGAAAAGCATTGAAATATTTTAAGAGAATATTCTTAAGGACCAAAGCCAATCTACCCATAATTGCCGTAGTTACCGTTTCGTCCGTTTCAAGCAATTGATTAGACTAATTGATCTATAGTTTTCCACCTTAAGTAGGTTATCCTTTTCCAAGCTACAGTAATCACAACATAGTTGATATCAATGGAGTTCTACCTTGTGACATAGGTTACCAACAAACAAACTGTACAGAAACACCAACCCCCCCCCCCCCTCTCCCCCCCCAAAAAAGGTGGGGGAACAAAATTCTCTGTTCCCCCCCCCTTCTTCTTTATTTAGTATATTTTTATCTACATGATTAATTATTCTACACATACATTTTGGCCACCCTTCATCATTGGCCATCTTCCCTCGCTCTTAGGGCTTGATTGATAACTGGGCTAGGTTGGGATACCCTCCTTTGAATAGTAGTTGGTTGGATGGTTGGAATGATAAATGTTATGTGATGTGACATTAATTATGTGTTGTATTACTTTTTTCATGATTATAATATGTTTTTTATAATATTTTTTTGAACGTGGTTAAAAAATATTATAACACAGAAAATGTATGGTCTATGTAACTAATTCCAGCCTATGTCAGGTTATCTCGGGATAATCTGGCAACCAAACATGCCCTTAGTGTTCCCGACCACCCTTTGGCCTATCCTTACTGAAGATAACATCTCAAAAAAGCACCTTGGAAAGTGGAAATCAACTATCCAACAGACAAATAATCATGTTCTGCTTGGGGTCCATGTTACTCCAAACCATATCCTCTACCATCCACCCACCATTGTGTTCATGGGACGGGTATCTGACCCATTCAATCATGACCCGTCCTGACCCGTCTTTACCGGATCAACGGGTCCACCCAACCCATTTCAATAGTGAGTATCCATGGGTATCCGCATGTCACTACGACAAACATACACATCAAATGAACCATAACAGAGCTTAATAACAAAATGTAAAACCATTTATAAAAGTGAATTCTTATATCAATTATTCTTTCTTCCATTGCAACTTTATAGTCTATTCAAACTGATCATAACAGATGACACTAAAATATATACAAAGCATACTTTTTGTATATATCAAAAAAATGTGCAGAACACAAATGAATATATGAAATGATACATACGGGAAAGTAATCACGTCTAACCCATAGTAAAAAATTATATATGGTTGGTTATGTATATTGTAATTGTGTCATTTTTTAACTGTGAAATATAAATCAAAATAGAAGGATTTGAAATTTGACAGTGGGATTTTGAATATGCTCAGTTTATAACATGATCAGAATTCCATAGCAGAAGTTTGAACATCCTCTGAAGGATTCATGAATTTCGGACGAGTTCAAAACAATGTGATAAATTTAAAGGGTTATCAGATATATTGACAATAGTTTAAAATCCTATCATATATTTATGAATCTTGTACAAACAAGAACTTTCATTCATAACATAAATTTAAAGTACCGCATTAAATTGGATGCTTTTTCTAGAACGATATATTTTCCTATTCTTCCATATATATTATGAGCAGACCATTTGAAAAACACCATTTAGATAAATATAAGGTAATAACTAAATGGTTACATAATGAAGTTCTCCTTTGATAAATGTTTGGCAACTAGAAGGGACATGCAATGATTGACTTCTCCAGTAACGCTCCAGTTCCGTGGAGAAGAAGTTCTGGTTACAAGTTTGCACAGATCGAGAAGAAACTCCATCGATCTACATGTATATTATATAACATTTTTTTCCACTTCAAGGAAGAAGATGCCCTCATTCGCATATGTGGTAATGGCGGTGGGTGTTGGGGTTGGAATGGTCATTTGGGAGTTTTTGCCAATCGGGTATCCGGGATTACTCTTGGGCTTTTCCACCGGGTCAAGTGTGTTAGCTGCTAACAGGTACCAGGCCCGAACATATTTCTCGAGTACCCGTGAACTTAGGGTCGAAATAATCAACTCGGGTCGGGTATCCATTTGACCTGGATATTTTGATCACCCCTACCCACCATTTGAGATAAGGGTGACCAACTTGATTGCACTTCATGAATCAAAACCTAAAAAAACTCTCTGGTTGGCATTCACCATACAAGCTTGGCAACGGTTAAACACCTAGAATGGGCCAAAATAAGTAAGAATGCTTCTCGTAGGGACCAAAATATTCGAAAATATAAGTGTAAAGTTTTCAATTCAATCTTATATATGATTATTTGATACATTTCACTATTTTTATATCTTTCATTATCAAGAGTAAAGGGATTTTTACACCCATAACCCTGAGTAATTTCGCAATAACATTCATAACCCTGCATAATCACGAATTACGTTCAGGACCCTGAATAAGTGTGCTGTCTTACGCCTATAGCCTTCCGTTACTTTACTTCGTTAACTCAACCAGATGATTGAGTTAATCTAACCAATGAACGATCTAACGGCTAGAATTTAATCTAAATAAAAAACTAATCATGTCTCTTTCTCTGAAGCCATCCCCTACGTCCATTGTGGAACCTGCACGCGGTCGGAAGGGAGTTTGTGGAGGATGCTAACAGGTTGCGACGGACAGATGCAGAGGAGCAGTGAAGGGAAGCAGGATCGGTCGCGGGGGGGGGGGGGGGGGTGATGGGGTGGAGGGCTTTGGTCGGTCGCGAGCAGCAGTGGGCTACTTCGTCGGCGGGAGGGGGATGCTTCCACAAGGAGCGAGCGCCGGGGAGGATGGGGTGGAGAGCTTCGGTCGGTTGCGAGCAGCGGCGGCCGTGGGGGGCTGCTTTGTCGCCGGGAGGGGGGCTGCTTCGTCACCGGGAGGGGGGGCCGCGGGGGGGGGGGGGGGGGGCTCCAGCAGGGATCGATCATGGGAGGCGGTGAGGGCTTTCCAGGAGGGACGGGGCACCGCTTGGGGGGCTTTCGTCACGCAGGTAGGGACCGATCAGGGGAGGCGGCGAGGGCTTTCCAGGAGCGATCGAGGGTCTTCCAACAAGGGCGTGGGGGGCTTTCGTCACGCGGGGGTGGCCTCCAAGCAGTCGGAGGGATTTCGTCAGCATGGGGGGGCTCCTCGGCGGTCGGAACGGGGCGGGGGAGGCTTCCAGCAGGGACCGAGCACCAAGAGGAAGGAATTCGTCAGCAGGGGTGCGCTTCGAGAAGGGGAGGCTCTTGGGGGGTGAGGAGCTTCGAGCAGGGGCCGACGTGGGGGTTCCAGGAGGAGCTCGATGCTGACGGGGTGGTTCTGTGAACAATGGCATGTTATTGTAAATAAGACTGACTTTTAGGGATAGTTTTGTCTTTTTAAACGGAAACCGTCAAAAATAACGAGTATCTCAAACGGAATATGACACAGGGGTATGTCATGTAAGAGTTAACCATTACACAGGGTTTCTCACATAATACACGGTTATTAAGGGTTATGAATGTTATTGCGAAATTACTCAGGGAAAATCTCTTTATTTATTTAGTTTCATTTATAGGATAAGTTAACGAATCTTTGTGGAAGATGTTTTGTTTTTTTAGAATTTTTCAAAACAAATGCCGGCTTTATTAATGGAATGTCAGTTTTCCCAACAACAGTTTTTTATTGATTTTTTAAGTTTGATAGGTATGAAATTTGATGTGAAGCTTTCTCACAGTACTTGACGGCAGCTTCCATCAAGTTTGATATTAATCTGATCTATCAAACCATTTATATGATTTTTATATTCATTTTTTCAAGCATTTATTGTTCTAAAAATTTTAAAAATACAAAAAATAGTTAGGTTATTTGACTTGATTAATTAGTCCAATAACCTTCCTGAATTCAACCCAATCCTATTGATGTACTTTTTTTCAAAATGTGTCCTTCCATTAAGTTAGCTTATTAATATTTTTTATTAGATACTTTTTCTTACTTTGCCTCTTAGCATTGCACTCATTTTCTTTTGTTCTAGATTCCTCTTATTCATCAAATATGTGCATGATGATCATGTAAATTATAAGATAAAAAATATCCACATTAAGCTCCACATGCTTCTCAGCATTCACGTTTGGACATGCATTTAAAGAACTTACAACAAAATCTACTATAAAAGATAATGCAAACTCATAGAATATGGCATTCTTTTCAATGATTACTTTAGAATATGACATTCTTTTCGATGAGTACTTTAAATTAATATACAAAGCATAATATATACCCTTTTACACCTTAGGAATAACCAAGTAAAATATATTTCATTGACCTAGAGTAAAGTTTTCTTAATCTGTACGAGCATAAGAATGACACCCAACGACTTGTACATGAAAATAACTAGAAGAATAGCCATACCATGCTTCCTCAGGCATTTTGTATCAAGGGTAGTCAGGGGCGAGTGATTTCTCATGTATACTATTGTTAAAACTAATTATACCTAAAAGTTCTTAAAAACTTTTGCATTAAGTATCACACATAATGCTCTCTCAAAAAAAATTCGTTCAGTTACTCAATGACCTTGTTCTACTATTGTGTAAATCATACTATTCATTTCCATATGATCCCTTCTTTCTGGAGAAATTTAGTGAATTTTCCTTAACATAATCCAAGCGCAATATATGTCCCCAGCCTCTTCACATGAAATTCTAGTTTCTTTCAATCATCATCTCCAACTCTTTGAAGTGTGTAAACAGTTCAACTTTGGATCTCAAATAATAAATCTAGACCTTCCTCAAATACCCATTAATGAAACTCAACATGTGCCTTATGCGACCCTTTAATGCAACTTAAGAAAGGCCTCATAAGTCAATTTGCATTGAAGGTGATTGAAGTCAATTATAGTTATAGCTATTCCATCTTGCATTTGCATTTTTTTTTCTCATGTGCCTTTCCCTGTAGTGCTAAAATCATGTCTACTTTAAATGTGATGCGAATGTTATTATGGCAACGAATCCCATGGCATTGTGCTCTGGCATGAAGGTGATTGCCATGTCTCTTCCTAGTTATCGTGATCATCTTGTTCTTTGTAACTAGCTATGATAAGGTCCTGCAACATAATGAGTAAAATGATATTCTTATTCAGATCTCCGTAACATGCATGGCATTAATCAAGGTGATAGATTTCCCCTCCTGTGTTAATTTGCAACTCCATATTCCCTAGCTCTAAGGTTATGATCTTTGCGTCATTGTCCATAAGAACGATTACATCTAAAATGGTTGCATAAGTTGTTAGGCAGTCTTGTGCAGTTGTCATGTTATCATTATATACCTTCTTTTCTTATCATTGTTTCATGCTATGTCTGGACATGTTTCGAAAAGTATATTTTTTTCTTCTTTTATTTTTTGTTCTTATAATTCGACTTGAGTTCCATGTCCAACTTGACATCTTCTACGTTGATCTCGTCAACACTAAAGATATGTGTCTCACGTAGGTATTCATATAAAGAATGTAGGAAACATAAGAGCAGCATTGACTCCTCTTAGTCCTCGACACAGACTTCCATATTTTTCAACTCCATGATAATAGACATAAAAGAGTCGCTTTGGGGGTTGATTGTCATACTTTACTCCTCGGCATAGTTAATAGTCATTGCTTCATGTGAAAGCGATTAGTTAGAGTCTTTATCATGTATAGAGTTTAGTTTAGCCAATAGGGTACTTCTCATCTTCTCTTGAGCAACTTCCAGAATAACATTGTTTGACATATACAGTTGTCTTAAAGCCAGGCCTTCTTGTCTACATCCATCTTTTGATATTCTGTCACAGTATCAAGCATCTTTGCAAACCTTAAATGGCCTTCGATACCCCTTGTTGGACAAGAATAAAGTGCATTGTCATCTGTCTATGTATCAAAGTTTCAGTCGAACATCTCAATCTCTTACTTTGTTGTCATCTTTATATTTTTTCAACCATAGCTCTGATACTAGTTTGTTGAAATAACGATCCTTTCAAAGAAAACAAACACCGATGATGGAGATTTTACGTGGAAAGTCCATGTGATCTAAAAGGGAAAATACCACAAGCATAAGATTAAAATACTTATAATTTTATGTAAGAGTTATAATGGAGATACAATAAGTATATATAACCATAGAGGAAATTTTTCTTACAAAATCCTATTGAAAATGACAATTAATATCTATCGAAATTAAGAGTATTTAATGCCCGTAAATTACAACCACATTACTCGATGTGGCTGAAATAACAAGTTTCCAACTTCGTCGGCATTTTAAACGGATATACAGATAATTGGGTATTCTGAACAGATCCAACTTTAGACAAAAGCTCTATTCTCACACGCAAGATCGGGCTGCAATATCCCTTAAACATCTCCTAGTCTAAGCAGGTGTTCATCGGAATCTCGATGTTATCTTCATGGGAGTCGATTTCATGGAGTACCTCCAAATTACATATATCCTCCCATCATTGCTTGTAACCAACCTTCAATTCCATCTAGGTTTGTGTTTAAGCAGAATATAGATCTTCTCGAGTACTTTCAGGATTCACAAAAGAAGTTAAGGAGGGATTTAGAACCAACAAATTTGATACCACCACCCGTCATTTGATTATGTGAGGAGATATATTCATGGGAGTGGGGAGGTTTAACTGTAATACTATTTTCCTGCAAGTTTATCAATACCGAGTGCATGGAGGAGAAAGATATGACAAGAGGAGACAAGTGAAGGCCACCAGAAGGCCAACAAGATTCGGGAAATGATTGCTTTTGGGAGTTAATTTAGTCTTCAGTATGCTTCTTGATTTCTGCTGCAACACTTCTGTAATTGACGCATCCAAAGCACCTTCCTGAGAATTGCCTGTAGAAAAGGAAGAGAGGCCTCCAACAAGAGTAGATTCCAACTGAGCACCTCAGAGAAGCAAAAAGATAGAGAGGGGGCCTGAATAAAAGGAGATTTGTGCCTCGGCATTGTTCGCATACGTCACAAAGGTCTAAGGTCTCTTAGGCTCCTGACACCTTGTGGAGAAGGAAGTAGTAGGATTAATTCTAGGAAGAAAAGGTTACAGACAATCCAAGAGACCAACTATAAACACCACCAACAAGTACATAAAATAAAGGAAATGCATCCTGTTGGAGAAAATGAAAAAGAATATCTTCCACCTAACCCTAGAGCTCTCTTATATAGGAGAAAAGCTCTATGGGTAAATTACAGAAACAAGACGATAGAAATAAATAACAACTATTCTAACACTCCTCAAGCTGGAGCATATATATCTATAATGCTCAGCTTGGAACAACAGTGATGAAATGGACCCCTAGCAAGAGCCTTTGTAAACATGTCTGCAATATGATCTCCTGATGATACATAAGATGTCGAAATGAGCCCCTTTTGAATCAAATCCCGAGTATAGTGACTATCCACTTTAATGTGTTGTGTCCTTTCATGGATGGCTGGATTATCAGCTATAAACAAAGCTGCCGATTATCACATTTAAGATGCATAGGAAGAGGTACTTCAATAGTTAAATCTGTCAAGACAAATTTAACCCACATCATCTCAGTATTACCTTGGGCTATTGCCCTATATTCTGATTCTGCACTGGATCGAGCAATGACGGTTTGTTTCTTTCTCTTCCAAGCTACCGGTGAGCTGCCAACAAATACAATAAAGCCTGAAGTAGATTTTCTATCATTAGGACACCCAACATAATATGCATCTGCAAATCCTGTAACAGATAGAGATGTATCTCTTCTAAACAGAAGACCAACACCTGGAGATGACTTCAGATATCTCAGGATCATAAAAACAGCATTCATGTGAGCCTGCCTGGGTTGCTCCATGAACTGACTTACCCTACTCACAGCAAACGATATATCAGGCCGGGTAATAGTAACATATAATAATTTCCCCACTAGCTCTCCGTATCGTCTCTTGTCCACCTCCTCAGACTCATCATCATAAAGTTTTCACATTAGGATCCATAGGAGTAGTAGATGGTCTACATCATGTCATACCTGTCTCAGATAACATATCAGTAACATACTTCTTTTGTGTCATCACCATGCCTTGCTGATTTCGTGCAAATTCTAATCCCAGAAAATAACGAAGTGTACCCAGGTCCTTGGTAACAAACTGCTCACCAAGAAAATCCGTATCTGCTTGAATGACATGTTCATCACTGTCGGTGATAACAATGTCATCAACATAATTTAAGATGATCACAATACCTTACTGGTCTCTCCTTGAAGGATATGGGGAGATCCTTAAGCGCATCACGGAAGCGTGAGGATCGCATCGTATGCGATCGGGAGCTGATGAATCTCTATTTCATCACCTTTATTCTATCATTTTGGCCTCAAAAACCCCAGCAAATGCATGTAAATAACATCAATTTGTACATAGTAGCATTCATTATTCATTTTATTAATTATACATTAAATAAGGTTTTTAATACCAAAATTATAGAATAAAGAGAAGAAAAGAAAAAAGAATAAAATATTGCAGATATTTTATGACCCGAATCCCGAGACCAAGGCCAACATGGAATTGGTCGACAAGGAATAAAGTAGGGGGAGATAAGGGCCAAGAATACAATAAATACCTCATTTATTTATTCATTTATTTAGGCATTTTAACACCTATTTTGTACATAATTATTCATTCATCAAATAAAGAAATTTTGTACATGAAAGTTGTAGATAATAATGTGAATAAAAAATACAAAATTGAGTTTGTATAAAAATAATACTCAGTGTATATTTTATACCAGAATAAAAAGCCAAAACCTCAACTTCACAGACCCATATCTTGCAAATAAAAACTCTAAATCACCCAAACTCACTTTAATTGTATATAGCATTCCAAGAACTATTTAATAAAATTAGTTTCATAATTTTTGGAGTCCATCTGTGAACGTTAGGTTTTTGGCCCTCATTGTACAATCTACCCGAATAAAATATTCAATTTACTCTTCAATCATTACTTCTATAAACTTATATTTTTAGAATTTTGTAAATAATGTATAGAATACATGTACATCTTGAAATTAAAAGAAAACCAAAAAGAATTTGTAAAATAAAATAAGTCTATGAAATACATAGACAAAATACCTACGCTACCTATATGTATATAAATAAAAAGGGATTTTATTCTTATTCATCTATATTTTTATAATATTGTAAATATTACATATAGGTCATTAAAAATACAAATCCAAAATAAAAACCAAGAAAATACATTAAATAAATAAAGTATATATAAAATACAGGTAAAATACCTATAAGTACACCTGCATATACCTATACCTATTTATTTAAATATGAAAATAAACTCATAAAAATTAAATAAAAATACCCTCACACTCACAAAAATAAATTATAAATTTATAAAATAAGGCAACAAAATAATAAAATAAAATAAATAAAATAAAAATAAAATATACAAAATACATGTAAATACATGCATATACACATTATTAAAATAAAACTATAATAAAATACTTCAAAAAAATTAAATAAAAATCATAAACAAATACTGCATGAATTAATACACATTTTTCATTTTATAAGAAAAAATAATAAAATCATTTATTAAGTCAAATAAATCATTTTTGAGTAAAATTCCCTATTTTGTCCTCTAGCGGCCGAGGTGGACCAATGAGAACGCAGCCTTTGTTGACCGCCCGGTCAACTGTCCCATCCGGGACCTGGCGCTCCAGAACGGTCTATTCCCCGAATTTCTTCCCTTTTTTACGGCCATCTCATCCATCGATCGCGCTCACGTTCTTCACAAGAAATCATCTCTGATGATCACTGATGCCCGCTGATATCTTAGACCAACACGATGTTCATTGTATTACTCAATAAACGCCGGTCAATAAGGGTTCATTCCAATGTTTATAAATAAGAAGCTCCGCCCCCCTCCTCAAATTTGGCCAATTTCATCCACCCAAAAGCCTCGAATTTGATCCTGGGAGGCTCCTCGTGACAGGGGGAGCATCTCAGCGCCTCGAATCGGCCGGAGGAGGGATACATTTTGATGCGGCGGAGCTCCGACGTCCGTCCTGCTCCCTGGTGGCCCCCAGGTATAAGAGATGCCCTTTATCGTTTTTTAGGTAGATTTTAATGTTAGCTTTTCATTCCCGTGCTTAGTTTAATCTTTAGTTAAGTAGTGTATCGTAGAATCGCCAACTCGAAGTTCGCCAGAGCTCAGCTCCGGTGACTTCTTCGCTGTGACATCGACCGTCTCCGACCGCCATTCACCTCTCACCTCGTTCCCCATCGCATTCTCCATCTATCGATCATCTTTATTCAACCAAGGACCCCCAGTCCTTCGAATCGGAGCTCCACCTCCGCCTATCGCCGGAGCTCCTCCGCCTCATCTCATTTTGCGTCAGAGCTTCAAAACCCGGGGTCGAGGAGATAGCCCTCGTTCCCCCGGTTCTTCCTATGCAGGTCAAACGCAGCAACGAGCCCTTCTGGGCTCGATTCGAACCAAGAAGAGGCTCCTGGAGGTCCCGACCTTCATCGACCTCGTCCGAGCTCCTTGGACCTCCAGGAGCCATGAGAAGACCGCCGGCAGACGCGGAACGCCTCCAGCTACGAGTAGAGTATCTCAGATGCGAGGACGAGGCCCGGAGGAGCCCATGCTCCACGATCGAAGCTCGCCTGGGGCGAGCTTCTTCCCTGTTCCTCCAGACACCTCCCTCGCCGTCCGATCAGGAGGAGCATCCCAGATTGAATGAGAGCCGTCAGATGAAGCCCTGCACCGACCGTCAGATCAGCTCGGTTGATCTAATCTCAACCCTTCATCGACGAAGCGGTACCGACCGTTGGATGCGCGACGCGTGTCCAAGTGAAAGGATCCACGCCGTCCACCAGCGCGCGTTTAGGGTTAAATTTCTTATTTAGCCCCAGCCTTTTTTGTATTTATCGTTCATCCTTGTAAAAAAAGTTGAAGTTTATTTTAGTGTGTAAATTTTGCATGGACCTCCCTGTATGATTGGCATATTACTTTTAGGTCCAGTCCACGTCACCTCACGTGCCGTCCCACGTGAGGTGGCTAATTTGCATATGACCCCCTGTATGTTTGTACATTTATTTTTAGTCCATAAAATTAAATTCCAAGTGTATAGTTTTTGTGGAAATTTGCATCGAGGACCCTGGACTTCCTGAAATTGCTTTTTGGTCCCTGTGGGTGCGGATCACGTGTAGTCCCACGTGATGGTCATTTTGTGCGGGGGTCCCTAGCGGGTTTTGTATTTCACTTTAGCCCTTAAATTTGCAAACCACGTGTATATTTTTTGGTGTTTTTGCATAGAAGCCCCTGACTTTATTTTTATTTGCAAAAATGCCCCTGCCAGGCAACATATTTTTGTATGCTTTATCCATTTATTTCATGCACCATATTAACTTGAAAAATTCCACAAAAATTAATATAAGCTCATGTTAGCTTGCTCTTGTACGCCATATTTTTAGTTTTCATTTTTGTTGCATTTTTGCATTTATTAAAAATCAAAAACATGCATTGTGTCTACTGTCTAGCTTAGAAAATACCAAAAAATAGTAAACCACCTCGAAAAATTCCAAAAAAATTTCCTATGGTATATTTTATCATATTTTATTGTCAATCCAGAAATCACTAAAAATCTCATAAAGAAAAACCTTAAAAATTCAAAATACTCAAAAACTTCTAAAAAAAATATAAAAAAATTATAGACTACTCTAAAAAATACAAACTCAACTCCTGTAGGCTCTATATTCTGTCCTCTTTATTTTAAAAATAGATGGGAAAAATTTTGTGGCTGGTTTATATTTTTAATTTCCATTTTACCCTCAGCCAGTAGCTAAATCCTTGTTTTCCCTTATTTTGTTATTTAAAAATATCAAAAATATTTTGAAAAATACCCAAAAATCACAAAAACAGTAAAAAAATCATGAAATACCAAAAAGATTTTATTTCTGCATTTTTGAGTATTTTTGTATATTTTTCTAAATATTGTATCACCCCTCTCTCTACATTATATATATATTCCCTCATTGAAAAAGGAAATTACAAAAATATATATACATATTTATTAATGTATAAAAATCTGAAAATTAAATTACAAAAAATAAAATAAAATAAAAATATATATATATATATATGTATGTATGTATGTATGTATGTATATAATGTATGTATTATATGCTTTATACATACCCTCTATGGGTGTATATCTTTATATATTTATATTCTATAAATTATATATATATAATACATGAATATATATAAGTATATCATATTAAATAATATATATTATTATAAATAAAAAAAGAAAAAGAAAAATAAAAACCCACAAAAATAGGATTCATACAAGGATGACTCTGTTGTACATGGACATCACAGGCTACTTCATTTTTGCATTGCTCTCTGTGGTTCGACCTCTACATACTTATTCACTATGCATCTTGTGGTAGAGTAATAAATGTTAATTCACACTTTTGGGACTCAATTGGTTTATTCTTTTATTTGTGGGTTAATTGCTGATTAACCGATGTTCTGTGAGCGGTCGCCTCAGCAACACTATGTATATTATTGTGACCCTTGCGGAACATCATGTTATCAGGAGCGACTAGTCGTACTAGTTGCTCGATGCAGCAGAAATTAAAATTTTCATGTGATGAAACCACATGATCCAAGAACATTTCTCAGATCATTTCGTCTAAACCACAAACAAGTAATAGGATTACCTGTGAACCCCTCAGGATCCGGCATTTCCCATATGTCATATTTATATAGCAGTTGCGTAATCATGAGTGTATGAGTGGAAATGCATATATTATTTTCTTCAGGGATCATGTTGGAGAGTGTAAAATGGAAAAGTTGAGATTGTAGAGATCTATTAATTTATTTAAATCCTTGGGTAGAAAGAATGGTCTTTTGATCATAACTTATCCAATTCTTAACTTCAATGTTTCAGATATAGCTCCAGATGTTGTAGATGTAGATATGGATGATCTAGATATAGAATCGCCAAGTCTGTTGGTACATATTTTACTATACCCATCATTCAGTATTTAGTGTCCTGTATGATCAATCCCTCATATAATCTCTATTATTTCTTTAAGTAATTCAGCAAAACGTTTCATATAGCATTTCCAGACTAAGGACCTTAATAATAAAATGAGCATTTATAACTATCATTTCATGAAATTCAAATGGTAAGATATCCACTAAATCCAAAACTCCAGCATGGTCTTGTTCTGTTACAACGAAATTTCTAGAAAGAACAGTATGTATATAACGTTCTCTTTGTATCAATTATGCATGGATAGATAATTCAACTAAAAGGGGTCAGAGGAAAAGGGGCTGCATCTTAGGCCGAAATGGAGTTGTAGCAGTGAGAGGACAGCAGCTCTAATGCTGCAGAGAGCAGCACCCAACTTGTTGTTCCTGGAGATCAAGGTACAACCCTTTTTCCTAATTCCTATTGCTGCCATGCATGCTCAAGTAAACCATTTCCCTTGCTGCCTACCATGTCATTTTGACACATTGGATCCTTAAAGTTAAACAAAGATATTGTTTTGAGTCTAATTCAAATCAGTTTCAAATGTTTTTAAAAAAATAGTAGAATTTAATTAAGATATTATCATAGTAGTCCTGTAACTATAAAATCGAGTATGCCAATGTTTAAATATATAGTTAACAGGAATCATTTTTTTATGAGAATTGATGCAGTTCTTTCAGGAGAACTGATGCTTAATATAAAAAGAAATTAAGTTCTTTGAGCAAAATAATTACAAATGCAAGTGATCAGATGTAGGGAAGAACTCCAACAGAAATACCCGGATCCTGAGGGGTTCACATTACCTCTTGAAGCGTGGTTGCGATCGAGTCTCTAAACGAAGAGACCTCCTGTCTCAAGTCCAATCCGACGGAGGAGACGTTTGCGAGCGTGTTGATGAAACGCGTGCTTCTCGCAATTCATGTTGATGATCCAAGCGGCGAATCTCCTGATCTCGACACACGAGATCCAACATCTTCTTCACGAGCGAGGCACACCGAATGAGATGGAGATTCACGAGCAATCGAACCGGCAACATAACGACGACGCTGCAGCAATGGAGAATCTCTCTAGGGCATCCATAGTGGATGGCCACATGAGAGAAGGAGAGAGGGCATGTAGAGAGAAAGAGAGAGAGAGAGACTTGTGTTTCTCATTAGCATATGAAGAGCAAGGGGTGCCCTTCTATTTATAATATTTTGGTATCCATGGATCTCAATCTATGGACAACACAGATCCAATGGCTCTCATTGATTTGTGTTTCTTTTAATGATCAAGATCTTTGTTGGTAAAAAAACCAACAACAATTAACTTAATTTAGATTAAATATATATTGATAAATCAATATGATTCAATCCCAAAATAAATCAATCAAATATTGAGATAATGGGACAGAGAGTGTGCCTCCTTCCATATACATGGAGTGGATGGTCACCCTTTCCTATTGGTGGTCGTCCCTTCCTTCCAATATGGAAGGGACATCTCCAATGTAATCTCCTTAGATTACATTATTCCATGTATCTCCAATTTTACAACAACAATTATTGTAAATTATTCTACAAAAATAATTTATAATTATTTTGTAAATATTGCACTCTTACCATTGGAAATTTGTGAATCACATTCACAACCCAAAACAAAATATGAATTACATTTTCTATTTAATATTCAATGTGAATCCAATTCACATTAACATTTAATTAACAAATGTAAATTACAAATAGCTATCTCTTATATATCATAAATCACATTTATAATATATATGACTAACATGGATAGTGCTATCCATATTATTCATATCCATGATAATTAAATCACATTTAATCATCTTGGATCTCTATTCTCATGTGCAAAATAATATGAATCACATTCACATTATTCACATCATTGATAATCAAATCACATTTAATTATCCAAGATAACTCTCCTTATAATATGAATTAAATTCATTAAATCACATTTAATTATCCAATTTCTCAATACTCGGATACATATATCAATAATGAAATTATCCTTAACTCTTTCAAGGATAATGCGCTTTCTCTGCGGATACTTGGAGATAAGGACAGGGCAATTGTATTGTTCCACGTATATTGACTTGGATATTAAGATCACATCTTAAATTCAGATCTCAGGCCTCCCATAGATGCTTGATTAAATCAAGACCGCAAATCTAATCTTCTCATTGTATATGAATCACATTCAGATAAATATCCAACATTTGGACCAAGATCAGATTACTTTTCTACTGAGAGGAGTCACTAAAATCCAGACCCAATTCATTACTTCCTAGGAATAGAAGCGTCATGGTTATACAATCGTTTATGATCACATCACCCTCAGGTATTCATAATACATGTACATCCTGAATACTGGAAGAACCAGAATAATCCCGAAGTATAAGATCAATTTTACATTGTCTACTTTAAGAATTTATCATTAAGTTTCTCATTCGATCATTGGGAGTTGGTATCGATCATATACTTTCCAAAAGCATATATCATACCAAGGTGTTGATCATATACTTTCCAAAAGTATATGTCAATCCTTACAAATTTAGTCAAGCTTCCAAAGCGAGACGACTGCGCACGGAATTTGATTCTTCCCAATATCTCATGAGTGAGCTCATGTCTTCCAGTTCAGGAAATGAACCTGTATGATCCCTTTGAGAGATCGTATTACTTATATGCCCTTGTATGCACACCAGCGCATCGGTGTATAGACCTTGATTAGGTCATCAACCTATTGGTCTGCCAAATGTACATACTCAGATATATAGTAACACATCTGTCTCCGGTCAGAGGATGCGTGCCTATATCGTAACAGCATATGCCATAGGACTTTGGTTATCTCGATCTCATTAAGTCAATTCCTTGACCTAACTAATCTGACACCTTCGAATCTCTATTCCTATGCAGAGGACTTGCGTCAAGAGGTCGGTCAGATATCAGCCTAAATGAGAAAGGATTGCCATCTCCTACTCAGGTTGGAGATCATCTCTTAACAATCATTTGATGGTGCTTGATGAGTCATCAATCTAACTCTTTAGATATTCATCATAGCACCAGCCTCTATGATTAAATAATTGAATCAACAGTTGTATGATCATCAAGATGGACATAGTACATAACCCTAATTGTACTAAGGGACCTATTATGCAAATTAGTTATTCTTCATTTCAGGTTAGGGAATGATATTCGCAATAAAATTTACTGTAAAATATGACGTTCTGGGCTCGCATGTCCAACAATCTCCCACTAGCCCAAAGAGCCATTAATAGGCTAATCATTTAAACCCACACTCATGTGACAATCATAGGCTATTTAGATAATAGCTAGGTAAGCTGATCAGTCACTCTGTTACCAAGAGACTATGCCAAGTCCTTTTACGGCACTTGCATGCCTCCTAGTGACAGTGTTCTTTTCCAATGCGAATGTTGCATCTCATGCAACCAATACTCAACCATGTCAGTCATAGTGTCCTTGACACTAGACCTTAATAATCATTATAACCACTATGTAATTTCTATTATCCTTATCAGAATACCCTTATTCCTGGAGATCTCTATCTCCTAAGATATTCGTAGTTAAGACCTTCTAGATCTTCATCTATAAACTCCTAATTTCTTGAAGATAAGACTTGGAGATCACTATCTTTAAAGGCTTGTCATCTTCAAAGATATTGTTATTATTGCAATCAATTGTTCTATCTCTATAGTAGGATTAGTAACAGTTTACTACTCCCACTGCATGGTAGACATCTAGCTTTTTGTACACATCTAGCATACTTTCAGCTTCTCGTAACTGATGCACAAAGGGCAACCAGTTTTAGCATTCACTTCCTCAACTCTTTGAGGTGCTATCCCTTTAGATAGGTCAGTATTATATCTAGAGGGAAAGAAGCCTTTCTTGGAATTTTCCAGAAAATGGAAATGTCCAAGGTGTACCATTAATTTGACGGTCCCAATACCCTCTTCTCTTTGCTTCTGAACAACTTCAGAACTAAGATCTAAGAGGTATCCTTGAGATCATATCTCAAGGTATGGAACAACCAGATTATAAAACACTTATTATTATCATCCTTATATCATTCCAAATGATTAGGATATTATCTACATTTAGTACGATGAACACAATAGCATTCCGACTAAGCCTCACACGGTTCATCAAGATTCTATCTAAAATCATAACTTTTATAATTTCATCAAATCTTATGTTCCAAATACAAGAAGCTTATTTGAGTCCAAAGAAGGAATTCTTTAGCTTGCACATCTTGCTTTCCTCAACCATGAAGCCCTGGGGCTACTTCATGTGAATATCCTCAGAGAGGTATTCATAGAGGAATGCAATCTTGACTCACATCTTGAAGATGTCATAGTCAAGTTGTGTAGTTATAGTTAGCAATATTCTGATGAGTTCAAGCATGATCACTGAAGAGCAAGTCTCATCGCAAGCGATGTCTTCTCTTCGGTGTGTAGCTCGTGGCTACGAACTGTGCTTTGAAGGTCTCTACCTTCTCATCAGGTTCCCTATTTCTCTTGAAGATCCATTTACGCCTTAATGGGTTTCACCCATATAGGTGGATCCTTGAGGGTCCATATACAACACTTGTATATGAAGTCTACTTTAGACTTTATTGCTAACATTCATATTTCCATGCCATGATCTTTAGAAGCCTCATCATATGAAGTTAGATCATGTCAGATTTTACTAGACACATGGAATCCATCCTCAAACTTATTTGAAGAGGTATTAATGTTTCATCTTTAATTAACTATTTAGTTTCCGATTTCAGGAGCCTCATTATCTTCTAAAGATTAAATGAGTTCCTTCACTTCATTTCATCTTGATTCTTAAGAGTCTCATCCTCTAAGAATCACATTCTTATAGATGAGATCTTTTAAGAATCTCAAGGTCATAAAGTAGGTATCCAATACCATCCTTTATTTTCCTAATGAAGTAGCACTCTCAGGTGTTAAATTCCTGCTTACTTGCTTGGAACCTTATTAAGGATATATATTGTAGTCTCTACTACATATATACCTTGGAAACTAAGAGGTAATTATGCTAAGATTCATCATTGATCAAATCATGCCACACATGATCCAATTGTATCTCCCTACAACTCTATTGAGTTTAGATTTATTAGGAGGAGTGAGATAGAAATGACCTTCATATCTTTATAAGGTATTCCATGAATTCATCTAATAGGTACTGACTACTTAGATTAGATCAAAATTCATTTTATCTTCATTCAAACTTTGGTTCTAAAGCAAAATTGTGAAATCTTTGAACATTTCAAAGGTTTTTAAGTGAAGAGAAGAAATCTCATATCACAAATAATCATCAATAGATATCACATATCCATAATGTTTATTCTGATATAGATGATTCACATACATCAATATGTATGATTTATGAATACCTTGACATCTTACACCATTCTAAAGAAGGGCGTATTGGACAATTTTACTTTTGAATACAATATTCATAAATATGTAAGATTTGAACCTTTAGACAATCTAAAGTTTCATCTCTTACTAGTCTATAGATTACATCAACAGACAAATGTCCAAGGCTTGATGCCAGATCATTATCAAATGATCTTCTCTCTTCTATTGATCTTTTAAGGTTTAATTCCAGTTTCAGTATTATAAATATTAATGAACCATTCATTAATTTTCTAATTTAGTAGAGTCCACTAGATTTTAGATTACTATCTGAAGTATCTCCATCATAACTCTTTATGATAGGTATATTCCAGAATTCATGTTTATTTCCAACATTTAAACAATGAGTATATTCTAATATCCAGGTCATAGAGACACTTTCTAAGACTAAGGGCTCTCCCATTGATATTAGGAAGTCTATTTATCCAATAGAGGTTCTTGCAACAATTGCATTAACATCCATGTGAATGACTATTGAACCTTAAGATCAAATTTTCTAGTCTTCTAAAATATAAGCAACCAATTGCAAGTGTTATTGGAAGAATGAGATACAATTATTAGACTTTGATCTTATCAAATAAGAAAGTCAATTTCAATGATTATATGTAGATGTAGATTATTCCGATGCACTATCTAGATCCTTCTCGAAGGATCCTAGATAGACAAGATAGTCACACTATCAGTACATCGGCTTATTGCAGTATTGGCATTCATCCAATTATTTGGATATCATATGGAAGTCACAGAAGTACAGTCAACTTTTTTACTTTCCTTCTTACTTGGGTCCAACCCATGCTTCCACTGTGCTCCCTTTATCTATAAACAACCATTGCTTAAGACAATGGATCTCTTATGCTGAATTCAAAATATTTCAATATAAGAGCACTCCAACATTTATACATGCTTCATTCAATTCATACAATATGAATATTATGAAGCTTCATGAATGACCAGAGTATAGACAGTAGAATGATGACACTCATCGTATCTACATCCATCTAAACTCTTAAAACATTGGTTCAGGTAGGTACTCAAATATTTTGAGTACATCATCTCTTATAGAGCCACAATTCTGCATGATGCAGAGAACCATGTCATTCATGAATAAATGTCGAGAGCATATATGTATGATAGAATATCTTCTTAGATTTTTATAAGGATTATTTGACAAATACGATCATCATTGGCATTGGCATGTCACTTCCAAAGTACATTCAATGAGAGATCAAGATTATAGAGGCATACAAACCCTAGGGTTGTAGTCCAATTTTTTATTTAATTGTCACTCCTCATTATTATGAGGAAACTTGCACATTGCAACCACATACAATATGTGTCCAACTGTAAGTACAATATCTTAATCATGGATCCAATCCATGATATTTTACTGATTATCATTGAGTATAGTATTGAGTGGGTTTATTGAAGGATTATCTGAAATAAGAAATTTGCATAAATATATATAAATATATATTTTACTTTGATTTAGGAAGTTTTTATATCAAAGTTGTCTTACCTTGTCAACACTGAAAATTCATTTCCTTAATCACTTTCAATGTAAGAGATATACTTACCATATCTCAGCAAGATCTGTGATCTTCTTCCTTATCTTTGTCACATCCCAATAATATGAGAACCTGTAACTCAGATAAAAAGAAGTGGGAACACATTCCGCCTTGCAAGTCCGACTTGCATTCCCAATTCAGTCTTTAACACCGGAGGCCACCACCCCTAAGGTGATGTTGACCCATCGTTAATTGAACCAACCATCAACAGGATTAGTACTCGCTATGCGTAATCCAATATCGCCCCAATAATATGAGGACCCAATATTGGGGTCACTACGCACACTGCCTTACTCTTTCGAGAAGCAAAGAGCCCGATCTAGATGCGCTTGCATACAGGAGCTGTCACTTCAGACAGGCGTCTCCTACATACAATCCCTGACGACGGAACCCTTCACCTTGAGGGAGATCATGGATGCCACTTCTATGATCCTCCATATCATATTCAAATTCTAATTAATTATCATGAATCATATTCACATAAATAATTCTCCAAGGAAAATAACACATCTATTTATAATATAGTGTCTTAATTTTAATTAGATTCTAATTAATCTAAACATATTAAATTAATGATCCAATTAATATCCAACAACCAATCTTTATTGTTACTTGAATTATGGTATTATCTCAAATACGTATTATTCTGAATTTTAATAATTAGAAAAATATACCGTGATCTCTCCTGCATTATCAAGTCCCTACCCGCTATCATGGCCAGTACCGTCAGGAGTGGAACAGACCGCACATGGTGCAACCTGCTACCCCAACGCTCCCCGACTAGACACCATATCCACCTCGGGAAAAGATAATGCTAAATTGATCATTGCGTACTTGAGATTATAATCGGTTTTCCAACCGAAGTTACACCATATATAATAATAATAATCAAAACATTTTTTATTAACATTATAATGAGATTTATTAAACAAATCTCAAATCCTATTCAAGCAACATTCTTTGTTGGAAAGCGGATTGTGTGACCAATTGTGATCTAGATCATATCTAATCAATTATTGGTTAAGATAATGTCATTTAAGGAAATAATTATCATCAAATATTTCACAAATATTTATATATAATTATTCCAGGAAATTAAACCATTTAATTTCACTATTTAATTAAATGACAATCACAAGGTTCTTGATTAGGAAAGTAATTTCTAGTAGTGACCCTCACTTACTAAAATTAACATATCTCAATCAATTTAAATACAAATTAAGCAAAGTAAGTTTCCAAAGTTTGTTAATTCTATTTACAATAGAAATTAAGTAATTTGCACACATTTCTAGGCGTTTCAAATCTGCAATTAACTCCTTAATTACATTAAGATTTGCAGTCCCTGAAACAGTGGATACATGTTCACTAATTTGATCATAACTTGAGCAAACGGATTCAAAATCACGCAAACTCAGATCTTACGATTTCCTTATTTAATGGGGAACAAAATCCAATTTTATTTCCGTGTTTAAACGATTTAAACAGGGCAGAAAATAATCACAAAATAGAGATGCGAAAATGAAATGCGATAAAACTTTCGCAACCCTAACGAACCCAAGTCGCCTTAGGTTTATGGATCGTATCTGAAACCTTCGACATATGACTCTGATACCACTTGAAGGATATGGTGAGATCCTTAAGCGTATCATGGAAGCATGGGGATCACATCGTATGCGATCGAGAGCGACTAGTCGTACTTGTTGCTCGATGCAGCAGAAATTAAAATTGTCATGTGACCAAACCACGTGATCCAAGAACACTTCTCGGATCATTTCGTCTAAACCACAAACAAGTAATATGATTATCTCTTGAAGAGTAGTTGCGATCGAGTCTCTAAACGAAGAGACCTCCTGTCTCATGTCCGATCCGATGGAGGAGACGTTGCGAGCATGTTGATGAAACGCGTGCTTCTCGCAATCCATGTTGATGATCCAAGCGGTGAATCTCCTGATCTCGACACATGAGATCCAACGTCTTCTTCACGAGCGAGGCACATCGAAAGAGACAGAGATTCACGAGCAATCGAACCGGCATCATAACGACGACGTTGCAGCAATGGAGAATCTCTCTAGGGTATCCATGGTGGACGGTCACATGAGAGAAGGAGACAAGGCGTGTAGAGAGAAATAGAGAGAGAGACTTGTGTTTCTCATTAGCATATGAAGAGCAAGGGGTGCCCTTCTATTTATAATATTTTGGGATCCATGGATCTCAATCTATGAACAACACAAATCCAATGGCTCTCATTGATTTGTATTTCTTTTAGTGATCAAGATCTTTGTTGGTAAAAAAACCAACAACAATTAATTTAGTTTAGATTAAATATATATTGATAAATCAATATAATTTAATCCCAAAATAAATCAATCAAATATGGAGATAATGGGAGAGAGAGTGCCTCCTTCCATATACATGGAGTGGATGACCACCTTTTCCTAATAGGAATTGGTAGACGTCCCTTCCTTCCAATATGGAAGGGACATCTCCAATGTAATCTCCTTAGAATACATTATTCCATGTATCTCCAATTTTACAACAACAATTGTTGTAAATTATTCTACAAGAATAATTCATAATTATTTTGTGAACATTGCAATCTTGCCATTGGAAATTTGTGAATCACATTCACAACCCAAAATAGAATGTGAATTACATTTTCATTTTAAGGTTCAATGTGAATCCAATTCACATTAACATTTAATTAACAAATGTAAATTACAAATAGCTCTATGTTATATATCATAAATCACATTTATAATATATATGATTAACATGAATAGTGCTATCCACATTATTCATATCCATGATAATTAAATCACATATAATCATCATGTATCTCTATTCTCATGTGCCAAATAATATGAATCAGATTCACATTATTCACATCTTTGATAATCAAATAACATTTAATTATCCAAGATAACTCTCCTTATAATATGAATCAAGTTCATTAAATCACATTTAATTATCTAATTTCTCAATGCTCGGATACATACATCAACAATGAAATTATCCTGAACTCTTTCAAGGATAATGTGCTTTCTCTGCGGATACTTTTTTTTCCTTTTTGGGCCTACATCCACAGGAAGCAAACCCTCCCAAAAATAAGCGTATGCTGCTTGATGAGGCAAGCACACAGTATTCTTTAGTAAAAAACGAAAGATTAGTTCGCTTTATGCCCACCTTACAGTTGCGTCGCGGATACTTGGAGATATGGACAGGGCGATTGTACTGTTCCACGTATAGTGACTTGGATATTAAGATCACATCTTAAATCCAGATCTCGGGCCTCCCATAGATGTTTGATTAAATCAAGACCGCAAATATAATCTTCTCATTGCATCTGAATCACATTCAGATCAATGTCCAACATTTGGACCAAGATCAGATTACTTCTCTACTGAGAGGAGTCACTAAAATCCAAACCCATTTCATCACTCCCTAGGAATGGAAGCATCATGGTTATACAATCGTTTATGATCACATCACCCTCACGTATTCCTAATACCTGTACATCATGCATACTGAAAGACCCAGAATAATCCCGAAGTATGAGATCAATTTTATACTGTCTACTTCAAGAATTTATCACTAAGTTTCTCATTCGATCATTGGGAGTTGGTATCGATCATATACTTTCCAAAAGCATATATCATACCTAGGTGTTGATCATATACTTTCCAAAAGTATATATCAATCCTTACAAATTCAGTCAAGCTTCCAAAGCGAGACCACCGCGCGCGAAATTTGATTCTTCCTAATATCTCATTAGTGAGCTCATGTCTTCCGGTTCAAGAAATGAACTTGTATGATCCCTTTGAGAGATCGTATTACTCATATGCCCTTGTATGCACACCAGCGTGCCGGTGTATAGACCTTGATTAGGTCATCAACCTATTTGTCTGCCAAATGTACATACTCAGATATATAGTAACACATCTGTCTCCGGTCAGAGGATGCGTGCCTATATCGTGACAGCATATGACATAGGAATTTGGTTATCTCGATCTCGTTAAGTCAACTCTTTGACCTAACTAATCTGATACCTCTGAATCTCTATTCCTATGCAGAGGACCTGCATCAAGAGGTCGGTCAGATATCATCCTAAATGAGAAAGGATTTCCGTCTCCTACTCAGGTTGGAGATCATCTCTTAACAATCATTTGATGGTGCTTGATGAGTCCTCAATCTAACTCTTTAGATATTCATCATAGCACCAGCCATTATGATTCAATAATTAAATCAACAGTTGTATGATCATCAAGATGGCCATGGTACATAACCCTAATTGTACTAAGGGACCTATTATGCAAATTAGTCATTCTTCATTTCAGATCAGGGAATGATATTTGCAATAACATTTATTGCATAATGGCTTATCGTGGACCCGCATATCCAACACTCCTTACAAAGAGAGTATGATCTGTTGTAGATCTGACAAATCCCTTTCGTTCAATCAATTCCGAGAGCTTCTGAAACCAAGCCTGCGGACTTTGTTTCAGGCCATATATGGCCTTATGAAGACGGCACACCATAGTAGACTCTCCCTCAGTAGCAAACCCTGGTGGTTGTTGCATATAAACCTCTTCTTGCAAATCACCATACAAGAATGCATTCTTAACATCCAATTGAAAAAGGGGCCAATCATGTACAACAGCAACGACAATAAGGATCCGTAGGGTAGAGTGACGCGCCACTGGGGAAAACAAGTCCTGATAGTCCACCCCATATGTCTGGGTGAACCCACGAGCAACTAACCTGGCTTTGTAACTGTCAATTGTACCATCAGCCCTATGCTTAACCGTAAAAACCCACTTGATGCCCACAACTGATGCACCTGATGGAGGATGCACAATACTCCACATACCTCACGACTGCAACGCCGCCATCTCTTCCTCCATAGCTAGACACCACTGACTTCTCTGTAGTGCCTCTTGATAAGACCGTGGAATCTCTACAGCCGATAACCCTACAACAAACTGCTGAAAGTCCTTGAATAAACGTTCCAAGGAAACCTGTGAACCAAACTCCATCCCATATTTAGGATTCATTATCCGTGCACGCTTCTGTCGCTGATGTGCAATAGGGATATCTAGATCATCAACTGGATGAGTAGAGATACCATCTGCACCCTGTACATCAGTCTGCGCATGCAAATCACCCATGCCATAAGAAGAACTCAAATGTTCTATACATACCTCGGGCGTGCTGGATAATGGAGGAGACACATGAGCAGAGGATCGTCGCTAGTAGACCTGAGGAAAGGAAGTAGAAGACGGTAGTGGTGGTGGTGGTGGTGTTGGTGATGGTGGTGGTGGTGGTGACGGAGTAAGCATGGTACTGATGGAGGAGGCATATAGATATCTTCTCCATCCTCTGAAGGAGTAAGTCTGTCACTTGTAGGAGAAAAATACATAATGGACTCAAAGAAGGTGACATCCGCACTTACATAATACCGTCGTCGAACAGGATCAAAACACCGACATCCTTTTTGGGTTTTGGAATACCCCACAAACACATATCTGAGAGCTCTGGGAGAGAGCTTGTCAAGACCATGAGAGAATCGATGAACAAATGCAACGGAACCAAATACACGTGACGTAAGGGATAAAAGATCCGTCTCGAGAAATGTAGTCAAGAATGGGATCTTCTCCCCTAACACCGACGAAGGCATACGATTGACCAGATAACAAGCAGTTAGAACCGCATCTCCCCAATAGGAATGAGGGCATGACTCTGAATCAAGAGGGTTCTAGTAACATCCAATAGATGACGATGTTTTCTTTCAGCCACTACATTCTGTTGGGAGGTATATGCACAAGACGTCTGATGCACAATCCCATGGGACTTAAGGAATTGAGAGAGTTGAGTATTGCACAATTCTAGAGCATTATCAGACCATATATACTTAACTCCAGCAGAAAAAATATTCTTTATTTCATTAATAAAAGACTGAATAACATGACCAGCATCAGACTTATTCTTAAGAAGAAAGACCCACGACAACCTAGAAAATTCATCAATAGCGACAAGATAAAATCTGTGTCCTTGAAGATCACGGACACGACTGGGACCCCAAATATCAAAATGGAGCAACTCAAACAGACCATGACTACTTGGACCTTGATGACTCTAGAAGGAAGACCAATGATGTTTTCCAAGCTGGCAGGCCTCGCATTGAAAAGTAGAATAGGGAGAAATCTGTGGAAGAACATGAACCATCTTTTGCAACGGAAGATGACCAAACCGGAGATGCCATGTGTATAGAGAAATAGATCCAGCATGAAGAGAAGAGACACCAGTATAAGGAGGCTGCACTAGTATATAGAGGCCCGCTTGCTCACGGCCAGTTCTAATCACTCTGCCCGTTAGGATGTTCTGAAACACAAGAGCAAATGGATCAAATATGGCACGATAATGTAAATCTCTAGTGATTTGACTAATTGAAAGTAAATTCATTGAAAATTCAGGAGCATAAATGACATTCTGAAGCCGTATCGCAGGAGTCAACTGCACATCCCCCTGACCAATAATGGGAGAGTGTGTCCCATCAGCTATCACCACAGATCGTCCTGTCTAAGATGGACGAAAAATATTCAACTGCCTTTTGTCACCGTATAAATGGTGAGATGCTCCATAATCCATGATCCACTATGATAGATCTGCCCTGTAACAACTAGTAAGAGCATATGTTGTACCTGACGTGGATGCTGATGCTGATGCAGCTACATCCGAAGATCCTGAAGAACTTGTCGACCCCTGGCTAGGCATGATCTCTCTAAGTCGTGCCACCAGATCCTCAAACCTCTAATCAGAGACATGTGAAGGACCCCCTTCCTACTGAGTCTGATCTGCAACACGTGTTGTAGTAGTAGGAAATCCATGCTTGGAATAGCATGTTTCCTCAGTGTGACCTATTCTGCGACAGTAAGTACACGGCTGTCGAGGGGGTCTGCTACCCCCTCCCCTGCCACGGCCACCTCTGCCTCGAAACTGTGGAGGTCCTTCCCTGCCACGGGATGCTGCCATGGCTGAGGACGTCTGAGATAGATGTGATCCACCAGGAGATATAGAGAGTCTACTCAACCTGTGGTAGGCCTCCTCCATAGGAGGTATGGTAGCATCTGTAAGGATCTGTGCTCTGGCGGCATCATACTCATGATCAAGTGTTGTTAGAAATAATCATGTCATCACTGAGTCCCTATACGCCTTGAGCTATTCCGGTGTAGCTTTCAACGGAATATAGCCATGTAACTTCTCAAACATACCCCTTAGAGAGATATACAGGGTATGAAGAGGACGACCGTTCTGTTTCGAGGTGTAAATTTCATGCTGAAGCTGCAGAATCTTCGACTCCTTCTTTGCAGGAGAATATGTGGCAGCAAGGATATCCCACATAGCCTTCGTCGCGGGCTGACTCAGAATGTCATTAGCTATCTCCATGGATATCGTACCAGATAACCATTCACGTGCATAGGCATCATCGACCTCCCATGAGGCGTTAACCTCAGTCTTCTCAACAAGTTACTCTTGTGTGAGTATATGCTTCTTGCCATTGCACTGCATCAGACTCATGAACTGCATGACCCACAGTTCATAGTTTGTTCCATCCATTTTCACAACGGGTGTTGGACCTTTGAAGGCACCCAGGGATGGAAGATCTACCTTGTTGTCGGACATGATGACAACAATATCTATCGACTGGGGTTACACGATTAGACAATAATGTCTACGTGGACATATACGAAGGCAGTTGTGGACGTAGACTCATACCACAACGCCTTCCATGCCTTGAGGGTTCCTCTGATGAGTTAGAATACACGCACAGATGCACTGGAGATCAGGTACGCGCTATGACATAGCCTTGCAGGAGGTGCACCAACTACGTGCAGGAGGCACTCGGGATCGCGTGAGGAACAAAAGCCGCAATCACGCATGAGGCACAAACCACACGAGCAAGCGCAGATGCACGTGAAGGGTGCAGCCGCAACCACGCGAGAGAGAGCGCAGACGCATGGAGGGTCGCATAAGAGAGGGGTGTACGAGAGAGGGGTGCGCAGGAGAGGGCCCAGATGCGCGATGCGCGATGGTGCAGACACGTACGATGGTTGGGCCTGAGGCGGCGACGGCGACGTGTGAGGCGACGTGCGAGGCTTTAGGTGGGGACGAGGGATTATGGCACAGGCTCCGGTCTAGGACCGTCGCTCTGATACCATGCCATGTTGGAGAAAATGAAAAAGAATATCTTCCATCTAACCCTAGAGCTCTCTTATATAAGAGAAAAGCTCTATGGATAAATCACAGAAACAAGACGATAGAAATAAATAACATAACTATTCTAACACATCCCTTTCAACTCCAACAAAAAACCCAACTACTTGCAATGAAATAAGCAGATCCAAGTATCAGCACAACCTCAATTGTCGTGTTGATTCATGCAATTCAGATGAGCCCAATCCAGATGCTCAACCCCATAATATGCATCCTTAGCTATGTACCTTCGAGCATAGCATTAAGATTGACCAAAAAATAAAAACTTCCACCTAAAAAATTTAAGATTTACCCAGAAAGTGAATTAGATCCATGGAGAAGATCCAGCACAGGAAGGTTTCCATCGAATCCAGGCAGCCCAACAAGTTGCAATCACAAAGTATGCATCCAACCAAACTCAAATTGCTCCAAGAAGAACAGAGGATGACAGAAGGAAAAGATGTGGTCTGCATTGGATCTCTTACGAACAAGAAGATTTACAACACGAGATTATTCACATTTCCATCTCACAGGAAGAAACACTCTATGGCACTCGCATATCTACAGCTCTCAAAAAAATTAGGACAGAGGTACGTACCAAAAAAACATGCATTTCACACTATCAAAGGAGTATGTAGTCATCGAAGGTGGAAGGATCAGCTGCTGTGGTTAGAAATCATTCCGTACAGTTGAGTCGCATTATTGTTAGTTCGAACCTGACAGCAAGTCGTGCATACTTCCTGTAAAAGATCAAATAGAACCAATCTTTAGCCACATGCAGGAAAAACAAACATGCACTTTAAAATGGTTAGGGACATGTAACATTTATCAATAGTGGATGTACATGAATCTTCCATGAAAGATCAAGCAAAAAAGGTTGATAGAATGTTCAGACACTAAATTTACAATCTTAATGAAGGGCGGCATGCTTAGAATCTTAGATAACACCCCCACAGTGATCATAAAAATATTGCAAATTTTTAGTGTTCAAAGGAGTTCTTAAAAATAAAAGGTGGATAAGGTTTGAGGCTTTGACTGCAACAAGTAACAACTAAGTGACTTATTAAAAAAGCATACAAAAAACTAAGATACATTAATAATGTATACAAAAGGACCCACTGCTTGTCCATATCAAAGGAAGTTCATAAGCAAGAACACCATATGCAAAAAAATTCATTCCATTTAGAGAATGAAATGCATGTCTACACATGCTTCCCTGCGCAACCAAAATCTGTGAGATGATACAACAAATGAGAATTACCTAGAAACTTAAATTACCTTTATGAAGACCATATGACTCTTTGTGGATTGAAATATGGTCATCCGATTTCCGATCACATGTCAGGGGTTAACTCAACCCATTTGTCAGTCTCTGTTAAACTAAAACCAAAATGAATTCCTTCTTATTCCACTGTGCCAGACTCAAAAAATTGCGCTACTGCAGAGTACAACTGTTCTTCTTCAAATGGCTTCGTGACATATCCATCCATTCCACATTTTATACACTCATCATGTGTAGCTTGAAATACATCAGCTGTCATAGCTAGTATAGGCACATGCCAATGTGTCCACTGCAAAGCTGATTCCGTGGAATTTATAGTGTCGTTGGCCTGTTTCTCTTTTGCACGCACTTGTCTCGTGGCTTCAAATCTGTCACAAATGCAATTGAAAATCAGTCGTGAAGTTGAAAATACAGTAAAACTTGATATCAGTGGCAATTACATCCTCCATATGACATCAAGGAAAGAGAATGGACCCATCTAAGGAGGAATTTTTGCTTGTCTAGAACTTCCAAAATATATGGGTTAGCTGGTTAGGTAGCAGAGTGAAAAATCAATATGCTCACTAAAGAAAGAAATGCCGTCCTCTCATTTTGAGAAAAAATACCAGGTTACCTGCATCAGCATTTCTACAATTTCCAGAATATATAGGTTAACTAACTAGATAGCAGCGTGAAAAAATGGCGTGATCACAAGATATCCAGACCAAGTTGGCCTAAAGATTTTACATGGTTGAACCCATGGAGAAAAAATCCTGGGTGAATGCTCTGTATATGTAAACAATCATAGGAGGGTGTCATTCCGTATTAGTACCTGAGCTATATGTACAGAGAGGTTGGCTAAAATTAAAAGAGACGGGTTTTAAGGAAATACCCGATTCCTCGGGGAAGCTAATCCAAATGCAAGTAGAACCTCGGACTACAGGAATCTATTTGCCCCCCCGTTGAAGAAGAGAATATCTCAAATTAAATAGTTCTAACCTTGTACATATAGAGTAGGGAGGCTTTACCATTTTTTTATGTACACAGAGAGTAAGGAAGGGGTTGATAAGGAAAGAAGGTAAGGCAAGGGGGCAGCAGCCTCCTATTCATTTTTCTTAAATATATTCACATATCATTTTTTAAACACTCCCCATTATTGCGAGTAGAGGAAGCAAACACGCACAAACACAAACAAGCAAAGCACATATACACGTATTTACAAGGTTCACTTGTAACTGGGCTACGTTTGTGAGTGGCAGCGATCATTTTCACTATTTGTTAAGGGGATATGCATAAGATACAGAGAAACCTACCCTTTTAGGGAGTTAATATAATACTCCTGTGCCGGTAGGTTATGGTATGATGACTGGCTTCACCTGCCTTTCTTCTGGAGAATGCAGAGAGATGGTTCTTCAACCACGGACCGGCAAAACATATTGTTAGTATTGGAGTATTTGGTTGTGCACCATATGAGTTGTAAGAGGGTAAATGGATCTCTCCAGGATCCATTTACCCCGTCCACAGTTTAATCCCACATCTACCAGTGGTGGGACTTGGAGGCTCTGTGGAGGCTATATAAGGAGCCCCAGACCTCCTGTATCCATTGAGAGAAAAAGCAATGAAGCGTATGCCCCTTTGAGGGTTTCTCCCGTGGTTTTATCCTACTCCTTAGGGAGTAGGGTTCCACGTAAAAATTCTTGTATTCTTCAATTTTTTTATCTTTATTTCTGATTCCGCTTCCGCTTCCTATTTTCTAACAGTTAGGATTCATGGCATATCAACAATCTCCACCTTGAATTGAATCCTCTAATAAGCTTTACCAAGCTTTGCCACAGCTAACCCATCCTTCGGGCTACAGCTAAATGTGGCATTGAGCAAGTCTAAACAATATTTGAACTTACTCCCAATAACTACCATTTAAACATATTGGTTGGATTATCTATTGCCAACCTTCACAGTAATCCTTTTTCTCAAAACAAATGAAGTGATATCTAATATCAATATACTTAGCCCTCTCATGATGTACCCGGTCATTGGCTAAGCATATTACACTGTTGTCACAATATATGATTTCCTAATCCTGTTGTAGACTGAGATTTCTAACTAAGCTTTTCAACTAGATGTTTTCCTTTGCATCTTCTATCGAAGCCATATACTATGTCTATGTGGTAAACAAAGTAACAAATGATTATAAAGTAGCCTTCCAACTAACGAGTGAACACCCTAAAATATAGACATAGCATGTCAGTTATCTCCTCTTATCGACATCTACATCATAATCTGAATCTGAATATCCAGCAATCAAATATTTGAAATCACTTCTGTAAATGATGCTATGGTCAGATATTACTTTCAGATAACAAAAAATCAGCTTGATTGCCTGCCAATGCTCCTTTCTTAGGTTCCACGTTAATACACTAACCACGCTCACAACATGAGCGATAACCGATTTTGTGCATACCATTGCATACATAAGATTTCCAACGGCACTAGTATAGGGAATTTGTGATATGTGATCCTTCTCTGCTTTTAACAAAGGTGCAAAAGAAAGTGAGATGAATATTTACAACGAATGGAGTACTTGGGGGGCTTTATTGTAGACATCCTAAATCTCTTCAAGACTTTTTCACAATAGTTCTTCTGAAATAAGCTTTCATTCTGCATTGTACCTAATGATTTCCATCTCCAAACTCTTATTAGATGCACTGAGGTCCTTCATGTCAAACTCTAAACTAAAGAATTTCTTCAGATCATTTATGGTACTTTTCTTCTTGGAAACAATCAGCATATCGTCAATGTAGAGCAACAAATAAATGGACACACCCTACACCTTGTTGTGATAAACACAATAATCGTATGGGCTCCTGTTGAATCTAAGACCAATCATGAAACTGTTAAACCTTTTGTACCATTGTCTGGGATATTGCTTAATCCTATACAAGACTTCTTCAATCTGCATACATGATCTTCCTTACCTTGCAGAGTGAAATCTATGTCCGACTCATCAGAATGTCCTCTTCGAGTTCACTATGCAAGAAGTTGTCACATCTAACTACTACATCTCCAAGTCTCGATATGCTACAGGAGTTGGTAGCACTCTAATGGATGGATGTCTTACAACGAGAGAGAATATCTTATCGTAGCCCACTCCTTTTTAACTATATCTCTTTGTAAATAGATGTGTCTTAGATGTAATACTTTCACTGTCTAGGATTCTTGTCTTTTTCTTGAAGACCCATTAGTTGCAACCAACATCTTCCCTCCCCTTTGGCAACTTGACAAGCTCTCATGTTTGATTCTTGTTAAGAGACTCCATCTCCTCACCAGTAGCAGTAATCAACAACCCGGATTCTGCCCTTGCTATGGCCTCCTTGTATGTGGATAGCCTCCTTGATCGTAATTATATATTGGGCATCTGTCGAATTTGCCATGGTCTTCCCTCAGTCTCTGTCTTCGCTCACTTTATTGCTTGCTTGGCTAGGCTCGTTCTCGAAAAATCACAGACTATGACACTTGGTTCGAGCTTGATTCTTTATTGGGAAATTTCTTTCCCCATCTCAACTCCGCTCCTCCGACTTTTTTTCCAATCTCTCTCTTATCAAATGAGCAGGTAAGAAGTACATTCATCTTCTACCTCATTAGTAATCGGTGGTGCAAATGCAACTATATCTTTAAAACCATCTTTGAGGCAAATGCATCTCTTTACCAGGTCAATCAATAAAAACACTATGTTTTGTATCCTCTGGTTGCTCAACTTTAAGTTGTTCAACATCAACTTGATCAGTGGTGTCATCAACTGCTTGATCACTACTTGGTCCAATTCGAACTCAAATATTCGTGAATATCATCACACGTCCCTCGACAAACTCACTACTCGAGTAGAGCATTGAATTTTCATCAAACGTAACATTCCTACTAGTAATAATTCTATGTTAGAAGGGGGTCATATTCTATACCCCTTTACTCATGCACCATAGCCTGTAAACACCAGTTTCTTTACCCTCGGTTCTAACTTTCCTTCATTAACATGGTAATATACAACACAACCAAGGACAAGTAAAATAGAGTAATCAGTGTGATTACCAGACCATACCTCAATGGATGTCTTGTGGTTGATAGCTGTAGAGACTGATATTATTATATGTTATATACCTTTTTATAATTTCCTATTGTTCTCTGTACTACTTTGTATTTTACCCGTGAGGTCTCTCCCTATATAAGAGAGCCTAGGGTTCTCTGGAACAATAAGTTGCTCATTTCTTCCAACATGGTATCAGAGCCTAAACCCTAGGGCTCTCTTTCCACTCGCCCCCCCTTTCTTCTTTTTCCGACACCGTCGCTGCCCTCTCGGGCTCCTCTCCGCCGCCCTCCTATCGGGCTCCTCCCCAGTTCGTCGGCCCCCAGTTCCAGCCCCCGGTCCCGTCGCCCAGTTGCCGGCCCCCAGCCCCTCGTTGGCCCCCACTACCGGCTCCGGGATCCCGCCGCCAGCCCAGCCCTTCGCCGGCCTCCAGTCCCGCCTCCAGACCGTACCCTAGCCGGCCACCGATCCCCGCCCTAACCGGCCCTTCCACCCGCCATCGGCCGGCTTTTGTTCTAGCCGGCACCGCGGCACCTCCTGTCGCCTTGATCGTAGCCGTCTCTTCCTCCAGATCTATGGATTTGGGTGCGTAATGTCTACATACGCACTCGAATCCTATGCAGTTTGTGTAGACATCTGTGATTCTGTCTACAAACCCTAGTTCTTCTCCAGAGGCGATATGTCAGAATCTAAGGTTGATATGCCCTCCATAGACACGTTCAAAGGTCCCGCGCCAATAGTCAAGATGGACGGGTCGAATTATGAGCTCTGGGCGATGCATTTCATGAGTCTCATGAAGTCGAACGGTAAGAAGCACATTCTTACCGAGGATGAGCCAGCAGAGAAGACAAGGATATATGCCTCGTGGGAGGTTGATGATTCGTATGCCAAGGTCTGGTTGTCAGGCATATTGTCGATGGAGATTGCCAATGATGTCCTCCATCAGCCCACTGCCAAGGCAATGTGGGATATTCTGGCTGCAACGTATTCCTAGGTACGGAATGAGACCAAGATGTTACAGCTTCAGCATGATATATTCATGATGAAGCAGAACGGCAGACCTCTTCACTCCTTGTACACGTCCCTGAGAGGGATGTTCGAGAAGTTATACAGTACCATTCCACTCACAGCGACTCCTGAGCAGCAGAAGACATTTCGGAATGCCACCATGGTGGGCGTTCTACTTGCAGCCCTAGATCCTGAGTATGAGGTCGCCCGTTCTCAGATTTTGGCCGATGCAGTTATTCCTCCAATGGAGGATGTATACAGGAGGCTCAGTCACATATCAGTTTCTTCCAGCTCATCTACTCCACCCCCATCGACGATGGCAGTATCACGTGGGAGAGGTGGTCAGTCTTCTGGACGTGGACGTGGACCTCGTGGTAGGGGTGGTCGCTTTCATCAGCCGTGCTCATACTGTCACCGCACAGGCCACTCGGAGGATACATGCTACTCTAAGCATGGGTTCCCAGCATCGGCACGTGTAGCTGAGCATGCTCTGCCCCAATCAGCATCCACTGCAGACAATCGTTTCGAGGAACTTGTGGCACGCCTACATGATATTATGCCACAATCATCTGGTGATTCCTCTGGTGGACCTTCAGATGTTGCTGCTACAACATCTGTCAGTTCCTCTGCTGCTGCTAGTACCTCAGATAGTGTTACTGCATTTACGTCTTCTCATGATATATCTGATTGGATTATAGATTCGGGTGCCACACATCACCTCTACCGAGATCACGACAGACTTGAGTCTTACAGGGACATTCCCCATGGTCGTTCAGTACAGATCGCAGATGGTACTCATTCCCCCCTTATTGGACAGGGGGAGGTCTTCCTATCTCCTTCTATGAGTCTACAGAATGTTCTACATGCTCCTCAGTTCTCCATGAATCTGTTGTCTATTAGTCAGATTACGAAGGATTTGCACTGTCGTGCTATATTTGACCCCACTTCTCTTATTTTTCAGGACATACTAACGGGCAAGGTGATTGGTTGTGGCTCTGAGCAGAATGGTCTGTATCGGCTGGTCCAGAATTCTTATGATGGCGTCTCTTCTCATTCCGCCGAACCTGTCTCTCCGTACATCTGGCATCTTCGCTTTGGTCATCTCCCGCTCCAGAAAATGCGACATGTTCTGCCTCAGATCTCTCCCAGGTCTTCCTTTCACTGTGAAGCGTGTCACTTGGGAAAGTAGCTCCCCGTTCGAGTTGTTTCACATTGATATTTGGGGTCCCAGTCGTGTCACATTGACATTTGGGGTCCCAGTCGTGTACCCGATCATCAGGGACACAAGTTCTATCTTAGTGTCGTAGATGATTTCGCTCGTGTATCTTGGGTCTTTCTTTTCAAGAATAAATCTAAAGCAGGAGATGTGATTAAAAATTTAATTAATGAAGTGCATAATGTTTTCTCTTCTACTGTCAAATATGTTCGTACAGATAATGCTCTCGAATTCTGCACACGGTCTCTCTCTCAGTTTCTCTCGTCGAAGGGCATTATTCACCAAACTACGTGTGCTTGCACATCTCAGCAGAATGGTGTGGCAGAAAGAAAGCACCGTCACCTACTTGGCATCACTCGAACTCTCCTTATTCAGAGTTGTGCTCCTATCTCTTTCTGGGGGGATGCTGTTCTTACAGCTTGTTATCTGGTCAATCGTATGCCGTCATCTGTCCTTGGTGAGAAAATTCCTCTTTCTATCATTTTTCCTGATAAGGAATTATTCTCACTAACTCCTCGTGTCTTTGGTACTGTTGCATTTGTTCATCTCCTGACTACTGGACTTGACAAACTCTCTCCTAGAGCTGTCAAGTATGTCTTTGTCGGTTACTCTCGGACTCAGAAGGGCTATCGTTGTTATGACCCCGTCAACAAGAAATACTTTGTCAGTGCTGATGTCACGTTCTTTGAGTCTGTTATGTATTTTTCCCCTGCAGGTGACCGACTGGTATCATCCACTACCAACGATGATGTCTATGTCCCTCCGCCTCCTAGTTGGAGTTCACCTGAGTCCACTACAGCTCCAGTTACCACACCATCTTCACCACCACCTCCACCACCACCACCAACACAACCTCCTATTCCACCTTTGCCAAAATTCTATACGCGTCGGTCAGGTCCTGCTCAAGCTACACGTCAGCCATCCATCACGCCTCAGGTATGTTCAGATGGCAGTCCTACTGACGGGTCAGATATGGTACATGTGCAGGATTCTTCATTGCAGGAGGAGACTACCCCATCCAATACAGTGGATGATGATCTTGATATTCCCATTGCTATTAGGAAGCAAAAGCGGACGTGTGCATCATATCCCTTTGCTTCTCAGGTGTCTTTTCATCGCCTCACAGGCGACTTTCAGAGGTTTGCTGCAGCTTTGACTTCCGTGGACATCCCACGGACCTATCAGGAAGCTATGAAGATTGATTGCTTGAGAACGGCTATGGAAGACGAGATGCGTGCCTTACAGTCTCGTGGCACATGGAGCTTGGTTACTGCTCCTCCTGATGCATCCATTGTTAGCTGTAAATGGGTATTCACAGTGAAATACCACGTGGATGGCAGTCTAGATCGATACAAGGCACGGCTGGTCGCACGAGGATTCACACAAACCTATGGCGTGGACTATATGGATACTTTTTCTCCGGTGGCCCGTCATTCTACTCTTCGCATTCTCTTATCAGTTGTTGTGGTACGTGACTGGACTATATCTCAACTTGATGTCAAGAATGCCTTCTTGTATGGAGATCTGCAGGAGGAAGTCTACATGCAGCAACCACCAAGGGGAGAAGCATATGGTGTGTAGACTTCACAAGGCGATTTATGGTCTCAAACAGAACCCAAGGGCGTGGTTCCAGAAGCTTTCCCATCTGATTGAGCGACAGGGAATCAAAAGATCTATGCAAACCACTCGTTGTACATTCAGAAGTCTTCTGCAGGTACGGTTGTCATCATGGTCTACGTTGATGATATTCTGGTTACAGGAGATGATGTTCAAGGAATAGAAAAGGCAAAAGCATTTCTAGGACGTAAGTTCGTCACGAAGGATCTTGGAACCTAAGATACTTTCTGGGGTTGGAATTTTCCAGGAATGCACATGGTCTGGTGATGACCCAAAGGAAGTACATTACGGATTTTTTGACTGAGACAGGCATGGATGGATGCAGACCATCGAGTATTCCCATGGATCCAAGCATGAAACTGTATGATGACGACACTGCTGAAGTAGACAAGAGGAGATATAGAGAAATGGTGGGTAAGCTTCTTTATATTACCATAACTCGACCCAATATTGCCTTTGTAGTAACCCGGGTGAGTCAATTTATGGAGCAGCCAAGACAAGTTCATATGGATGCCATATACATGATAATGAGGTATCTAAAGTCTTCTCCAGGTTCAGGGTTACTATTTCGAAAAGGCACAGATTTATCTATTTCAGCATGTGCAGATGCCGATTATGCAGGATGCCCTAAGGATCGAAAGTCGACCTCAGGATTTGCCGTCTTTGTTGGGAGCTCTCTGGTTTCTTGGAAAAGCAAGAAACAAACTGTTGTGGCAAGGTCCAGTGCCGAATCTGAATATAGGGCCATGGCGCAAGCAAGCACTGAAATGATGTGGGTTCGATTTGTGCTAGAGGATTTACATGTAGCCGTACCTTTACCTATACAGCTTTAGTGCGACAATCAGGCAGCATTGTTTATTGCCAATAATCCAGCATTCCATGAAAGAACAAAGCATAATGAAGTTAACTGCCACTACACTAGAGACTTGATCCAGAGAGCTTTGATATCTACATCTCACGTGAGCTCGGGGGATCAGACTGCTGACGTACTCACCAAGCCATTGCTCAGAGGACCCTTCCAGAGATGCTCTTCCAAGCTGAGCATGATAGACATCTATGCTCCACCTTGAGGGGGAGTGTAGAGACTGATATTATTATATGTTATTGAAAAGCGAGAGAGCGAGAGCCGCTAAATAGCGGTCTGACAAGTCAGACTCACTGTCGCTGGTGCGACTGCTTAAACTTCCTCGGTCTTCAACAATTAACCCACACAATCAATCAGAGAAAGAATAGCAAGGATTAAAATTTATTATACCCTACTAATGATGTACAATGGCAAGCAAGTAGGGGTCGAACACAAGGAGCAAAGGTGTAGAGCGCGGATAAAAATCCAAACCTGAATCTAACAAGTAACTTAGCTAATCTAGAATTTTTGTGGGTTTTTTATTTTTATATTTTTTATTTAATTTTTAATTTTATATTTTTGTATTTTGGTTTTTAATTTACTGATTTTTAGATTTTATATTTTAGATTTTTTCTTTTTTTTTTCAATATTGGAAAGTAAGGACAATATAAAGAAAGACAAGTTAAAATGTTAATAAAAGGGCACCAAAATACTCAAAAATTCAGAAATAAAATGTTTTTGGTCTTTTTAATATTTTTTTACTGTTTTTGTGATTTTTTGGGGATTTTTCAAGATGTTTTTGGTATTTTTAAAGTCTGAAATAAGGCAAACAGTGGAAATACGGGCTGGCTGTGACAAAAATGCAAGTTAAAAATACCAACCAGTAGCAAAATTGTTTCACACTATTTTTCTAATAAAGAGAACAAAATTAAGAGTAAACAGAAGCTGAGTTTGCTATTTTTGGGTTTTTCTATTATTTTATATAATTTTTTGAAGTTTTTAAGAGTTTTTAATTTTTTTGTGTTTTTGTTTTGAAATTTTTAATGATTTTTGGACTGACACTAAAAGATAATAAAATAGACACTAAGTAAATTTTTGGGGATTTTTGGAGGTGTTTTGATATTTTTTTGGTATTTTCTAAAGTAGACAGTACACAAAAAGGCTGTTTTTGATTTTTTATAAATAGGAAAATAAAATAAAATCAAAAACTAAATATGTGCCGTGAAAGTACACGTGTCCAGTAGCCTAAGTCTATTTTTGTGGAATTTTTGGAGTTAAAATGATCTATGAAATAATTACAACAAGCATCCAATTCAAAATCAGGCCTGGCAGGGGTATATGTGCAATATGTCAAGCATCCAGGGGCATTCATGCAATTTTCACCAAGAAATCACGCGCAACTCACGTTACTCACCACTCACAGGGGCATAAATGCAATTAAAGAAAACCGGCAGGGCGTACATGCAATAGTTCCAAAAATATATTATATATCCTACGCACAGGGACGAAATCGCAAATACTGAAAAGTCCGGGGCCTATCTTGCAAAATGCCCAAAAGTCACATGCCAACGTCACGTGAGGTGACGTGGCGTGGATTGGAGTGCAAATAGTGATAATGTGAGGGTTCGAGTGCAAATATTACAACACTTTTTAAACCACAAATAAAAGTTACTGGACTAAAAAGTAAATACAAAAAGCGTGGGTAAAAGTGCAAAATACCCACGGGGCTTGATCCAGCGGTCGATGGAGATCCACTTATCCACGTGGCGCGCATCCAACGGCGCGTGCCCCTTCGTCGCAGACGGCTGTGATTAGATCTTCAAGGCTTGATCGGACGGCGAGGAGGTGACGGAGATCGAACGGCTGGTGGCGTATCTGGAGCGGACCTCTGATCCAACGGCAGGGGAAGGCTCACGAAGAACACTTCCCCAGCGAACCTCGGCTGGGAAATGTGGCCGACACACGGCCTCTCCGACCCCAGGATCAAGGGCAAAACGATCCTGGGGCACGTCCGCGTCTGTAGGTGGTCTCAGGCGAGCCTGAGATGGCTTGAAGCGGCCGGACGGTGGAGGTGACCTGGGGAGCCGCTCCTGAAGTCCTCGAGAGTCGATGGAGCCTTCTCCTTGGCTCGGACCTGCGTGGTTAGTTGCGCAAAATCCAGGCGAAGCCGCAGGTGGGTCCCGATGGTTCCGATGAGGCGAAAGAGGGTGCGGGCGAAGAACTCCGGCGAGCGGCGGAGGAGGGAGTTCGGTCGGCTCGATCTGAGCGAGATCGAGGGGGAATGAAGGGTGATGCGGCGTGACGGAGCGACGAGGAAGAAGATGGAGGTGGTCGAAGCGGCTGAAGGTGACGGGAGTGATCGGAAAATGGAGGCGGAGCTCAGCTCCGCCGTGGACTTTGATCGATGATTCACGGCGAATGGGTGATCTAGGATAAAAAACTGCTATAGGTCTACGCTAATCTACGCTAAAGCTACAAGAGAACGAAGAGAAAGGAGGAGGAGACTCACCAGAGACGTCGGGCGATGAAGCGCGGCGGAGCTCCGGCGAGGGTCGGATCGACTTCGATTCGACGCCAACTGACGCAAACCCAAGGTCAAATCGACTCCTGCTGTCACCAGGAGGACAACGGGCTAGGGGTTTTCGAGTGGTTTTGGCGGAAGAAGGATCAAACTTTGAATCAAAGTCGGGGGGTGTCTTTTAAAGGGTTGACGGCGAGGCGAGGAAGACGAGGCTTTTGCGCCTCGGTCAGTGATCCACAGCCCAAGGAATCACTTGGGCGTGAATCACCATTGACCGAGGAAAAGATTCCAAGAAGGAACCATCACCAAATGGTGATCGAGGCTCCCTCGAAAAAGGGGTGAACATAGGGTCAAACTTGACTCTGACAAGGGACAGACCTCGGTCAGAGAGTTGACCGAGGTCAACCAATGGAGCGTTCTGGTTGGTCCACGTGGACCAACCAGAAAATTCCTTGGCTAAAAACCTTGTAAAATGGATTAAAAATATCAGACGAATTAATTAAATTTTGGGTATAAAATAAAAAATGTTTGTAATTTTATGAAGTATTTTATGGTGATTTTTATTTATTTTTATGAAGTATATTTTTACAAGTTTGCATTTATACCCCTATAGGTATCTATATCTATATATTTAAGTATTTTATTTTTATTTAGGTATTTTTAATTTATTTTATTTTGGTTTTTATTTTCTAGAATTACAAAATACTTTTATATACACAAATAGATTTTTATTTTATTTTATTGATGTATTATGTACAATAAATAAAATATAAGTATAAAAAGTATATGTATGTATATAGGTAAAATACCTATGTATTCTATTATATAAGTATTTTTATTTTGTATTTTATTTAGGCTTTTATTCTAATTTTAATGCACATAATTATTATAAGTAATATTTACAACATTATAAAAATATAAAATTGTAAAAATAATAAATAAATAATAAATTGAATATTTTAATATGTACAAGTATACAATATGGGTCCAAAAGTCAACTTTCAAACCGTAGCTCCGCCAAATGCGAAACCACCACCATTAATTAGATTATTTTCTTCTATATACAATTAAAGGTGAGTACGCTGCATTTGGAGTTTTTATTTGTGAGATACGGGTCTGGGAAGTTGGCATTCTGGATTTTTATTCAGACCATAACTTTTTATCTGTACATTATTTTTCTGTGAAATCAATTTTGTATTTTTCTTTATTAATTTATCTACAACTTTCATATACAAAGTTTCTTTATTTGATGTATAAAAAGTGGAACCAAAAATAGGTCCCAAAATGAATAAAGAATGAATAAAATGTATAGGTATTTTATCTGTGTTTCTGACCTTATCTCCCCCTACTTTATTCCTTGTCGACCTATTCATCAAGATGCCTAGGTCTCGGGGTTTCGGGTCATAAAATATTTACAATATTTTATTCTTTTTCTTTTCTTTTCTTTATTCTATAATTTTGGCTTTAAAAACCGTATTTTATACAATATTTACACACATATACATGAATGCTAAAATGCATGAATTAATGCTATTTACACGCATTTACTAGGGTTTTTAAGGCCAAAATGATAGAATAAAGATGATGAAACGTGGATTCATCATCCCCCTATACTTGCCTTTGCTAGTCCCTAGCAAACACTTATGCAATAAGTGCAAAAAAAGAAAAAACAAAGAAAAGAAAAAGAAGAAAAGTGGACTAAACTTGATTATCAAACTTGTCTTCACAAAATCAAAGTTTGGAGCTTTAGTAGGACCTTTGGAATTTTAGTGCGGTCGGAACCTTAATGAGAACTAAGTTTGAAATCCAACAGTCCTTGAGAATCCCAAAACTCTGTCCAAGTCTCCTCAATAGCCAGGTCAGAAATACTTCAACTCATACGCAAACTCTTACGACTATGAGTCTGACTCGTACAGTGTAAGTGATATGTAGCTCACCACCTCAGGAGTAGCAAAGAAACAACCTCCTCCAACCTGGTAACTCTAATGCCCCGGTCTAGCAACTCTTTCCTCGAGAAGCGGGGTATTCCCTTCTAAGTTCAAGTGCAACCGGCTCAAGAAGAGGGGGAAGAAGTATAGACTTTTGGGAGCTCAACCGGTGTAGCTAAGTCTCCCGCTGCAAGCTTCATGAGATGTAACATGGATACCATAAGCTTTTGCTTTATTAGACTATATACACTCCGGTGGGATTATTAAATTTTCAATCCGACCCACCACTTTTTTGGAGTTCTTTTTGCATTTTTTTTTCTTTTTTTTTTCTTTTTTTTTTCAATTGCATCTGTACAACATATCTACATGAGCAGCATATACAAGAAATTTTCCTCTTGAGCCAGTAGACTATCCCTCTTTTGAAGCTTTATTGCAACCCACGGCTTCTGTCTTTAGCCTTCATCACCACTAGACCAAGTTGAGGTGCACTTCCTTCACTATAAGAAGAAGAGAGGTTCCGCCTAAAAGTACTACCCTCATATGCTACCCCAAGCTAAAGGAAGCTGCCTCCTCACCACCTCATCCGTGGAGAGCTATGTGAAAGGTGCAGGTGTCCAAGTTAGGTCATTATCAACAAGAGTCGTGCGTGTGCTCCGAAATACTCTACTTAGGCGGTCAAGAATCCATTGAACCAAGTCCCGTGATCCTCAAAGAATTAAGTCAACTAGACCTGAAGTACCTCAAACCCAGTTCCTATAAGGTTCCTGTTATTAAGTAGATTTTAAGGTCCAATCAAGCTCCAATCTCCGGATTTTCCTTAGACTTGTTCAACTGTCAAACTTGATCCGAAAAATGCGCATGCCATGCAATGATATGCAGAAAATATTTTTGTGATGCAATTTTCAAAGATTTTGAACTTTTTATGGGTTTTTGAAAAGATGATGCATGCATATGCAGATGCATTTTTTGTCTTTTTCAAACAGATTTTTCAAATGTTTTTGGATTTTAATTTTGCAAATGTTTTTTGGGAATTTTTGAAAATAAAAAGTATTTTGGCTGAAAACAAGGTGAAAACTATGTACACGGGAGTGCTTCTTATATATACAAGAAGTGGATTTTAAGACTTTAGAAGGGTAAGTGGTCAATCTTATACATATATATATAGTGGATTTTGGTGTGATGTGAATATTCCTCAAACTTATTTGACACAAGCTTTTCACACAATTTTTGAAAACTATAGTCCAAAATAATTTTTACAAACATTTTACACACATTTGAAAATCATTTTGCAAAGGCTTTCAAAACAGTATATATAGGTTTTTCAAATCATTTTTGCAACCATTTTTCAAACCATTTTGCAAATCATTTTTCAAACATTTTTATTTCACACAAAGAAAAGAAATTTTACAATCCATGTATTTTTACAAAGGTTGAAAACGTGTAGCAAAATATTTTCAAAATAGTTTTCAATAAATGTTCACAAAGATTTTCGAACTATTTTTCAAACATTTTGCAAAAAACATTTTCACCTGATTTATTAATCAGTAATTACAAAAAGAATTTGAGGAATAACCACATCTTCTTATTAAGGATTTTTAATTATTTTTAAAGAATTGTTAGCCATATTATTAAGAAAAATACGAAAGTACGAGTTATGGCTAAAGTATATACGTAGTATATACGACCCCCCTATACTTAGCTTGAGCTATGTCCTCATAGATCGGAGAGAAAAGAGAAGACATAACTCGTACTAAGTATAGGCAAGCCTAAAGAATAAATGAATGAATCAATGAGAAGTTGACCGTCCCCCCTATACTTAGGATCAAATAATCCTAAGTATAGCAGACTGTACACAAAGCAGGGAGGGTCAAGGGTGGGAATGAACAGATCGTCCTCAGATTGTCTCCCCCTATACTTAGGGTAAGATATCCCTAAGTATAGACAAGAAGAGGAGACAATGGAGAGGATCGAAAAGAATAGAGACACTCGGGGTGCCAACCCCCCTATACTTAGGACAAAGTACGTCCTAAGTATAGAAAACTGTCTACAAGGGCGGCACCTTTTCGGTAGATGAAGAAGATAGCAGAGGAAAAGAAGAAAAGAAGAAAAGAAGAAAAGAGATGAGATTGGATATGAACAACTCGGGATGCACATCCCCCCTATACTTAGGATAGAGTACATTCTAAGTGTAGCAGTGATGAAAGGGATGGCATCAATTCGGTAGAATAAGATAAAAGAAGAAGAAAAGAAGAAAAGAAGAAAAGACGGAAAGGAAAAATCATTCAAAAATGTTTTGATGTGCTTTGCCTTCCTCTGTCTCCTTCAAGATATTCAACTCATCCTCATAGATTACTTGAATCGAGTCAACGACGGCCATGAATGTGTCATGTTCGAGGTATGGCTTCAGAAGCTGTCCATTGACTACAAAAGGCTGTGCGTCAGCTGACAGATTGGATATCAATACACTTCCGTTGTCACGCACCTGCCTAACTACAAACGGCCCAGTCCATTTGCTCTTCAATTTGCCTGGAAAGATTTTTAATTTTGCATCGAACAACCATACCTTCTGACCTGGATCAAAGGACTTGTGGCGGATGTGCTTGTCATGCCATGTTTTGACCTTTTCCTTGTACATCAGGCTGTTGTCATATGCATAATCTCTGAATTCCAGTAATCTGTTCAGATCCAATTTCCGGTTCTGTCCTGCTTGCTTGGAGTCCAAATTACAGATGTTAATGGCCCATAAAGATTTATGAATAAGTTCCACGGGCAAGTGGCATGGCCTGCCATACACCAGGCGGTAGGGAGACATTCCCAAGGGTGACTTGTACGCTGTTCGGTAAGCCCAAAGAACGGAATCAAGCAGCTGAGACCAGTTCTTGCGATCCGGACGCACAAGTTTCTGTAAAATTGTCTTGATCTCCCTGTTTGAACATTCAGCTAAGCCATTGGACTGCGGGTGATAGGGTGAAGCAACACGATGCTCGATGCAGAATTCTTGGGTCAGCTTCTTCACCTCTCTGTTTATGAAATGACTGCCCCCGTCAGATATGAGGATCTTGGGAATCCCGAACCGTGCTATGATGTGATCTCGTAAGAATCGACAGACAGTCCGACTGTCGGCGGCTCGGGCGGGGATAGCCTCCACCCAACGACTGACATAATCGACAGCAAGCAGAATATACTCATAACCCTGACTGTTAGGAAACGGGCCCATAAAGTCGATCCCCCATGCGTCAAAGACATCTGAGATCTGAATGTACTTCAGAGGCATCGTATCTCTCATTCCTATGGTTCCACCCATCTTCTGACAGTCAGTGCACCCTTTGACGTATTCATCTGCATCTTTGAACAATGAAGGCCACCAGAGGCCACTTTGAAGAACTTTTGCTGCCGTCCATTTTCCTGAATGATGTCCTCCAGAATCTTGATCATGACATAGAGCGAGGACACTTGGAACCTCCTCCTGAGGTATACACCTTCTCCAGATGCAATCGGCTCCCTCACGAAACAGATACGGGTCTTCCCACTGGTAAAAATGGATTTTAGACAAAAATCTGTCTACTTTCAACTTAGGCCAGTCCTGTGGGATTCTCTTGGCAACTAGATAATTCACAATGTCCGCATACCAAGGAAGTGAGGCGACAGACATAATTGATTCATCTGGAAAGGTCTCTGTGATAGGCTGCAAGTTCAGCTCAGGAGACTCTGGTTCAGGAAGTCTTGACAGATGATCGGCCACTACATTCTTTACTCCAGGTTTATCTCTGATCTCCATGTCAAACTCCTGGAGGAGAAGGATCCACCGGATAAGACGTGGTTTGGCATCCTTCTTCTGCTGTAAATACCTAATGGCCGAATGATCAGTGTAGATGATGACTTTGGACCCAAGAAGGTAAGATCTGAACTTCTCCAAAGCAAAGACTACCGCTAGCAGCTCCTTTTCAGTAACAGTGTAGTTTCGCTGAGCTTCATCGAGCGTTCGGCTAGCGTAATGAATTGCAAACGGTACATTGTCTTTTCTCTGTCCTAGTACAGCTCCGATGGCGTAATCCGACGCGTCGGTCATAATCTCGAAAGGCTGAGTCCAAATCGGCGGCTGTAGGACAGGGGCCTGTGTGATGAGCTCTTTCAACTGATTAAAGGCGAGGAGCACACGGTCGTCTACAATGAACTCATTGTCCTTGCCAAGCAACTCAGTCAGCGGTCTGGCCAATTTACTAAAGTCTTTAATAAATCGTCGGTAAAAACCGACATGGCCCAAGAATGACCGGACTTGCTTAATATTTGTAGGTGGCTCTAGCTTAGAAATAACATCCACCTTGGCTGGGTCAACCTCCATGCCACGTTTAGAAACAACGTGACCCAGCACGATTCCTTCGGTCACCATGAAGTTGCTCTTCTCCCAGGAGAGCACAAGATTCACTTCGCAGCACCTCCGTAAGACTCGGTCTAGATACTCCAAACATTGATCAAATGAATCCCCATAGACCGAAAAATCGTCCATAAAGACTTCGAGAAAGCTACCCACCATATCGGCAAAAACTGCAAGCATACACCTCTGAAATGTAGCTGGGGCATTGCAAAGCCCGAACGGCATCCGTCTGAAGGCATATGTGCCAAAAGGACAGGTGAACGTGGTCTTCTCTTGGTCTTCCGGAGCAATAGCAACTTGATTATACCCAGAGTAACCGTCCAAGAAGCAGAAATATTCCTTCGCGGCCAATCTCTCCAGGATCTGGTCGATGAAGGGTAGCGGAAAATGATCCTTCTTGGTGGCGAGGTTAAGTCTTCTGTAGTCTACGCACACGCGCCAAGAAGTCGGTACTCTGGTGGCGATCTCCTCTCCTTTGTCATTTTTCACAATGGTGATCCCTGATTTCTTGGGCACAACATGCAGAGGGCTCACCCATTTACTGTCGGAGATGGGATAAATGAATCCCGCGTCACACCATTTCTGGATTTCTTTCATAACCACCTCTCGCAAGTTCGGATTTAATCTTCTTTGCAGTTCACGAGAGGGTCTGCTGTCTTCTTCCAGAAAGATGCGGTGCGAGCAGAGCGACGGATTGATCCCGTGGAGATCAGAGGTTCGCCAGCCTATCGCCTTGCGGTTACGTTCAAGAACCTCCATCAGACGAGATTCTTGATCTTCGGTCAGATGCGCGTTGATGATGACCGGGTACATATTCGGTTCCCCTGCAAGGAAGGCATACTTCATATTGGAGGGCAAAGGTTTCAGTTCTGGCGGGGTCTGAGCTACTTCAGTGGTGACCTCTGCTATCAATACAGGTGGTGATTCTTTCAACTGTGCGATGTCCACCATAATCTGCTCTGTCTCTTCTCTCAGATCTGGACAGAATTCCTTGATGATTTCATCTTCTTCCGAAAATACTTCCAAACTTGGCTCTTGGTTTTGAAGGCATAACGACCCCACGGCAGTATTTTGTAGTGCATCAGCAAGGTCCTCATCTTGATCGATACACGGGAATTCGACTGCGGTCTCCACTTCCTCCTCTGGATAGAGGATTCCGTGGATCTCATGATCGTCCAGGAAGAGGTTGGTGTCTTGAATCTCGGCTAGAAAGTCGCAGTCTTCATCATTCTCAATCACCCTTGCACATGATACTGATGTTGGTTCAACGGGCGTCCCCTCAGACAGGGTCTCTACTCGGATAATTTCATTCCCAGCTCCAAAAGTGATTTCTCCTGTCCCATAATTCACTACTGCGTTTGACGTCCGCAGAAATGGCCTTCCGAGTATGATTGGGGTAAGGAGCAATGGAGCGGGGACGTCCATATCTAGGACCACAAAATCGGCTGGGAAAGATTTTCCCTACACCGTGACGATCACGTCCTCCAACAGGCCCCTAGGCCGCTTGACTGACTTGTCTGCAAACTGCAGAATCATCTTTGTAGGTTTGAGCGGTCCCAACTTGAACTCCGTGAGTAGTGAGGCTGGCATCAGATTAACAGATGACCCGCTGTCGAGGAGTGTTCGTTCGAACTCTTGATCGAACATCTGACATCGTACAAGAGGTGCTCCCATATCTGGCTTTTTGTCCGGGAGGTTGCTGATGGCATTGACGGTGGCCATAGTGAGAATGTGCTTTTCAGATTTACCACTTTTGCTTCGGAAGTTATGGGGGGTTGGCCTGCGCTTGGTTGTACATGCTTCTTTAAGTCCTTTCTTCACAGCAGGCATGTACTCAAGAGCTTTCATTAATGGCATATTTAACACCAAGTTCTGGATGATTTCTATGATAGCAGGATCAGACAAAGCACTTTTCAAATTTTTCATTTTTTTGTGTTTTTTCATTGCTTCAGGAAAAGGAATATTTACAAACTCTTCTCCAATTTCATTCAAAATAGTGTCCGTGTTGTTGCTTACAGGTAGATGACAAAAAGGAATGGATTCATCTACAATTTGTGGACCAAAAACGACAGGCTCGGCTTCGGGTGCTGGCGTTGGACTCGCTGCAGGTGCGGTGCTCCCCCTGTCAGGAGCTGACTGTGATGCGGGTGCAAGCGTCTCCAATGCTGGCCGGTCTCCACCGAGGTTACTGCTATCTTTTTGTATTTTTCTGTTTTCTTTATTTTTTTGTGATTTTCTGGATGCTGGTGCTGCTCCCAAAATGCTCGCTGGCCCTGGTGTTGGCTGGGCTGACGACTCCCCGTCAGATGCAATGTGTTTTCCTTTCGCCGTCGCCGATGGCTGGAGTGTCCTACCGCTCCTGAGAGTAACAGCGTTAGATAAAAAACAATTAAGTTCACCTGATTCGGGTTGGACACTGCCGGCTACCTGCTCCTTGCGTCGGAAATTGTTAGGATTGGCTTCGACCTGGGCTGGTATGACTGTTTTGGTTGCCGTCAGGTCGTCGATCTTCTGGGTCATCTCGGCCATATTCTTCATCAACTGTTCCAAACAGGCCAGGGCCGGATTGACCGGCACAATCTCAGAAGATTCCCCCAGCTGGGGTCTAGACTGCTGATATGGCGGTTGAGATTGTGACTGGTATCCTTGTGCGAATTGTTGAGGAGGGGGATTGGAAAAGTACTGCGACTGGTGTTGGTTGTATTGTGCAGCCGGTTGCTGGTGATGTCCTTGTCCACGATATCCGGACTGCTGAGGCCCGTGTTGGTAATTCTGCCTCCACGTGTTCTCATGTGAGGGAGGCTGGTACTGGTAGGGCTGCTGGAATGGTCTTCCACCCTGGTGTTGCTGCTGGAAGGGCCTGTTGCCCATGTTCTGACCCTGAGAGTGTCCCTGAGGACGGGTCAGCTGCGCTTCGTTGTTCCAGACGCCATTGATCTCCTGGATCAGCGGCGGGGGTGGAGAGAACTGCTCGGAGTAAGCGAGCTGGTGCTCTGGCTGATATGCAACCATCTGTGTCTGAGGCTGCGGTGGCTGCTCCGGGACCTGCACGTAGTATACGTGCTGGACTGGCGGGGGCTGCGGGGGAGTCGGCTGAGGATTCTGCTGCATTGTAGGCTCCTTCTTCTCAGCGTTCGGCTCGGCAGAGGTAGACACAGCGTTGCACATGTTTGCATTCAGTGCGCGGACGAGCTGCTCCAGCTGCTGGGAAATCTGGTCGAGCTTCTCCAGACCTTGGGTCCTCTTTTCTATAACTGCCAGTTTTTCGAGGTCCTGCGACCTCTTCTCGATGATATCCACTTTAGACAAGTGGCTCCCGATGATACTCAGGTTGGAGCTTTCATCTTTGTCCTCAGTGTGAGAAGCCATGTTAACTGGCTTGCTGATGGCGGTCGGTGGCTTCATGTAGGCTCGGGACGAGGATTGGGCTGCTTCTCCCTCAGCCATTTCTTCAAAGACATTCCACACGACGTCCTCGTCCTTATTAAAATGTGAACCGCCGCAAGCTGCATCCACGAGCTTTTGGCTCTCAAATGATAGCCCCCCAAAGAAGTGTTGCACGAGACTGGTCTTGGGTATTTCATGGTGGGGGCACTTCTCCTGGAGATCCTTGAATCTCTCCCACGCTTCATGGATCGTCTCGTGGGGCTGCTGGCAGAAACTGGAGATCCGGGCACGCATCTGGTTTAATCTCCCCAGAGGATAGAATTTGTGGAGGAAAGCAGATTTTAGTTCCTCCCAGGTGGTGACGACCTTCCCGAGATGATCGACCCAGTAAAGGGCCTTGTCTTGAAGGCTGAAAGAGAATGCAGTCATCTTGATCACATCCAGGGGAACCCCGGGGTAGTGAGCGGTGGAGCAGATGCGGTTGAACTTCTTGAGGAAAATATATGGCTCCTCAGTGGTGTTTCCATGAAAAGTGGGAAGCAGTGACAGAAACTGTGGCTTCAGTTCGAAGTGAGCATGCATACGTGGAATCTGAATCCACTCAGTGATGCGCCCTGCTCCTGGGTTGTATGTCTGCTTGAGCGTGGGCTTGGGCTGCGGTGGATCCTCTTCTGCTGCGTCAAAGTCAGGTCCCACTGAGAACTCATCATTGATTTCCTCGAAATTGGGATCGTCCTCCCGTCGGCCGTCTCTCGTATCGGCCCTTCTTCTCAGATCATTCAGCATGTCCTGGAAGGCGGTCTGGGCCAGGGCTTGGTTAGTCAGCTGCTGCTGAATGGCTTGGATGGAAGCCAGCAGTTGACTGTTGACCTCACCCTGCGTAGTGTATTGTCCTTCTGCGGCATGGTCTTCGGGCTCCTGCTGAGGCTGTGGTCCTTTTCCCCTTCCTCCTGCCATTTCTATCTCTGCTGGGTTGACTGTCTCGATTTCTAAGTCTGCACATGGTAGAATGCCTCGATCAGTCTGAATTGCAGCACCAGGTAAAGAGATGCGGTCTGTGTCAAGGTCGGCACAGAACTTTGTTAAGGATGGTGATGTGTAAGGAGTGAAATCAATGGCCATCCAAAACGGACAGAGTCCGGGACGAGAGTGATCCCGGCTTATTGAAGAAGGCAGGGAGTCTGGAGATCGGTTCTTAGGGTTTGAACCGGTGTCTCGGAAATAGCCCTGAATTATTTGAGAGGGTGAGCGAATGGAGCCGATGTGGGTGTCGACAGAGCCTCGACTAAACTGTCCATTCGTCGCCATCTCGAAGATCAAGAGGAAGATCGATGTGGATGAAAGATACGGGGGTCAACGAGGAACAAAAAGGAATGCAAAACAGTAGAAGGCTCACAATGAGCAAGGGTCAAATAGAAGGGGAGCGAAATTGCGCAAAGGCGCGATATTTTTGATCTTGACCTAAATGTGATTGGCAATCAAACACAAAACAAGGGAGTTCACCAACTCAACGCGTGAAGCCGTGAAGGTTCGGCTGTTATCTTTGTAATTTTTATCTTGATTTCAGGAATTTATCTTTCAACGTGTCCTTAGAGCGCTACGCCTATAGGAGCGAGAGTACTGACGGAAAAGTATTCCCGTACTTGTCCTCCTCCTGTGTAACCTGTAACTTGCGCTTTTTAAGGTCCTTGTAACCCTTCCTGGATCCCTACTCAGCCAAAGAAATAGAGGGAGGAAGCCGATAGGCGAAACCGATACTTCGGATCTCACTCGCAACGGAATCACCCGTGAGCGTGCAAGATCCTACTCGGACGCAGCCGGTGAGACAGACACCCCCGTGAAGGCGTGGCCTATGCTCGGTACTTCGGACAAGGTCGGCGCTCACACAATAGTGAGTCACCACTGGCGACCAAGCCCTACTCGACTACGTACGATAGTAGCGCCAATACTTCGGAAATCCAGGCGATACACAAGGCAGCCACAAGTTGGGTTTGGGGCTCTAATCCTTACGAACGCTCAACTCACTTGGAAGGAGACCTTCCCATGCAACCTGAAAACAAGTGAGGGTGTTACTCTCCCCAATCAATGAGTCCAGTTACCAATTTTAATTTAGGTCAAAGTTTTCTTAGCAGTCCCTTTTTTTAATTTTTTTTTGTGTTGTCGCTTCTTTTGAGTAGATTCAAACAAGCGCCTAACGATTTTGTATTTTTTCTTTATCCTAATGTATCCAAAATCAGAGGGAGAAAAGAGTCGGGAAAAGCCAATGCAAGTCGGCACCAAGATGGAAATCTCACCTTTGTGCCTATATGATGGATGCAAAGTGAGAAGACTTACAGTGAATCCCAGCTCTCTCCATGCGGGATGCAAGGCAGAAATTTATAAACCTAATCTATATGCCGGTTATGCAATGCGGAAATCGTCCTAGAACAGGCAACTGCTAGCGTGAAGAACCACAAGCTAACTAATAATTCCCAATCCGAGTGTCCGGTCTTGGCTCACCCCTCCTCTGCCCAACACATTTGGAGTAGGAGAAAGCGCTTGTTCGGGTGTGAGCTCGCGGCGCGTGGATCGGAAGCTACTAGCTAACTATTTAATTAGTCTAAGTCCAAATACGAATCTATAGGAGCATGCGAAGATAATTAGGTGTTTGGACCTATTCTAATCGAATCAAGCAGGACCTAGAACTAAGAGCTCAATCCACAAAAGAAAGTGAAAAATGAAAACAAAACCGGAAAATGACAGCGATAAGACCTCGTCAAAACTGCGGTGAGCCCCCGGGTGAACAAACACCCGGAAGTTAGGCCCGAAATGTCCAAGAGTTCAAGTCCTGTATTATTACAAATTATCAAATACTCTCTCTCTCACAAAAATAAAAACAACTCTCTTTCTCTCTCTAGTTCTCCTGCTCTCTCCTGCCGGTTAGGGTAGAATAGCCGGCTCCTCCTCCCAAGGCTGCTCAGAATCCCCTAGGCGATCCTCCTCGGTCGGCGGTCCCTCGCAAGAAAACAAAAGAGACGTCAGACAGTTCAGAATAATTAATACACAAAATACAAGTAAGCAAGAATGGCTAAGTGACTAGCAAGACCCAAAGGTACTCTACAAGCCGATGCTCCCCGGCAACGGCGCCATTTGAAAAGCGAGAGAGCGAGAGCCGCTAAATAGCGGTCTGACAAGTCAGACTCACTGTCGCTGGTGCGACTGCTCAAACTTCCTCGGTCTTCAACAATTAACCCACACAATCAATCAGAGAAAGAATAGCAAGGATTAAAATTTATTATACCCTACTAATGATGTACAATGGCAAGCAAGTAGGGGTCGAACACAAGGAGCAAAGGTGTAGAGCGCGGATAAAAATCCAAACCTGAATCTAACAAGTAACTTAGCTAATCTAGAATTTTTGTGGGTTTTTTATTTTTATATTTTTTATTTAATTTTTAATTTTATATTTTTGTATTTTGGTTTTTAATTTACTGATTTTTAGATTTTATATTTTAGATTTTTTCTTTTTTTTTTTCAATATTGGAAAGTAAGGACAATATAAAGAAAGACAAGTTAAAATGTTAATAAAAGGGCACCAAAATACTCAAAAATTCAGAAATAAAATGTTTTTGGTCTTTTTAATATTTTTTTACTGTTTTTGTGATTTTTTGGGGATTTTTCAAGATGTTTTTGGTATTTTTAAAGTCTGAAATAAGGCAAACAGTGGAAATACGGGCTGGCTGTGACAAAAATGCAAGTTAAAAATACCAACCAGTAGCAAAATTGTTTCACACTATTTTTCTAATAAAGAGAACAAAATTAAGAGTAAACAGAAGCTGAGTTTGCTATTTTTGGGTTTTTCTATTATTTTATATAATTTTTTGAAGTTTTTAAGAGTTTTTAATTTTTTTGTGTTTTTGTTTTGAAATTTTTAATGATTTTTGGACTGACACTAAAAGATAATAAAATAGACACTAAGTAAATTTTTGGGGATTTTTGGAGGTGTTTTGATATTTTTTTGGTATTTTCTAAAGTAGACAGTACACAAAAAGGCTGTTTTTGATTTTTTATAAATAGGAAAATAAAATAAAATCAAAAACTAAATATGTGCCGTGAAAGTACACGTGTCCAGTAGCCTAAGTCTATTTTTGTGGAATTTTTGGAGTTAAAATGATCTATGAAATAATTACAACAAGCATCCAATTCAAAATCAGGCCTGGCAGGGGTATATGTGCAATATGTCAAGCATCCAGGGGCATTCATGCAATTTTCACCAAGAAATCACGCGCAACTCACGTTACTCACCACTCACAGGGGCATAAATGCAATTAAAGAAAACCGGCAGGGCGTACATGCAATAGTTCCAAAAATATATTATATATCCTACGCACAGGGACGAAATCGCAAATACTGAAAAGTCCGGGGCCTATCTTGCAAAATGCCCAAAAGTCACATGCCAACGTCACGTGAGGTGACGTGGCGTGGATTGGAGTGCAAATAGTGATAATGTGAGGGTTCGAGTGCAAATATTACAACACTTTTTAAACCACAAATAAAAGTTACTGGACTAAAAAGTAAATACAAAAAGCGTGGGTAAAAGTGCAAAATACCCACGGGGCTTGATCCAGCGGTCGATGGAGATCCACTTATCCACGTGGCGCGCATCCAACGGCGCGTGCCCCTTCGTCGCAGACGGCTGTGATTAGATCTTCAAGGCTTGATCGGACGGCGAGGAGGTGACGGAGATCGAACGGCTGGTGGCGTATCTGGAGCGGACCTCTGATCCAACGGCAGGGGAAGGCTCACGAAGAACACTTCCCCAGCGAACCTCGGCTGGGAAATGTGGCCGACACACGGCCTCTCCGACCCCAGGATCAAGGGCAAAACGATCCTGGGGCACGTCCGCGTCTGTAGGTGGTCTCAGGCGAGCCTGAGATGGCTTGAAGCGGCCGGACGGTGGAGGTGACCTGGGGAGCCGCTCCTGAAGTCCTCGAGAGTCGATGGAGCCTTCTCCTTGGCTCGGACCTGCGTGGTTAGTTGCGCAAAATCCAGGCGAAGCCGCAGGTGGGTCCCGATGGTTCCGATGAGGCGAAAGAGGGTGCGGGCGAAGAACTCCGGCGAGCGGCGGAGGAGGGAGTTCGGTCGGCTCGATCTGAGCGAGATCGAGGGGGAATGAAGGGTGATGCGGCGTGACGGAGCGACGAGGAAGAAGATGGAGGTGGTCGAAGCGGCTGAAGGTGACGGGAGTGATCGGAAAATGGAGGCGGAGCTCAGCTCCGCCGTGGACTTTGATCGATGATTCACGGCGAATGGGTGATCTAGGATAAAAAACTGCTATAGGTCTACGCTAATCTACGCTAAAGCTACAAGAGAACGAAGAGAAAGGAGGAGGAGACTCACCAGAGACGTCGGGCGATGAAGCGCGGCGGAGCTCCGGCGAGGGTCGGATCGACTTCGATTCGACGCCAACTGACGCAAACCCAAGGTCAAATCGACTCCTGCTGTCACCAGGAGGACAACGGGCTAGGGGTTTTCGAGTGGTTTTGGCGGAAGAAGGATCAAACTTTGAATCAAAGTCGGGGGGTGTCTTTTAAAGGGTTGACGGCGAGGCGAGGAAGACGAGGCTTTTGCGCCTCGGTCAGTGATCCACAGCCCAAGGAATCACTTGGGCGTGAATCACCATTGACCGAGGAAAAGATTCCAAGAAGGAACCATCACCAAATGGTGATCGAGGCTCCCTCGAAAAAGGGGTGAACATAGGGTCAAACTTGACTCTGACAAGGGACAGACCTCGGTCAGAGAGTTGACCGAGGTCAACCAATGGAGCGTTCTGGTTGGTCCACGTGGACCAACCAGAAAATTCCTTGGCTAAAAACCTTGTAAAATGGATTAAAAATATCAGACGAATTAATTAAATTTTGGGTATAAAATAAAAAATGTTTGTAATTTTATGAAGTATTTTATGGTGATTTTTATTTATTTTTATGAAGTATATTTTTACAAGTTTGCATTTATACCCCTATAGGTATCTATATCTATATATTTAAGTATTTTATTTTTATTTAGGTATTTTTAATTTATTTTATTTTGGTTTTTATTTTCTAGAATTACAAAATACTTTTATATACACAAATAGATTTTTATTTTATTTTATTGATGTATTATGTACAATAAATAAAATATAAGTATAAAAAGTATATGTATGTATATAGGTAAAATACCTATGTATTCTATTATATAAGTATTTTTATTTTGTATTTTATTTAGGCTTTTATTCTAATTTTAATGCACATAATTATTATAAGTAATATTTACAACATTATAAAAATATAAAATTGTAAAAATAATAAATAAATAATAAATTGAATATTTTAATATGTACAAGTATACAATGTGGGTCCAAAAGTCAACTTTCAAACCGTAGCTCCGCCAAATGCGAAACCACCACCATTAATTAGATTATTTTCTTCTATATACAATTAAAGGTGAGTACGCTGCATTTGGAGTTTTTATTTGTGAGACGGGTCTGGGAAGTTGGCATTCTGGATTTTTATTCAGACCATAACTTTTTATCTGTACATTATTTTTCTGTGAAATCAATTTTGTATTTTTCTTTATTAATTTATCTACAACTTTCATATACAAAGTTTCTTTATTTGATGTATAAAAAGTGGAACCAAAAATAGGTCCCAAAATGAATAAAGAATGAATAAAATGTATAGGTATTTTATCTGTGTTTCTGACCTTATCTCCCCCTACTTTATTCCTTGTCGACCTATTCATCAAGATGCCTAGGTCTCGGGGTTTCGGGTCATAAAATATTTACAATATTTTATTCTTTTTCTTTTCTTTTCTTTATTCTATAATTTTGGCTTTAAAAACCGTATTTTATACAATATTTACACACATATACATGAATGCTAAAATGCATGAATTAATGCTATTTACACGCATTTACTAGGGTTTTTAAGGCCAAAATGATAGAATAAAGATGATGAAACGTGGATTCATCAGTTATATACCTTTTTATAATTTCCTATTATTCTCTGGACTACTTTGTATTTTTCCCGTGAGGTCTCTCCCTATATAAGAGAGCCTAGGGTTCCCTGGAATAATAAGTTGCTCATTTCTTCCAACAATAGCAGATACATGATTCCAATTCACCAAGTAACAAGATGTATTTACATCTTCAGCCTAGAATGCTTTACCAAGACAAGCATTTGCGAGCATGCACCTTGCTTTCTCCAGAAACGTCATGTTTATTCATTTTGTAACTCCATTTTATTGTATTGTATCTCTGACGGTGTGGTCTCGCAACAACCTCCCCTCCTTGCAAAACTCATTGAACTCTGACGAACAAAACTCCAATCCATTATCGATACCCAGAGACTTGAGCTCCTTAGAAGTATGGTTCTCAACCAAGATCTTCCACTATCTGAAAGTATGAAATGCCTCATTCTTGTGCTTCATCATAAACATCTAAATAACCATCCTAGAATCATCAATTACAGATAGGAAATACCAAACACCTCTCAAAGATGGAGCACCGGAATGGCCCCAACAATCAGCATGAATGTAGTCAAGCATCTCATTCGTCTTGTGAATTGCTTCTTGTATTATTTCTCAAATAAGCAATGCTCACAGAACTTTAGCTTGGATCCTTTGAGATCCGCAATGATAGCCATTTTAAAGATTTCTACCAATATCGTCTATATATCTCAATATATCCCTTTTCAGACTCCTACACATACGACATCGATATCGATATTTAAAACCTTGGTGCAGACTACATGCATCTCCAATGGTTGATCTCATCTATGGATACTACCTTGTGGCTATCTTCCTTGAGTGGAGTAGCCATATGCAATGGTAAGAATGGCCACTGAACTTGTTAGAAAATCGGAAGCGGAAGCGTAACATGGAAAAGATAATAAAAGAATAAGAACAAGCAGGATTTTTACGTGGAACCCTACTCCGTGAGGAGCGGGATGAAACCACGGGAGAAGCCCTCAAAGGGGCATGCTATGCATTACTTTTTCTCAATGGATACAGGAGGTCTGGGGCTCCTTATATAGCCTCTCCAGAGCCTCCAAGTCCCACCACTGGATGATGTGGGACTAAACACTGGATGGGGTAAATGGATCTCCTCCAGGATCCATTTACCCTGCTACAACACAATAGGCGCATACACCTTATACTCCAACACTCCCCCTCAAGCTGGAGCATGCAATGCTCAGCTTGGACAAACATAAAGAGACTCAACTCAACGCTACAGGACACTACGGACAATATCAACCCAACGCGCACATTGCTGCAGTCGAGGACGTTGCTTCTCATGCCGTGCAGGTGAGGAGGACAAACGGGCTGGAGTGTGAGTCAACTGAAGACTCGGAATCTGACCATCAAGTCTGAACTTGTGCCTAAAGTCTCCTCGTCGGAGAACTGGGTCTCTCCCATCTGGCTCAGAGAATGGTGCACTGCTCTGGTGTACCTATGATACCACATGAAAACCCTTGCCCTCAAGGGAATGGTCCTCTGCTCTGGAGTCCCTATGGCTCACATGAAAACTCTGGCCGAACAACAACAAGAATGATGGGGACCATGAACTGATGATGGCAACATATGCTCATCTGAAAATGATTTCTTATATGATTTTAATAGTTACATAGTGGTTTGAGAAGCTTATAAATATATACTTGTTTAGGATAATGATTGTACAAGTTAAATGCCTAAATCTGATGGGGACCATTTGTTTTTTTTGAAGATTTCTTGTATGATTTTAATAGTTACATGGTGGTTTGAGAAGCTTATAAATATATACTTGTTTAGGATAATGATTGTACAAGTTAAATGCCTAAATCTGATGTTTCTTTCGTACCCATAACTCCACATTTACTATTAATTATGTGTAACTATTTCAGCAACTGCTTCATATTTACTATTAATTACGTCTAACTATTAATTTATGCAAAATGTATGCTTAAATGTGGCCTCTTTCATATCCATATGCTTGAATTTGACCTCTTTCATATTCATATTTACCATTAACATGCCAAATTATTTTAGTGAACGCTTACTATTACATCCTTAAACATATAAAAATGTGTATACGAATTCGAATCCTCATAAAAGAAAAATTTTTTGGGACGGGGGGATGCATACAACCGTTCTTCATCTGGGTATAGTAGAACATATAGTTAGGATTCAAATCATATGATTCATGTCAACAACTTGGATATTTATAATGACAACTATAGCCAATCCCTTTTAGATAATTTTTTAGTGATAGTTATAAGTTATAGCCAATGATTTTCTTTTTATTAGGTAGAAATTTAGAAAGGTTTATGGCATTGAGTCATTGACATATCCTTTTTTCATGTTCTTATCTTCATAATATCATTATATATTACATTGTTATATACTATATGTTTGTCAGATTATATTATTTCATCAATAAATATATGTATTATATATTTTATAATTATTTTTCTATACAAAACTGAGGCTTACGCCTCGACCGCCTCGAGGCTACGCCTCGCCTCGCTTCCAGGGAAAACGCCTCGTTCCGCCTTTCGTTTTTTCAAACCTCGCTGGAGACTGATATCTGAATCTGGATCTGGAATACAAGACATGTGACTCTACATATACTCCCCCTTTCTCCCATACTTGTCGGAACATGAACATCGACAAAGTTGGGAGAAGACAAGATAAATAGGGGGTAAACAAAACATGAACTTTCAAAAGATTTCTTGCGGCTTTTCATTTCATTTTTTTTATAAGCCGTCATTTTTTTAAGCCATTCAAAACCCCTTTTTTTCGGCTTTTCATTTTTTTTTGGAAAATGCGTACGGCTTTTTGTATATGTACGCGCCTCTTTCATTTTTTTTGGAAAATGCGTACGGCTTTTTTTTATTGTACGCGCCTTTTTTTTTGAAAACATTCAATTTTTTTCTCTCTCTTTTCTTTTCTTTTCCTTTTTTTTGCAATCACTCACGGCCCACTTGGGCCTAACTATTCCCTTATCCCTTTTTTTTTAAAAAAACCTGATCAGCGCAACTGGACTCTCGCACAGCCCGCTCTTTGTTTTTTTTAAACCAAACGGGTCCTCTTGGGCACCCTCATATTAGGGTTCCCACATTTGGGAACCCTTCTCTCTGAAAAAGAAGCCGCCGCCAACGCATGAGCATGAGATGGGAGGGAGCCCTTGCGCCGCCTGCGTCTGGGAGGGGCCTCGTGCGACTTGCGCCGCCTGCGCCTGGGAGATGGGAGGTGCCGCTTGCTCACGGTTGTGCGCAGCCGAGCGCCTGGGGCTGGAAAGAGCGCGAGCGACTTTGGGGATCTGCGCCTGGGGAGACACGCGCGCAAGGAGATCGCGCAAGGGCTCGCGCGAGGACATAGCGCCGCTGGAAGGCGGTGACGCCGCCTGGAACCGCGAGGGGAAGTTGCAACGGGCTTTGCAACATCTTCTTCGAACTGAGATCTGGACAGCAACATCTTCTTCGAACTGAGATGCGGCTCTTCGAGATTGCGCCGTCGATGGCGCTCGAGTTGGGGCTGCGCCTGGAGTGCTGTGATGGTGCCATATGCGCCGCCTGCGACGCCTCTGCCTTATTTGCGCGTGGGAGGTGGCGCGCAACCCTCTGTTCTGAGCGAATCGGAGTAGCAAGGCTCTGCGCTGAATATGCATCGTCAGTGGCTGGAATCAGAAAAGCATTGATCCCTGATCTAGAGTTCCGGAAATGAACCAGAGATGTTGGGTGGCAGCCGCCAGAGATCATCTTCTGTGGCTTCGTCTTGCAGCCCCGCCTGGAGATTCGCGGCAATGGCTGCTGCGAGAGATGCGTCGCCATGGAGATGCGACTATGGCTGATGCGTCGCCATGGAGATGGACTTGGAGGCTGGACCTGTGCTGCCAAGGGTCGAGGAACCCTAGGGTTCCCAATTGGAACCCTGCTGCCTCGGAGGAATATCTAAGAAATATCGATTCTTTGAACAGAATAATGATCTTCGGAAATAAAACACAAATCGAATCTCGAATACAATATGAACAACATGAAATCCCGAGAATCGATCCTGCTCTGATACCATGTTAGAAAATCGGAAGCAGAAGCGTAACATGGAAAAGATAATAAAAGAATAAGAACAAGCAGGATTTTTACGTGGAACCCTACTCCGTGAGGAGCGGGATGAAACCACAGGAGAAGCCCTCAAAGGGGCATGCTATGCATTACTTTTTCTCAATGGATACAGGAGGTCTGGGGCTCCTTATATAGCCTCTCCAGAGCCTCCAAGTCCCACCACTGGACGATGTGGGACTAAACACTGGATGGGGTAAATGGATCTCCTCCAGGATCCATTTACCCTGCTACAACACAATAGGCACATACACCTTATACTCCAACAGAACTTAATGTATAATGACCTATAAAAGCAAAAAAGATTGTTCACGATATTGAGATGGTCTTTTGGACACATATGCATGACCTTACACAAAGGACTTGCTAGCGTCAGCAAGGTTAGATCGGGCGAAGGACAAGCACGTGTTGACAAGGTAGCAAGATGGCATGCCTCATCTCCTACACCACTCACGAGTGTTGGAAAGATGGTGTGGTTTGCAAGATAGCAAGGATATCTTTCGTGTACGATGGTAAGTTTAGAATCATCTTGCACTTCACATGTGGGATCTGGAGATACTTGCACGAGGGGTGATGGGCTAAAGGGTTCACATAAGAGGGTCACGCAGTGCACAAAATCCAAGCTTGTAAAAGTCAGCCTAGTCGAGTCGGGGGTAGCCGACTCGACTAGGCCTAGTCGGCCATTAGTCGGTCAACCCGACTAATCGGCCGACTTTTACATCGGTTTTTTTTTATTTTTTTAGGTTTTTGCTTTTTCTAAAAGCAAACTTTTAATAATACGCTTAATGTTATATTTAAAGTCAACTGCTTCATTTATTTCATTATGATAATATAGAAAATCTACAAATCTATGTTAATATATAAGAATATATTTATAAAATAATTTATATATTTAAAATAATTTAAAAAATTCAAAACCAACTAATGACCGACTAAATCCAATTAGTCGTCCGACTGTCGATTAATCCTTAGTCAGTGACTCTATCAACCAAGTACCGACTACTACTTTCTGCAACCTTGACAAAATCCAAGAGTCGGAGAGAAACCAGATCGCGAGGGCCGATGGGTTGAAGGATCCACACAAGAGGGTCAACAACACAAAATTGACAAGTCAAGGAGGAACCTGGTGGTGCTCTGAAGACGGAATCAGAGCTGGAGACCAAAGGAGAATAGAAAAAGAAAAGACATCTTATTGAAAATCTTGGAACTATACATAAAGAGTAGAAAGTAAGATTGATTAGAAAATACGGCACAAGGAAAGGACAGGGGGCAATTGCGTACTATCCATTTCCAAATAAAGATATTCCCATATTTTATTCTAATAGCCATGACAAAGATGCAAACGGTTCCAAGAAACTAGAGCATCTTAAAAAGGATACAAAACCTCAAAAAATCACCATTACCCTCAAAATACGAACATGTTGAAAAGGATAATACTTTTGAAATGGGTGACATGAAGAGTTTGCATTATATGTCAACCTTAAACCGAACTTATCTTCAAAAGAACATTCTTGAGTGAGGATGCTTTGCAAATTTTGCATTCCATTGTTACGAACTCATGTATAGTTCTTCAGAAAAAAGGTGATCTTTGTTAGATGGGTTAGCTAATATAATTATCTATCACATGGTGACACCAGTTTTTGGCCAATAAACAACTTACCCCAGCTTAAATCCCATGATTCTAGTGTCATGTGTGGAGTTACCCTTGGAGTTGACACACTCTAAAGATTATTATCTTTAACTTTTAATCATGAACATAAAAGAACCTAAACCTTGTAACTCATTGAAGGGATTAAAAGGCATATATCTCACTAGAGGACTATAATAGACAAATATACATTGGAAGCTATAATAATATTACTAACAAACAAAAAACTTTTAAATCCAGTGACAAGTTTTTCAAATGGGCCACCTTCATTAAGACAATAAGAAAATTTGACTAGCATGCATTACATGAGGCAAAAGGAGACCAAATAATCAAACACCTTAAGAAATGTTTATTTGAGAATTACCCATCCATCTCAGGCATTTGAACATCCATAAAACAAGCGTGAAAATTGTGTGGTGGCTGGAGTATTGCAACGGCAGACTTGCCAGTGTCAGCACAAGTTACAGAAGCTCCATACTTCTTCAAAGCACCAGCAGCAACCCTACGATTAACCATATTATCATCAACTACCAAAATGTGTTTTCCATTAAGTAGAGTCGGTAAAAAAGATGGTTGCCCTTTGTCTTGCTGCCTTTTATTTCCCACACCTAGTGCCTTTCGCAAACAAGCAGCGAGCATACTCAGCCGGAGAGGTTTCATTATTACATTAACCATGTGTGCAGTGGACCTCAAATATTCAATTTTGGCAAGGCTTAATGATGTTGCTAAAATAAATATTCTCGAAGGATCTGCAAAGGATATTTTTCTTGGATTTTCCCGAAGATCAATGAGAAGTCTTGAAAATTGATTGCATATGTCTTTTCCCAAAACTTCCTTGTCAATAAGAACCATGTCAAAGTGGCCAGTAAATCTGGAAAATATAGATACAAGGGATAATCATTAACCAACAAGTCCAATCACCATACCCAAAATTATGAAAACAATGGAAAATAACATCAAGATAACATTTCAAGAAACTAAATCTAGAGTAAAAAATTCATTGCAACATGTTTTTATTCAAGAAAATAGCACTTTAGCATGGTAAGCATTAACAAATGCTATAATGTAGACGAATCAGAAGACATGGCACCATGAAGGTTGCATTACTAAATACATACCTTGATATGAGAGAGTCGCATGGGCAAGAGAATAATGATTTCCGGCAAATGGCAATCTCCACGTGTATTCCTAATCGCTGCAAATGATATCTGGTGACTTCAGCACGAATACTCTTCCCATCAACCACCAGCCCCCTCATTCCTTTGAAATCAGATACCATTGTATCAGACTGGTGTCTCTTCACATCTGCTAAACTCCTTTGCCCTTTCCTGAAAAAGGCGGTAAAAGCGAATGTACTGCCAACACCAGGTTCACTAACAAACCCAATTTCTCCACCCATCAGATCCACCAAACACTTGCTTATACTCAAACCAATACCAGTGCCACCATATGTTCGGGAAGTAGAACTGTCAGCTTGCATGAAGGGCATGAAAATTCGACTCTGAGCATCCCGACGTATCCCTACACCTGAGTCTTCAACTGTTACTAGCAAGTTGATAGATTCAGCTGCTTCTTTTGAAGTGTTTAATTTCTTGAACCCTGACCAACTCTTCCATCTCTCAGCTACTTGGTACCCGCTCAGTGTATTCCCAGGTACATCGGATTCATCATCAGCGACGTCAATTTGCCTCTGAACCTGGTTATTTTCTAAACTTTTAACTTCATCGGTGAGATGTATGGAAACAAATACATGACCCTCTTCTGTGAACTGCAAATGTTATATATAAACACATTGAGAAAAGATAATAGAGCATAAACAATACATCTTTTCAAAGTAAAGGTAAGCTACAAAGACAATTTGACATAAAAATAAGACTGTAAAATCTAAATGCCTTGGAAGAGTTAAATCTTTTCAAATATCATAGGTAAAAGACAGCACCTGTGACGCCGAAGGTGAGGTATTATAAAATGGTGAATTCCATGATTGCACCTTGAACTTTAATCCAATTATGCTTAACACTCACTCCAACTAACGCAAATTTAAATGGATAGGTAGACCCGATGAATGGGGAATTATGATCATGTGAGGCTAATATTAACATAAATGGAAATGGGTTATTACATCCTTAATATTGACATGTTAACATATGGATACATATGTAGATAATCATATTGGCATACATGAAAAATGGGACATTACATCCTTAAAATCGGATGTGGATAGATACAAAATAAATGAAATAGTTTGCAGATAAGTTTAACTATGCCGGTGTTGGGTGGTTACACATGAAAAGAAATTAATATATTCACTTGATAACAATTATATCAACTCTGGTACCAGAAGGTACAAAATCTTGTTGCATGCATTTAAAAATAAATCTACAACTATATTTATATATTAAATGGATACATAAAAATGATGTTTGTGGAAGTCAAAGTGATACATCCATATCCTTACCCATTTTAAACGAATATGGATATGAATAAGATAGATACGGTAACACAGATATATCCTTACCCGGTTGCAACTCAAACAATATATATAGGGAAATAGATTAAATGGATCTACATCCAAGACAATGTTATAAAAGTCACCCGACTAGCCCGACTAGTCTAGTCAGTGGGGTGGCCGACCGAGTACCGACTAATTCCGACTAGGTCCACTAGTCAACCATTTTTTGCTTGGTGATACCATATTCTTTTACTTTTTTAAAAGCAAACTTATTCTAATATACTCAATGTTCTATTTAAATTCAATTACTTCTTTTGATTCATTATGATAGTAGAAAAATATATAAATCTATGTAAATATTTAATAATATATGCATAGAAATGATTTATATATTTAAAAAATCAAAGCCGATTAATGCCCAACTAAATCCGATTAATCGCCCGACTACCGATTAATCCTTAGTCAGTGACCCGATCGACCGAGTACCGACTACCGACTTTTGCAACCTTGATCCAAGATATGTTTAACCCGATGCAATGTTTCAACAGTGTGTGTCAATCTCGACTTCCGAGAAATCTATTATGGGTCTTACATTGCTTAATAACATGCAATACTGCTGAAACAACAATCCAACTACAAGGCCAACAATGTGATGCATCCAACAATGAAATCAGAAATGCATTTGCTGAAACTTTATGAAGCTAGACAATGGACAAGATTAAGAAGAGGAATATGGCGGGATAGCTGGTTGCACACCGTCTCCCAATTACAAATTATTGCAAACTGATGTACAGCTTACAGTGCTTACTATGAAAAGTCTAGGTATCTACAAGTTGCAAGAGCTTTTTCCTAAAAGAACTTAATTAGACTTATGATCAAGTTGGTGTATCTCAACTAAACATATCTTTGTTAAGTTCTAATATATACACACATACATATATATATTCACACACAGAGGGGCGATCCTATGAGAGCCAAAATTGGTGAGAGCATGAGAGGAATGATTCTGGACCACAAGATTCTGTCTTCTCTCTCCTGGTCTTCTCTCTCCTAGTTGAATCTTGTGGTCCAGAATCACTCCTCTCATGCTCTCACCAATTTTGGCCCTCACAGGATCGCCCCTCTTCACACACATACATATACATACATGTAAGCGAGGCCACTTGTGATTTGCATTCTTTTGTTGTCATCTAAAAGCCATGCCAGAAGATAAATTGAATATAAACTACTTTAATTACTTTGTTAATGATTGCATTGAAGAGTACCACGAAACAAACCTTTATTGAATTTCCAACAAGGTTAGTGATGATTTGTCGGAACCGTCCAGGGTCTCCAACAATAATTTCGGGGACCTTGTCAGACACGTAAATGGCGAGCTGCAAATAATAATATATTAGTCCAATACTGGGAGTAAATGTTGATGAGAATGCACAAAACCTCCAAAAATGGCAATAATACAAATAGAAATTACCTCTATTCCCTTGTCATGGGACTTATCCGAGAATAGTGATAGCACATTGTCAAGTATTTCACGCACATCAAAAGGAACAGATTCAAGCTCAAGTCTTCCTGATTCTATTTTAGCCTGATCTAGGACCTCGTTTATCAAAGCAATTAGAGCTTTTCCACTAGCCTGTGCTGTCATCGCGAAATCTTGCTGAGTTGCATCAAGATCTGTGTCCATAAGCATCTGAAGCATACCTAATAATGGGTAGAGAATATGCTCACGTCAGAATAGTTATAGCTTATAACCCTTCAACAAGTGGACACAGAAAAAGGTTATTGGAATCATTTATATACTACTGACCTAGAACACCATTCATCGGCGTCCTGATTTCATGTGAAACAGTAGCCAGAAACTGCAAAAGCAGTAAAATGGAGGGAACATAAGCACCTCGGTGACTAGGACAAATGTCAATTTCCATATCACCCAAATTTGAATCAGGATGAAAAGAAATACCTGTGACTTCGCTACATCTGCTGCTTCTGCTCGAACTTTCAGTTCTCTCATTTCACGGTAATCATCTTCTACCTTCTCAATGCGGCTTATTGCTGCATGGAAAATATGGCCAAGCAACAAAACTATAACTGCAACCCCCACAGACGTTGATATCGCTGACCATGGCAGTGAAGGTTTTTGTTTAAAGCTGCAAGAATATTTTCAAAAGTAACTAAAAACCTTGTTTTACTAAATACTATCATGGATGCAAGTAACTACCTGCAATGCATTTCATGCTTCCTATAAGGATCTGAAAAGTCCAGATGGCTAATATGCAGCAACCCATTGTCAGTAGTGTCTGGGCCATACATTTTAATAGGCTCAGAAGCGTTAGTTGTATCATACACATTTACAACAATTGTCTGTTTGCTTGCAAGCTGTTGAAGAAGCTTTTCCACCAATGTTTCAACATCAAATGATGCACCAAGATACCTGCCCAACAGTTGCAAATAAGTATAGTTCAAAGCGTAATGAAGCTGCTTCCAATATTTTCCATTTGAAGAGAAATTGTTAAGCTAGATTGCAGTAAGACACCAATACCCTTCTGTGGCTGCAATTCGTTCTTCAGGTGTGGCATTCGGTGGAAGATCACTTCTGTAAACAGAAAAGGTCAATACCACTCCCAAGTGGTAGGACTTTAGAAGCTTGAATGGAGAAGTTAAGACGCCTTTCCCAGAAGCTCTTGCCCGTAGAATATTTTCACGGTCCTCCTGAACAAAAAATATTCCTCATTTGAATGTGTATTTTAATACATGTGCACTAAATCAAGTTAAAACTGGCAAAAAGAAATGAAACTTTGTCTAACAATTAATTCTGCGATACATAATAAATAAAATGGAATTTTCCATGGTGCAAAAATTTGCCAATGGCCGATCATGCAGTTATAAAGAAGACATTTAATCCATATAACATGTGGAAAACACAAGAAGAACCATAGCTAAGCCATCAAAGTCCTCAACGACGTTGAAGTAGACATAGGATTAGTTATGGATAGGCATCCTCTTAGTTGTTTCACAATAAACTTTTTACATCCATCATGAAGTAAAGAATTTGTGTACCAATACCAGTTAAAGTGGGAAAATGCTTGGTGGTTGTTCAACTTCCATCATCCAAACTACACTTTTCTTCACAAAAAGCAGAAGGTTTGCATTAAAGGAAATAAACAGCCAGCTTAAATTATGTTGACTGAATGTCAAGAGTAACATAGAAAGATGACGGGGGAAAAGACACAACTACCCTGACTTGGACAAGTCTTTTTTAACCACTTTATTTTGGATTATGCAAAAACTGGATATTCCTCGTACAAGAAGAATAAACCCACATGCCCTGCATACATATAATCAAGGTGAATCCGGTAAAATACAAGTTGTTGAAGGGAACGAATAAGATTCCTTACCATTAACCCTAGAGCTCTCTTATATAGGAGAAAAGCTCTATGGGTAATTTACATAAAGAGGACAAACAAAGACTACAAAATAAAGTTACTCTGACACTCCCCCTCAAGCTGGAGCATATATATCCAACATGCTCAGCTTGGAACAACAAAGATGAAATGGACCCCTAGCAAGGGCCTTGGTGAACATGTCTGCAACCTGTTCTCCTGATGATACATGAGAAGTTGAAATAAGTCCTTTTTTAATTAAGTCCCGTGTATAATGGCAGTCCACTTCAATGTGCTTCGTCCTCTCATGGAAGGCTGGATTATTTGCTATGAACAGGGCTGCTTGAGGAACATCAATGGTTAAATCAGTCAAAACGGATTTAACCCACATCATCTCAGCACTACCTTGGGCCATTGCCCTATATTCTGACTCTGCACTGGATCGAGCCACCACAGTTTGCTTCTTACTCTTCCAAGCTACTGGTGAGGTGCCAATAAATACAATAAAGCCTGAAGTTGACTTTCTATCACTAGGACACCCAGCATAGTCAGCATCAGCATAACCTGTGATGAATATAGAGGTATCTCTTCTATACAGAAGACCAGTACCTGGAGACGACTTCAGATATCTCAAGATCATAAAAACAGCATTCATGTGAGTCTGCCTGGGTTGCTCCATGAATTGACTTACCCTATTAACCGCAAAGGCTATATCCGGTCAGGTAATAGTGACATACAAGAGCTTTCCCACTAGCTCTCTATATCGTCTCTTGTCTACCTCCTCAGAGTCATCATCATAAAGTTTGACATTAGACTCCATAGGAGTAGCAGCTGGTCTACACCCTGCCATACCTGTCTCAGATAAGAGATCCGTAACATACTTCTTTTGTGTCATTACCATACCTTGCTTGTTCCGTGCAAACTCCAGCCCCAAAAAATAGCGAAGTGTACCCAAATCCTTCATAACAAACTGCTTGCCAAGAAACTCCTTGGCTGCTTGAATGCCCTGCTCATTACTGCCTGTAATAACAATATCATCAACATATACTAAGATGATCACAGTACCTCGCTGATCTCTCTTTACAAAGAGAGTATGATCTGATGTAGATCTGACGAAGCCCTTCTGTTCAATCAACTCCGAGAGCTTCTGAAACCAAGCCCGTGGACTCTGCTTCAGGCCATATATGGCCTTATGGAGACGACACACCATACTAGACTCCCCCTCAGCAGCAAACCCTGGCGGCTGCTGCATATAGACCTCTTCCTGCAAGTCACCATACAAGAAGGCGTTCGTGACATCAAGCTGAAATAGGGGCCAGTCTCGGACAACCGCAACTGCAATGAGAATCCGTAAGGTAGAATGACGGGCTACTGGAGAAAACGTCTCCTGATAGTCCAACCCATATGTTTGGGTGAACCCTCGAGCAACCAACCTGGCTTTGTATCTATCAACCGTACCATCTGCCCGATGCTTAACAGTAAAAACCCATTTGCTTCCAACAATGGACGCACCTGGTGGAGGATGCACAATACTCCACGTACCACGTGACTGCAACGCCGCCATTTCCTCTTCCATAGCTAAACGCCACGGACTGCTCTGTAGGGCCTCCTGATAAGACCGTGGAATGTGTACTGCCGATAACCCAACAACAAAGTTGAAAGTCCGGGGACAAACGCTCCAATGATGCCGGAGAGCAAAAATCCATCCCATATTTGGGATTCATCGTCCGAGCACGCTTCTGCCGTCTATGAGCAATAGGGATATGTAGGTCATCGACAGAAGGAATGACAGTATCATCAATAGCATGTACATCAGTACTCTGTACATCCATCTGCACATTCAAATCACCTGTGCCATTAGTAGAACTCAAATGATCAGTACATACCTCGGGCGTGCTGGATGATGGAGGAGGCACATGAGCAGAGGGTCGTCGCTGATAGACCTGAGGATAATGAACAGTAGCTGGTGGTGGCGGCGGTGGTGGTGGTGGTGTAGGCTGTGGTGGTAGATAAGAGCATGGAACCGATGGAGGTGGAGGCGGCACATAAATGTCGTCTCCTTCCTCTGAGTGAGTGAGTCTGTCACCTGTAGGAGAGAAATACATAATGGACTCAAAGAAGGTGACATCTGCACTGACGTAGTACCTTCGCTTAACCGGATCAAAACACCGATATCCCTTCTGGGTTTTGGAATAAACCACAAACACACATTTGACAGCTCTGGGAGAGAGCTTGTCAAGACCAGGAGAAAAACAATGAACAAATGCAACAGACCCAAAAACACGTGGTGTTGGGGAGAAAAGATCCTTCTCGGGAAACACAGTCAAGAACGGAATCTTCTCCCCTAACACTGTCGAAGGCATACGGTTAAGAAGATAAGAGGCAGTTAGAACCGCATCCCCCCAATAGGAGTGAGGGGCACGGCTCTAAATCAAAAGGGTTCTAGTCATATCCAACAAATGACGATGCTTCCGTTCAGCCACCCCATTCTGCTGGGAGGTATAGGCACACGACGTCTGATGCATAATCCCATGAGACATAAGAAATTTTGAAAATTGGGTACTACACAATTCTAGAGCATTGTCAGACCGTATGTACTTCACTTTAGCAGAGAAAATATTTTTTATTTCAATAATAAAAGCTTGAATAATATGACCAGCATCAGATTTATTTTTAAGAAGAAAGACCCAAGATAGTCTAGAGAAATCATCGACTGCAACAAGATAAAACCTGTGCCCTTGAAGATCAGGGACACGACTGGGACCCCAAATATCAAAGTGAAGTAACTCAAACAGACTATGACGACTCGGACCTGGACGACTCTGGAACGACGACCGGTGATGTTTCCCAAGCTGGCATGCCTCGCATTGAAAAATAGACCTGGGAGAAATCTGGGGAAGGATATGGACCATCTTTTGCAGCGGAAGATGACCAAAGCGAAGATGCCATGTGTAAGGTGAGACAGATCCAGCACGAACAGAAGAGACACCATCGTAAGGAGACTATACCAGTCTATAGAGACCCCCTTGCTCACGGCCAGTTCCAATCACTCTGCCCGTTAGGATGTCCTGAAACACAAGAGCAGATGGGTCAAATATGACACGACAATGTAAATCTTTAGTGATTTGACTAATCGATAGTAAATTCATTGAAAAATCCGGAGCATAAAGAACATTCTGAAGCCGTATCGCAGGGGTCAACTGCACCTCCCCCTGACCAGTAATGGGAGAGTGTGTCCCATCAGCTATCACCACAGATCGTCCAGTCTGAGTAGGATTAAAAACATCCAATTGCTTTTTATCCCCACATAAATGATGAGATGCTCCTGAATCCATGATCCATTCTGATAGATCTGAGCTGTAACAACTAGTGAGAGCATATGTTGTACCTGACGTGGATGCTGATGCGGAACCTGCTATCTCTGAAGATCCTGATGTACTAGCTTGCCCTTGATCTGGCATGATCGCTCTAAGTCTCGTCACAAACTCCTCGAATCTTTGATCTGATAGATGGGAAGGACCCCCATCCTGCTGTGTCTTCTCCGCCACACGTGTTGTAGTATGAGGAAACCCATGCTTAGAATAGCATGTTTCCTCAGAGTGACCAGGCCTGCGACAATAAGTGCACGGCTGTCGAGGAGTTCTGTATACTCCTCCTCTTCCACGACCACCTCTTCCTCGAAACTGTGAAGATCCTCCTCTGCCACGGGATGCTGCCATGGCCGATGACATCTGAGATCCACCCTGAGATATGGAGAGTCTGCTCAACCTGCGATAGGCCTCTTCCATAGGAGGGATGGTAGCATCGGTAAGAATCTGTGCTCTGGCGGCATCATACTCCTGATCAAGGGCGGCGAGAAACACCCCTGTCATCACTGAGTCCCTGTAGGCCTTCAACTGCTCCGGTGTGGCTGTCAATGGGATGTACCCGTGAAGCTTCTCAAACATACCCCTAAGAGAGGTATACAGGGTATGAAGAGGACGACCGTTCTGTTTCAACGTAAAGATGTCGTGCTGAAGTTGTAAGATCTTGGACTCGTTCTTCGCGGGAGAATATGTGGCAGCGAGTATGTCCCACATAGCCTTCGCAGTGGGTTGACTCAGAATGTCGTTGGCTATCTCCATGGATACGGTACCTGATAGCCATACACGTGCATATGCATCGTCAGCCTCCCATGAGGCGTTAACCCCAGTCTTGTCAACAGGTTCCTCTTGTGTGAGGATATGCTTCTTGCCATTGCACTGCATAAGACTCATGAACTGCATGGCCCACAGTTCATAGTTCGTACCATCCATCTTTACAACAGGTGCTGGACCTTTGAAGGCACCCAGAGATGGAAAATCTACCTTGTTGTCTGACATGGCGACAACAACAACCTGTAACTGGGGTTACACTATTAGACGACAGCGTCTACTTGTACATAGACTCAAACCACAACTTTCTTCATACTCAACGAAGCACGGCTAGGGCTCCGATGCTCTACAGCACAGACCTGCAGATCTATGTGGATGATGCGTGCTACTGGATGATCTACGGCTACTGGATGATCTACGGCTACGGCTGCACAGACCTGCAGATCGCCAGGCTTCGCGCGCACGCACAGCAGAAGACGCGCGAGAGCGAAGACGCGCGCACAGCAGAAGACACGCGCACAGCGAAGACGCGCGCACAGACTTGGGCCTTATGCGCGAGAGCGACGACGCGCGCACAGCGAGGCAGAAGAGGCTTATCGCCCGAGCGCAGCCGAGAGATCTTCACGCTCTTGGCGATGGGCGCTGGACGCTATTGGCGCTGGGCGATGGAGGGCGCTGGGCGATGGATCACGCGATGGAGGGCGTTGGGCGCTATTGGCGCTGGGCGATGGAGATCGCGCGATGGGCACCGTGGGCGCCAGAGGCCAAGGTGCGAGGAGGCCTCCCGCAGGGCGCGCAAGAGATGCGCTAGGGCAGCGAGAGGCCAAGCACCGCCGTCGCTGCGACACAGGCGCCGATTGGAGGAGAGAGAGAGGGCGGCGGGTGGGGTCGAGTAGGGTTAGGGTTCAAGAACTCCGGCCTAGGACCGTCGCTCTGATACCATGTTGAAGGGAACGAATAAGATTCCTTACCATTAACCCTAGAGCTCTCTTATATAGGAGAAAATCTCTATGGGTAATTTACATAAAGAGGACAAACAAAGACTACAAAATAAAGTTACTCTAACACAAGTCAACCAACTAAATTCTTGTCGCCAAAAGAATGCATGCAAAAGATTCAAGAACCATCTTCTCCAAAACATTTCATTTTAAAAAAATAGATAATGAGCATGCTTACAATGAAGAATATAGATGAATAATTACAGATTTATCAATCACCTTCCCAGACATCATATCAACTGAAACAATGTGGGACACAGTTTCTTGAGATAAAACAACGGGGGCATATTCTTCTTGAACAGGTGAAGGATCAAGATTCTCAGGCATGTAATCATCTTGAACAGGCGAGTGGTCTTCTTTCTTCATTTTCTTAATTCTCCATCCCTGCTGCTCCTCGAACTGCTCTCTCTGTGAGTGCAGAATCTTTAACGCATAAGCCACACCACTGGTTAGTGGCCTTTCAAATGCCGTTCTGGCAGTATACTCTGCAAAAGTGACCTGCAGGCAGAAAATATCATAACTATGCAGTCCTAAACACAAATAAGCATTCAACGATTATCTATACGACGTAAGATCGGGATCCTACTGATTTATTCTTTTTGATTAAGAAAACATAACCCAAAGAACACATAATTAATAAACCATTACGGCATAAAATTTTATTAAAGAGAACCTGTAAACATTTCACAAAAAAAACAACCTTAGAAAATACAAAAAAAGAAAAATGATGCATGATAAAGTGGACTTTAAACCAATTAAGAAATTCTAGTATGATGAAAATAAATATAAATAATTTTCTGATTGCGCGTAGCAGATATAAAATGTAGATGAAACAAATGAGCAAGAAATCAAGCACACAGAACAGAACGATGCTAACTGTACGATGCTAACTGGGCTATGCATTCAAGGGAATGGCTGGTCTTCTACAGAGGATAAGATATGAGACTTAACCTTGGGATCCGTGAAGCTCAAACACAAAAATGATCTGAATACTGAATGTTGTTTGGTGGGTATTACCCATGGGCCCCAACATGGGGGATGCATGCTCCCCCTAGACCCCCAACCCTGCTAACCGGACAATGAAATCTCCTATTTTTAAATGACAGGCTTCGCCTAGCAATAAAGCAAGGAAGTCACAATATCAGTTTCTGCAATGCATCTCAACAATTTTATATCCGCTCAATTATGGACAGGAACAGTCTCAAAGCCCTTGAGATTATGTTTTCCCTAATTTATAAAGGTTAGGATGGCTCTGTGTTATATCCTATATGACAATACACTAAATCAAACACTGTTTGGAGGACTCACATACTTGGATTTTGATAAGATTCGGTTGTAAGAAATTCAATTTCAGCAAATCCTGTTTAAGTATTTAATGGACTTTGAATGGTGGTTAGAATCCAATTTGAGTAGAAATCTTTGGTATCCTATATGTGTGCATATACATAAAGAGGAAAGTCTCTCATTATAAGTGGATGAGAGGAAAGATGCACTCTAGAGTGATAAGTCTCTAGTCGGTGGCGTGTGAAGTCTTGTAACATAGTAGATTATTTAGGTGGAACATGAGAGGTGATCAGCCGAGCCCCTCCAGATGTTCTCCCCTTGCAGAATAGGGATTCCACATCACATATCGTGTTCATCATAGTTGTTTGTGTGCATGGTACTTGGTGCATGATCGATCTTCATATCGAAATCCATATAGACATATCGATGCTTCCTTTATGCACAAGTAGAATAAGAGATGGATTTGGGAGTGCAAAGAACGACTCAAAATAGCAATGAGAAATGTGTGATGGATGCATGAAGAAAGATGACATGAAGATCATCAACATTAGAGAGTATGCATGTAAGGCGACAATGATGTCATTGCACATTGATGGTGTGGCATAATGGGAAATGCACAAAATAGACAGGATGGGTGCACAAGCATAATTATGGCAGAAAGCAGCACGGTGGTGCGATGCAAAGTTGCAAAAGTCGGTAATAGATACTCGGTCGGATAGGTCACTTACTAAGGATAATCGGCAACCGGGCAACAAAAGGGAGTTGATTCTGTATTTTTCGAATTATTTTAATATGTACATTACTATATATTTACATAGATTTGTACACTTTATACGCTATCATAATGAAATAAAAGAAATATATGAATTCAAATCAAACACTAAGCATCTCTTAGATTAAGTTTGCCTTGAAAAAGAAAAAAATATAGAATGTCCAAGTAAAAAACGGCCGACTAATTGGGTCAATTAATACGGATGGTCAACTATTAGTCCTAGTTGACCCCCCCCCCCCCAACGAGTCGACTAAAAGGCCTTCCCGAACTTTTTTTTCAAATATGACGTGTGAAGATGATACTACAAAAGGAAATGGTATTGAAGTCATGCTACAAGATGAGGGCTTAACGAGGCCACGAAAGGTTGCACAAGATGACAACAACAAGCATTGGAGGCACGAAAAAAAGGCAACCAAGTCAACGAGGGAAGTCAAAATGCAATCGGTGACAAGGAGGCCAAGCTTGAGCTATCGTCGAGGCTCCCACACATGGATGAGTTGACATAGGATGAAGCACAAAATCAAGGCATTGGTATCAAATGACCATGAAAGGAAGTGCCACAACAAGACAACCTCTCCAACCGACCATTGTGCAGAGAAGAGGTGACGATCTGAATGTGTGTAAGTGAGTGGTCATGAGTTCTCAAATACATGGACTAAAAGAAAAGGGAAAGAAGACGGGCTTTTTGTATGAACGACCACACCCCCTATGACTATTAAAAAATGTCGGATTGGTTTTATTACTCAAACTGATTGAATGGTTGCAATCTTTTGAAAGAACTTGGAGAATGATTGAGAAGATCTGACCTTACAAATTTTGGTATCAACATATTTTAAAAGAGATGGTGATGCAAATTGGTGAGATCCGACTCCAAATGCGATAGATTTTGCAATTAGTGTGGTTCGAAGCAAATTAAGGACAACCAAAGAGATCAAGACCAATCGCACTTAGTGTGCCAATGCCCACTTGACGATGCATATTTTTTAAGGCAATAGATATTTGGATGTGTGAGAATAAGTAGAGCTCCTTTTGAATCACAACAAGAGTACAAGACATCCTGTCTATAGAAGAGAGTAGTTTTAAATAGAGTTTAGATCGTGTGGAATGAGGGGTGTTGACTCGACAATCCAAAATATAGTACATAGATGACCAAGATAGCACAAAGATAGGGAGTAGAACATTAGGGATGTGTGGTGAGGCAAAATGAAGGCGCATGCTTTCTCTCTCTTCATCTATAGATCTTCAATCACGACATCCATTTTTAATTGGAAACCAATAGGAATTTATGTGAATCTTAAAAATGAAGACGTCGGTATTTTATCAAAAACATCATTAACCTTGGCATTCATCTATTGGGCTAATTAAAAACGGCAAAGCCTTCTCCCACGATAAGTAGGGTCGGCTACATGGATTCTTGCTCAAATCCATGTTGAAAGATTCGACTATGTAGTTAGTTGAAGCTTTCATTCCTACTCGGTGTATAGGTATTAACCCACCTTTATCTAATGGGTGTCTGATTGATATAAGATTCCTACTTAGATTAAGGTGTCTAACATTCTTTAATCTCATAGTGGTATGGTTGGGCTGGATGATATCAATATTGTCCTTCCCAATGATGTTGCAGCGATCATCATCAAGTACATATTATCAAAATATCCTTTCATGCAATGTGGAGAATGTCCTTTGATTCGGCAGTATAGGACGGAGCAGACAAGACCACAATCCATGACTAACTTTTAGCATCCGAAACACACGTCAAGGAATAAATGTTATTATCCGTCAGTAAGATTCATAATGTTCTTACCTCAGTTGTTGTCTCCTTCGTGTTTTCTTGGAGCATTGTATTGTTTTTGCTGTCAATAAAGAATTGCAGTGTTCTTACCTCCATTATTTTTCCTTTATGCTTTCTTAGAGACTTGCAGTCATTCTTGTAATGTCCCTTTGGACAACAGTTCAAGCAGACCACATTCTTCGAATCCCTAGATATGGTCACCTTGGGTTAGCCAAGATACACCAATAGCAACAGTCCATGTGGATTGAGAACATCTACATATTATACTGCATCCCCCTCCTCAAGATTAATGGAATAAAAGTCATCTTCTGTTGGCTGATGTAGAGTTGTGAAGCTAAGCTAAAGATGTCCACCACCGACCTCAACCTCCCAACTTCAGCCTAGCCACCCTTCATAAACCCATCATCCGCCAAACATACATCATTTGCAAAAGGATGGCTATGTCTGGTCCCTCTTTTACGATGCAACCAACCCATCCTAATTTCCCTTTCACCAACATAGAGGTGATTGTGGTAACATAATGATTCATCCAGGGCATCTAGTGTTCAAGAAATCCATTTATATGCCAATTGTTGAAATATGCGGTGAGATCCCTTGTATTAGGACCTGGCATATTCCCCAATTTCTGATCTGATTCAGTAACCAAATTAGACGAATGAGGACAATTTTGTAGTGCTTGTCGAGATCTTTCCAACAAGTCCAAGAACATCGAAATCGGAGTCCATATGAGAGTTACGTGCAAAAAAAATCAGGTTGTGGCTAATGGATCTGGATCCAAATTCGAGCTGAACCAATACAAGAGGGGCTGAGCCAAGTAGCTTGGCTCAGACCACCCAACCCGTCGTTTGAGCACCACCACCCCTTGTCGGAGCTCTGTCGTCGGAGAAAATTTCTGGCCACCGATTCGGACGATGAAGTATGGCGTCTTGAAGAGCTCTAAGCGTGGTTCGTCGTGGACACACTCGTGTTCCATGAAACGCCGCAGAACTTTCGTTCCGGGCGAAGGAAGCTCACAGGAGAATGTTCTCGTTAGTACGGATTTAACCCCTCTTGTTGTTGAATCCGTGTGATTTTCACACCATGAGTAGTGAATAGTGTTTAGAACACATAGGCGGTGTCGATTCGCATTTGGGCGAGTTTTGTGCCAAAACCCATTCGTATTGCATCACCTTTTTGTGATTTTCGGTTGATGCATTTGATGCATGGAAAATATGATTGCATATTCGTGATGTGGGTGATAACATGAACTCGAGGATATAATAGTTTTGCGATCGAAGCGATTTCGTGGACGTCACCGGAGAAAAATCCAGCCACTATCCAGGTTTGATCGATCATGCCAAATGGATGATCGATCATGTACCAAATGGATGATCGATCATTTGACACCAAAATGATAGATCATATATTCTTGTTGATTGATCAGTACTGATCGATCATCAAAGTTAGATGATCGATCATTCTGGGACTGTGGATCGAAATGGACTTAAAATTTGATTAATTTGGCTCTAAAAAGATGTAAAATCATCTAAGACATTATTGTATATGTCAAACATGTGGAATAATGGATATGAGCCAAAAAATAATGAAATGGGCTTATTGTGAGTAAAAGTGATCTAAAATCGATGTGGTGAGCCTTGGTGACTTAAGAGCATCTTGAACATCATTCGGGATATCCACGTCTGTATATCTACATATGTTTTCAACAGACGCTTTTTCCGCTAGGTTCTTGTTCATGCTGCGATGATTAACTTAAGTGGAATGTGGGTAATGAAGTAGATGCCGCCAAGGGAGGGGCATGCACCCTTAGGGCCCCAGTAGAAGCCTAGATGGACGTGATCCCAACCGCTACGGTGTAGTTGTGACGGTTGGAGGACATATTGCTTGGTATACCATGGTGCTAATCTAATGGTGTTCGGTGTCAATACATGTGTGTTTAGCCTAATACTTAGAGAGCGCACCAAGTAGTCACTGTCGGTTGTCTATCGTTACGTTTTTCCACTTAGGGCTACCACCCTGCCGATGTAGGCCACATTGGTTGGTTTTCTGAGTGGGAGCACTAAGAGGGGAGTCCATAAAATGTGGTTACGGAAGTTGGGAAATGGAATAAATGAAGTGACTCTTGGATATAAAGAGGATTGGGATAATCGATGGATTTGTCCAACTATGGTATGAATGATCTCAGTGATCGGTGCCCTATCTCGTGCCCTACATTACCGTGGACTCTTACACATGGGTAGTGGACTTGGATGGTTCATGAGGATTCGTGGGTTAGAAGTTGGTCAAGTAATCGGGATTGTAGTGAATCAAGTGGAAGACTTGAGGATTTAACATGAGAATTACAGTTTGGTAGGTGAAGCTAGTAGATGTGTTAGTAACTTAGTTAGGATGCATTGTACCCCACCGTATGCCTACGGAGGCACTCCAATCCTAAGGTTTTCTTAGTGCCATATAGTCATAGTGTAAGGTCCCACGTAGACCAAGACCACAGACTATCCATTGTGCTTATATAATTAAGGATAATGGAAATTGATAGTGGTCCGATTGAGGTCTTCTTGGGGAGGATGGTTTACGCAGTTGGTTTCTTTTGCACACTTTTGAGTGCCTTATAGTTTGGCACCAAACTGGCACCTCAACCCTAGGTTTTGTTAGTGTCTTAGAGTCATAGTGTGAGGTCCTACATAGACCAAGACCACAAACTCTCCATGATAATTATATAATTAAGGATAATGGAAATTGATGATGGTCCGAGTGAGGTCTTCTTGGTAACGACGGTTTATCTAGTTGGTTTCTTTTGCACACTTTTGAGTACCTTATTTGTTATAGTTTGGCACCATATTGGGCAACTTTGATCATAATGTACCTTTGTATTGGATCCGCAAGTTCTCAGGAGTAGCCGCAACAGTGAGTGGCTAGGGTTCGGAGCTACTCTTTTTGTGAAGCTACACGGTTTCCTTGTGATACAGTGCTTGTGGCTAGCTTTTACTTGTAGTTTTTACTGTTTTACTTTACTTATAGTATTTTGAGAGACATGTGATATGTATTATGTATGTATCTTTTTGATGCATACATGTAATATTTTGTGGAAACAGACTGTAATGTGTGGGAATGAATGGAAAAGAAAGAAAATTTTAAATTTTCAGTCTTTTATGCAATTTTTCATGCTTATATTATATTGTGTGTTTCGAATGTGGAATGTATGTGTGCGTAACTCGTTTGTGGGGGTTGTCGTCGCATATACCATGGAGCACCAACCTGTTTGCAATCGGGATACATTTCGTAAACGGATCTTGGCTGACGTGATTAATGGGGAAGTTTGAGGACTTCCCGCTAGGGTGTGGGGGCAAAGCCTCCCAAGTACGGAATTTTGGATCCCCTTAGGATCCATTTAACGATTACCCCTATATGTGTTTGTGTGTTGTAGGATTAAAGCGTGGGTAATTAAAAAGTCTCATTGCAGGAGAGTCATCGCCTCCTATGATTCTTGTATATATACTCATGTTTTCTCTCATAGTGGAGCCTCTCTTTACCCGTGATTTTTCCCCACTACACCATGTTCCATGCAAAAGCGTGTGTTCTCCATGATTGATTGGTTGTAGTTAATTGCATGTTTGGATCATCTTCGACAAACTGGTATCAGAGCCATCTTGGTCATTCTCCGCCTTGCATGAGAGTCCCATCTAGATCTGTCTGATTGACTGTTTCTGTTTTGGCGATGAGACATCATCCCCGATCCGATCCAACACCCACGATGATGATGAAGTTTGAGACCGAGAAATTCGATGGCAGCATCAACTTTGGCCTATGGAAGGTCAATGTTATGAATTACAGAAGCACGATCAATAAAGCAAGCATGAAGACACATGGATTTACAAGGTTTGTCCATATTTGGGCTACATCTTCTAGTGACAGCGAATGGTTTTCACTATGCGGAGAAGATGAAAATACAAAGGATACAGAGAGCGTAATGGACTCAATCCTCATTCAATAAGGTGTCACAAATGCATTGAAGGGCATCGAGAAGATGCCTACGACGTTGACTGAAGATGAGGATATGAACACGCAGGCTAGGGCAAGCATACATCTTTGCCTCTCAAACGATGTTACCCATAATGTTATGAAGGAATCCTCCACATCAGCTACGTGGCTGAAACTTGAGAGTCTCTACATGGTAAAGACTCTAGCTAATCGTCTACATCTCAAGTAATGACTCTTCATGTTTCGTATGGTCGAAGGTACATTGATTATGTCTCATCTAGATGTTTTCCGTTCAAATATTTCTAAGTTAGAAAACACTGACAACTATATTCGATATGAAGATCAGGTATTGCTATTGTTTAGTTATTGCCCTCATATAAGCACTTCCATGAAACCCTAATTTATGAAAAGGGAGGGATCGCGCTAGATGATGTGAAATCGTCCCTTCTCTTGAAGGAGACCGTAAAATCATGGGGCATTCATCAAGCGACAAGAAGGCCGAGGAGCTCCACACGAGGGGTAAATACAAGGAACAAAAGAAGTTTGACAAGTTGCAGGGGGGAAAGAAAAAGGGATAACAAGTATTGTTGGTACTGCAAGAAAAAAAGGGCATATTAAAAAGGGATGCTGGAAAGTTCAAAACAAAGAGAAAGACCAGAAACAACCTGAAAAGACAATTCTATGGCAGAAGCGACTTATCTGGAAATTGAATGCATAAATGTTGGCTGCGTTCTGATGGCCAGTACACTACACAAATTGAAGGACGCATGTCTCCCCGATTCTAGTTGCTCCTATCACATGACATCCAAGTACCAATGGTTCTTCCTGTAAAAATATGTTAATGGAGGAGTTGTCTTTATGGGCAATGATGCACAGTCAAGAATTGTCGAGTTGGGAAGCATGTAACTGAAGATGCTCAATGGGACATCTGTCATCTTGACAGAAGTTCAACATGTTCTAGATATAACGAAGAACATGATATCTCTTCGTATCTTAGAAGAGAAGCAGTGCAAGTATGCTACAATTCGCGTTGATGATGGATGCTCTTAATTCTGTGGATTCGCCGTCCCTGCAGCGGGATCATTGGCGTTGGTATGACGGGCCTTTCACCACTCGCAAGGCATACAGGGCTCTTCTCGCTCCCTCGCCTCTGTTGCGCGACTGTGCCTTCTTTTGGGATCTGCACCTGCCTCAGCGCATTGCCTTTTTCCTATGGGTTCTCCGTCAACGGCGTTTAATGACCCGGGATCGTTGCGCCAAGATCTTCCCCCAGTCTAACGTTGCTTGCCATCTTTGCGGGCTTCACGACGAGAACGTTGATCATCTCTTCTTCCACTGTTCCTTGATTGTGGGGGTATGGGACGACGTTTCCTGGGCTCGTGCGGATAATATTGAAGATTTGTGTCAGATCCTTTGGTCGAACAGGTCAAGGCCCAGAGCTGAGATTCTGAGTCCTATTGCACGGATATGGTCCATTTGGCGTGCAAGGAATGATGCTATTTTCTCGGGCTTGAGATTTTATCGGGAGAACGTTATTATTTTGGCAAATAGACTTGTTAGCGATTGGTGTATTTAAGTGTGCGACGGTATTGTTTGGCCGGCTGATCTTCTTGTATTTTTCATTCCCTTCTGCGTCTCTCTTTCCCTTCTCCCCCTGTAAGTATCTCTCTTCTTTTCCTCTTTTATTAATAAATTTTTGGGGCGAGCACCAACGAGTGTGTCCCCCTTTTTGAGCCTCAAAAAAAAGTATGCTACAAAGAGTGGTATGCATAACATGGTGACACTATTAGAGGTGTCACGAACAATTCCACCAGTTAAGGGGTCGATAACACCATATAGTGGTACCTCAGGTTGGAACATTTGAGCGAGACAGACATGAGTACCCTGGTTAGAAGAAGACAACTTGATAGTCAGGGCATGAACAAGTTGGACTTCTGTAAGCATTGCATTCTTGACAAACATGCATGGAAGAGTTTTGGTGCCGTTGAACATAGAACAAAGGACAACCAGGACTGTATCCACTCTGATCTTTAGAGGTCATCTCAAGTCCTATCCAAAAGCAACGTGTAATACATACTGACTTTTATTGATGATTATTCCATAAAGGTTTGAATTTACACCTTTAATTCCAAAAATGATGTATTTACACACTTCAAACAGTGGATGGCATTAGTAGAGAAGCAAACTGAGAAAAGTATCAAGAGGTTGCAAACAGATAATGTCACAAATTTCTGTTCAACAGAATTCAACAATTTTTGCAAGAATGAAGGCATTGCTAGACACAATATAGTCAAACATACTCCTCAGCACAATAGAGTCACAAAGCGCATCAATAGGACCCTGCTAGAGAGAGTCAGATTTTTGTTGTTGAATGATGGATTAATGAAGGATTTTTGAGCTAAAGCAGTGGCGACAACAACATTCCTTGTGAACACATCCCCCTCATCAGTTCTGACAACCTGACACCAAATAAGGTATGGTCTGGACATCCCCCTGATTATTATAATTTTAAAATTTTTGGTTGTCCTACATATGTATATGTTCGTCAAGGAAAGCTAGAACCTAGATCTGTTAAGTGCATATTTCTTGGGTATGCATCTGGATCGAAGGGATATAGATTGCGGTGTCTTGATCAAAAGTCACGGATGTTGGAGATTGACAAAATGTTGTAGAGATTGTTATTTTATCTCCCAAGCATAGTTCTCTTATGTGTTTTTCTGGTGCAGATACAGATGTGAGAAGCGATAAGCAGGTGGAGCTTTAGGTTGACCCAGTCGAAGCACATCATGACCATCTATCTGAATCAGAAGAAGAGGAGAGTTTAACAGATGAAGAAAAAGAGTGCATTGCAAACAGGAGGGGAGGAAGGCAGATCAATCCATCCTCCAGAAATGTAGATTTCACTTTTTCATATGTACTATACTTTGCAGAGGAAACAAGTGATGCAAAAGAGGCGTGCAGTTTTTCAGAAGATATTACATTACAGTACTCTGCAAAATGGTTTGCAGTAATAAATGAGGAAAATGAATATCTTCATAAAAATCAAACATGAAAAATTATTCACCCATCACGTAGACAAATGGTAATTGGTTGCAAGTGAATTTACATGAAGAAAGAAAGCATCTCTGAATCTGTCGATGCGAGATATATTCTCACATGTAATAAAGCACACCTCCATATGAATTCTACTAGCTCTTGTTGTCGTGAACCATGGTCTTGAATTTCGAGAAATTTCAACAAAATTTTGATTTCGAGGGTATTGAGGTACCGAAACTATCCAATATCTCGTGTTTCCCGGATTTCAGAAAATTAACAGTGAAATGACCAAAATATCATCGAAATGATCGAAATATCAACAAAGTGGCCGATTTCTCTACTTTGTTTCTTCCTGTAGGATTCTTCATGAGCTTGAGGTATGCTACTAGTCTACTACAAATCTTGCCAAATTTGTTGATATATGAGAGAAATTTGATTTTTGTTCCTTTCGTGTTGGTATTGCATATTGTGGAGGGTTTTGGGTAGATTTGAATTGTTTTGTGAGATATAAGGAAGATAAATTTTGGGATTTTGTGTTTTACTATAGAATCAAGATGATTTTTCAAAAGAGAAACTCGGATCTCATGTTTAACACTTAGAAAACAAGATTTTGAGAATTTTTATTAGTTAGAATTTATTGCTTGATTAATTCAGAGAACTGAACCTTAAATTTATGTATGATTTTCATGTTGTTTATCTCTTACGTGATTTTTATCAAATTGTTCGCCTCAACATCTAGATCTATATAGTTCTTTAAACACTAACTATACACGACTTTATGCATATTAAGTGTTAGAACTCCATTTCTAATATATGTGTAATATAAGTATATATAAGTGTATATTTGTGATATAAGTGTGATATAAACAATCAATATCGTGTGTCAGAGTATTTTAAACACTAAATTGGTATGTATGATATAGCTGTATATTTGTAAGTTATTTATTGTTTTAAAAACATGGATGAACTCCATTTCCAATATCTATCAGTTAGCAATCAGAATTAACAGCTACTATCGTGTGATATATGTGGTAATTGTAAGTTATTTGACGTTCTAATAGTTTAGATGATCTTAATTTGCAAAAAAACTGGCAGAAATGATTTTTTGAGCTAATTCCGTGATTTCAACCAAAAGTCATCGAAATTTCCTGAGATTTCACTGAAATTTCCGTTTCCAGGGGGAGGGAGGGATCAAAATGAAATTGAGATTTCGAACCTTATTGTGAACGACTTAGAGTTGGAGCAGCTAGATATGAAGACAATATTCTTACATAGAGACCTTGAAGAGCATATTTACATGCATCAACCCGAACGTTTTGCAATGCAACGAAAGGAAGATTCGGTGACCTTGAAGAGCATATTTACATGCATCGAACCGAATATTTTGCAATACAAGGAAAGGAAGATTCGGTGTGCCTGTTGCGAAAATATCTTTATGTATTGAAGCAATTGTCGAGATAGTGGTACAAATGCTCCAACTCATTCATGGTTGCATAAAATTTTACCAGGATCAGTTATGATGTGTGTATCTATTTTAGACACCTTGTTGATGCCTCTTGCATTTTTCTGTTGCTATATGTTGATGACAAGGGCTGGTAAAGAAAAGGAGGATTTTCAAGATCAATAGAACTTGATGGTGGAATCTTCAATTGAAGCAATCAAGCTTAAGGGAGAACTGGAGAAGGTTTTAGAAAATTTGTCTTAGGATTGTAACTGAAGTACAAACAAGATGAGGGAGGCGGTAGCATCTTGTATCCGAAAGATAACCAAAGAGATGTTAGGAAAGTCAAGGGAGGAGCTCCAAGCCAAAAGGAGGCTTGGTGGCGGAGTGGATGGGTGCAAGAGAAGATCAAAATTAAAAGAGCATGCTTTAAAGATGTGTCTAAGGATAGAGCAGATGAAACTATCACAAACTACAAAATAGCGAAGAAGAAAGCAAAAAAGGCCATAAGCAAAGCTAAGTCAAAAGCTTGTGAAGTTTTGCACAAAAATCTCGACTCTGAGGGGCCATAATGATACATTCATGTTGGTTACAACAAGAGAAAAAAACCAAACACCTTTCTCAAATGAGATGCATTAAGGATGAGGAAGGTCATGTGCTTGTTACTCGGGAGTATATAGAGACTAGATGGAAGCAGTACTTCCATAAGCTTTTAATTGGAGAAGGAAATAGAGAGATCACTTTGGGTGATCTAGCTAGTGGCGAAAGTTGCTTGAATCGTGCAAGTTATAGAAGAATACAAAGGAAGGAAGTAGAAGGCTTTGAAGGTTATGAAACCTGAGAAAGGTATAGGACCTGATGACATTCCTATAGAAGTTTGGAGAGTTTTAGGTGAGCGTAGTTTGACTTGGTTTACAAATTTATTCAATGTTATTTGGCAAAGCAAGAAAATACATGGAGATTGGAGGAGAAGCAATGCGATGCCTCTTTATAAGAACAAGTGAGACATTCAAAATTGTTCAAATTACATGTACCAAGCTGATGAGTCAAACTATGAAAATGTGGGAATATGTGATCGAAAGAAGGTTAAGGCAAGTTTCCAAAGTTAAAGAAAACCAATTCGGGTTCATGCCAGGTCACTCAACTATTAAAGCCATCCACTTGTTGAGGAGAACAATAGAGATTTATAGAGCTAAAAGGGAGAACCTTCATACAATTTTTATTGATTTTGAGAAGGTTTATGATTATGTCCCATGGGAGATATTGTGGAGAGTTTTGTAGAAGAGACAAGTACATGTCCTATACATTAACCTTATAAAAGATATCTATGATAGGGCTTCATCTTGTGTAGGATTACAGTCTGGGAAGACTGAATATTTTGGCATCAACATTGGTATGCATCAAGCTCAACTTTAAGTCCATTCCTTTCTACTTCGATTATGGATGAGTTGACAAGTCACATTCAGGATTAGATACATTGGTGTATGTTATTCGTTGATGATATTGTGTTGATTGATGAGACTAGAAATGGAGTAAATGAGAAGCTTGGGGCCTAGAGACATGTATTGGAGACTAAAGGATTTCGTATAAGTAGGATTAATACTGAATATATGGAGTGGTGTACTTTTGATGGAAGCAATGGTGAAGGAATCAAGGTGAAGATTGGTGACAATAACGTTCAGAAGAGAGATTCTTTTAGATACTTCAGATCAATATTGCAACATGATGGGGAATTGATGGAGATGTTACTAATAGAATAAATGAACGTTGGCTAAAGTAGAGAAATGCCTCTATTATTCTCTATAATAAGAATATTCTTTTGAAAATCAAAAGAAAGTTTTACAAAGTAGCCATGAGACATGCTATATTGTATGGATCTAAACGTTGGCCTGTGAATCATAGACATGTGCATAGAATGATAGTAGCAGAAATGAAAATGCTACGGTGGATGTGTGGACACACATGTAAAGATCGGATGCATAATGATGCAATCAGAAGGAAAGTTGGTGTAGCTCTGATTGAGGATAAGATGCGAGAAAATCGTTGAAGGTAGTTTGGCCATTTGCAAAGGATGTCCATTTGCAAATGAGGTTAACTAATGCACCGGTGAGGAGATACGAGTTTTGAGAGGTTGGGTAGGCTAAGAGAAGATGAGGAAGCCCCAACCAAGAAGTGCTGGAATGAGACTATACGAAGGGATCTTAGTTTTTTGAATCTAAGCCCGAGAATGACCCAAGATAGATCTGAATGGAGGCAAAGAATCCATGTAGCCAACCCTGCTTAATGTAGGAAAAGGTAGTGTGGTTGTTGTTGTTAATATATCGATGATAAGTTGAAATCATCTAGAAATAAATCTAAAGTAAACATATTAAAGGCCTTAATTGGTGGAGAGTTCGAACCTTGGCGCAACCAAGAAGACACTTGAAATGGAGATACACAGGGGTTTCCACAGCCGGGAAGCTATGTTCGAGTCAGAAGAGCTACTTGCAGAAGTTCAGATGCCAAACCAAAGAAGATATCACATATCTCTCATTTAGGTTGCCCGCAGACTTGTCACCACAAACAAAGGACGAGAATGAGTACATGTCACGAGTTTCTTACACCAGTGTCGTTGGGAGCATCATCTATGCCATGATATGCATGCGTCCAGGCATCGCCCAAGCAATCAATGTTGTGAGTAGATATATGTCATATCTAGGAAAAGGTCGTTGGCTTGCTTTTGAAGTGTATTCTGAGATACCTGCGAGGTACAACCGGGTTTTGTCTTGAGTTTGGGAGAAGTAAGAATGGAATAGGCTTTGTTAATGCTAACTATGCAGGTGACCGTGACAAGAGAAGATCTATGATGGGTTATGTATTCATTATTGGCAGATGTGTAGCTTCATGGAAAGCAACATTGCAACACATTGTGACCTTATCTATCATGGAAGCCGAGTACATGGCACCGACCGAAGGAATCAAGGAAGTAATTTGGTTGAGAGGATTATTCAATGAGCTCAATCCAGGTCAGATAACAATCGTCATCCACTGTGATAGTCAAAGTACTATACATCTGACGAACGACCAGATACACCACGAAGAACAAAACACATCAATGCTCGCTACCACTTCATCAGAGAAGCACCCACAGAGGGGCACATTCAGATTAATAAGATCGCCACTACAGATAATCTAGTAGACATGACGATGAAACCAGTGCCACTAACCAAGTTCATAACTTGTATGAACTTGGTTGGCCTTTTAGAACATAAAGGCCCCTATTCGGCAAAGAGAGAGTTCATGTGCAACATTTCAAGTGGAATTTAAGTCAAGGCGGGAGATTTGTGAAATATGCCTTGAAGCATTGACCTATTTACGATCCAAATACTTTCCATGAATGGATCTTGGCCGACTCAATTACTGGAGATGTGGGGGCGGAGCCAATGTGATAGGGATTTTTGGATCCAACATGATTCATTTACCAATCACCATAAGGATCCAACGTGATACTGGAGGTGCGAGCATGGGTGTCTGTGCATGGGTGCGGATGAGGGTATACTAGCATGTGTGTGTGCATGTGCACGTGTGTTTGTGTGTGCACAAGTGCATGTGTTCTTTTATGTGTATGCTTGCATGTGTGGGTGTGTGTCTATACGTATGTGTGTCTGTATGTAATATCTATAATTTCCTAGTTTTCCAAAAAAATCAAAATTTTAAAAAATAAAAAAAATGCTTTCTTTTTTTGCAAAGAACCATTTCTTTTGGGAAGATAAATAAAGTTTCCATACTAATTTCACCTTAGTCAGCTTAATTCTCGGAGGCATTAATGTATAAGAAATCCAAGTGTTCCATACCACTTTTGACTGTATCGCTTAAGCAGTGATATCTTTGTCCAACATCTGGATTATTTGTCTAAATAGATCCCCCTTAATCATGCATAATACACCTGAAATCTTAAGCTATTATGAACTCCTTGCACAAATACACTCAACTTATTTAAGGAGCATGAGATTTCATGTTGATCTAGTAAGGAGAAACCCACTTTGATTGTAATTGGAATGTTGACAACTAGTTAGAGTATTGAATCGATATGTCCAGATCCTAGGCAATACCTAAACCCTTTTTAGGACATGTAAAGTGCGATGAAGAGTTCGAGGATGCAACATTCTCTTTAGAAGTCTAAGCATGTCTAGTACATGCCTTGTACAACACAGTCAAAAAAAGGAGCTAGTACAAGCCTCGTACAACACAATCAAAAAACGGAGAATAGCACATCCTTAATCATTCCCAACCTACCACTAATGCAAAATGCAGGGTATCTCAAACAAAAGGGAAGCCCACACTACCAAATAAGCATCAAACAAAAGGGAAGCCCAAACTACCAAATAAGCGAAGTGCATGCCCACAAACATTTATCAAATAATTTAGTCCTTCATCTGACAAACTTTTATAGGTATTAGGTAGTAGTTCTTTGACTGGCAAATCAATGGAGATAGTAGATACGCTGGAAAGAAGGAAGATTCAGATACTTTATCTCCACAAGGGAGATCGAGAAGACATTCTTTAAACTTTGGTATTCATGTAAAGATAAGGGCGGAAATGGTATTGGAGTGGTTGTTCTTAAGGATTTGAAGGAAAGTGTAGTTGAGATGCAAAGATTCAAGGGTCGAATTATTTTTCTAAAATTGATGCTCGAAGAAGAAACTATGAATGTCATCTCAGTTTATGCACCGCAAATTGGTTTAAATGGAAAGATTAAACGAGCTTTTGGGGAGGATTTGGATAAGATTATGGAAGGAATCCTACAAAGAGAGATGATTTTCCTATGTGGAGATCTCAATGACAAGTGGGAAAGGATGCTTCAGGGTATATTAGTGTTCATGGAGGCCATGGCTTCAAGGATAGAAATGAATAGGGAAAAGTCATTCTGGATTTTGTAACGGCTTATGGTCTCTTTATAGCAAACACTCCCTTCAAGAAGAGGTAGAACCATTTAATTACTTATAAGAGTGGCCATATTAGAACATGGACAGATTACTTTGCGTTGAGGAGAAAAGGTCGATTGTGTCGCAAAGACTGCAAAGTAATCCTAGGAGAGAGTTTAACAATCCAACATCGCATGTTATTCATGGATGTGCAAATAAAAGGGCTGGTAAAAAAAGAAGGGTTTCCAAGGTCACCAGAACTAGATGGTGGAATCTCCAATTGAAGCAATCAAGCTTCAGGGAGAAGGTTTTAGAAGACTTGTCTTGGATGGTAACAGAAGATGTGGGAGGCAATAGCATCTTGTATCCAAAGGATAGCCAAAGCGATGCTAGGCGAGTCAAAAGGAGGAGTCCCGGACCAAAAGAAGCTTGGTGGTGGAGTGGAGGGGTGCAAAAGAAGCTCAAAATTAAAAGAGCATGCTATAAAGCTATGTCTAAAGATGGAACATAGGAAATTGTCAGAAACTACAAAATAGCGAAGAAAGAATCAAAGGCTTTAGACAAAGATAAATCAAAAACTTATGAAGTTTTGTAAAAAAACGCAACTCTAAGGAGGCTTCAGAAAGATATATTCAGGTTGGCCAAAGCAAGAGAAAGAAGGACCAAAGACCTTTCTCATATGAGATGCATTAAAGATGAGGAAGGGCACGTGTTTGTTTCTCAGAAGGATATAAAGACTAGATGGAAGTAGTATTTCCGTAAGCGTTTCATTGGGAAGGAAATAAAGAGATCACTTTGAGAGATCTAGCTAGTAGTGAAAGTTACTTGAATAGTGCAAGCTATAGACGAATACAAAGGAAGGAAGTAAAGGAGGCTTTGAAGGTTATGAAATTTGGAAAAGGTGTAAGACCTAATGACATTCATATAGAAGTACGAAGAGTTCTAGGTGACGTAGCTTGACTTGGTTTGCAAATTTATTCAATGTTATTTGGAGAAGAAAGAAAATGCTTGAAGAATATAGGAGAAGCATCATGGACTCCATTTATAAGAACAAAGGAGACATTCAAAATTGTGTGAATTACAGAGGCATCAAGATAATGAGCCACTGTATGAAAATTTGATAACATGTGACAGAAGGTTGAGGCAAGTTTCCGGTGAAAGAAAATCAATTTGGATTCATTCTAAGTCTCTCAACTATTTAAGCCATCCACTAGCTGAGGAGAACAATGGTGATTTATATAGATTAAAGAAAGAACCTCCTTATGATTTTTATTGATTTGGAGAAGGCTTATGACTATGTTCCACAAGAGATATTGTGAAAAGTTTTGCAAAATAGACAAGTACATGTCCTATACATTAACCTCATAAAGGACATGTACGATAGGGCTTCATCTTGCGTAAGATAACAATCTGGGAAGACTGACTATTTTGACATCAACATTGGTCAGCATCAAGGTTCAGCTTTGAGTCCATTCCTTTTTTACTTTGATTATGGACGAGTTGACTAGTCACATTCAGGATGAGATACCTTGGTGTATGTTATTTGTTGATGATATTGTGTTGATTGATGAGACTAGAAATAGAGTAAATGAGAAGCTTGAGATCTGGAGACATGCATTAGAGACTAAAGGATTTCGTATAAGTAGGCTAAGGTTGAATATATGAAGTATATTTTTGATGGCAGCAATGGTGAAGGAATCGAAGTGAAGATTGGTGACGATAACATTCAGAAGAAAGATTCTTTTAGATACTTGGGATCTATTTTGCAACATGATGGGGAAATCGATGGATATGTTACTCATAAAATAAATGCAGGCTGGCTAAATGGATAGGAGCCTCTACTATTCTATATGATAAGAGAATTCCTTTAAAAATCAAAGGAAAGGTTTACAAAGCAACCGTGAGAGATGTTATGCTCGATGGATCTGAATGTTCACCAGTGAACCATAGACATATGCAGAGAATGGCAGTAGCAGAAATAAAAATGCTAAGGTGCAGCTCTGATCGGATGTGTGGACATACACGTAAAGATCGGATTCAGAATGATGTAATCAGACATAAAGTTGGTGCAGCTCTGATCGAGGATAAGATGCGAGAAAACCGCTTAAGGTGGTTTGGCCATTTGCAATGGAGGTCGACCGATAAACCAGTTAGGAGATGCGAGTTTTGGGATGTTGAGCCAGCAAGAGGGCAAGGAAAGCCCAAGTGTTGAAATGAGACTATCCGAAGGATTTTAGTTTTTTGGATCTAAGCCCGAGTACGACCCAAGATAGATCTTAATAGAGGCAAAGAATCCATGTAGTCGACCCAACTTAATGCGGGAAAAAGTTTTGTTATTGTTGTTGTCTTCGTCAACACCATCACTTCAACATATATGACTCATAAGAGTTATCCCATAGAGTAGGGCGGTCATCATGACCATCTCGAACCATCTCAGTAGTCGGTATTCTTGTTCGTTGTTGCTGTGTATTTTAAAGATTTCCATAGTAACATATTTTTTACTTTCCATCACTTTATGAAATTCAATAATGAAAATTTCCACATTTCTTGAATAGAACACGTCATCCCCAACAAAGTGTTGCGAATTGTGGAAGCAAACACGCACAAACACGATCAAACAAGCAAGACGTAAACACATAGATTTACAAGGTTCACTCGTAACTGGGCTACGTCCTTGGATGGCGGCGATCGGTTTTCATTATGTGGAGAAAGAAAGAATACATAGGATACAGAGAGCCATATCTCTAGGGAGTTTAAATACTACTCCCGTACCGACGGATTCATATACCTGAATATAAATAAAATCGCTCATAAAAAATTCGTCGGAGACGCTGCCCACATGCCCCCAGCGGGGGGAGCGAGAGCCCCATCTTGTTAGGGTATGGTACAGTAGGAGGGGATGCATACGAGATTCTTCAACTTGAGTCAAATGGTTAGGATTCAAGGCTTATCAACACAAAGTTTACAGAAATCTGACTAAATAACTAAACTAAGTCCAACTCATCGAGTTAATTAAAACCAAATATATGCCAGAAAATCCAGATAGCGATAAATACCAATTCACGCAAATATAACGAGGTAACTTCAATTTATCAATGGGTTTCTCGAGAGAATAAACATGTGCAGATAGAGACCACAGAGAAAATCAAAGTAAACGTAGAAGTTTCAAAACAATATGTCAAATATTTTTGTAATTAGGTTGAGAATTTCGTGAATCAAAAACAATATAGAGGAGAAAATTCAGCAAAATGAAACCATGGTAGTGTAAAAATAATTCCAATAATGACCTCTCTAGAATAACAGGTAAAAACAAATAGCTCAAAAAAAACTGTGACATGAGATGCATGACTCTCTGCTGTGACAAGGCCATTCTTACCGCCATCTGAATCCCTACACATAGCTACTTAATAGTATAGTCCTGATATTTCAATTTTCAACTGTGGGGATTACCTGATCAATTGCAGATGGCAGCTTACGATGATGAAAAGTTGAGATGAGAATAGCCAAGGCATGTACATGATTCATGCTAACATTGAATTGATCTTGTAGCATGCGAGCTCTCTCGTCACACATGTTGGCAAGTGTTTCCCTCCTCCTTGAAATATTATCGGTACGCATATCCCAAAAGATCCAAAAAGAAACCAACAAGCCAGCTGCAACCCCCAGAACAAGAAGTTTTTTCCTCCGTCTTCCAGCAACCTTACAATTTGGTTTAATTGGATGTTGCTCTCGTGGTTGAACTATATGTTTATGCTTATGCTTTCCTGGTTTAGGATGAAGACCAGGAACTACACAGACAGCCAACAGTCCAACAAAGGCCCATCCAATTATTTTCAACAGAAGCAGAATCAATCTCTGACGACAATCTACTTCACAATGCAATGGCTCAAAATTTTGGAAAATGTTTTTGTGTTCCTGAAAGAAAAAAGACGTTTGAAGGTTAGGCTGGTCGATAGCTAAAGCAATGTTAAATTGCAAGTCCAAAGTCAAGTGCAGTAATTTATTCAGTTAGGCCAGCAATAGTTCTATCAATTTAAAATTACCAGTAAAATTATGTGTGCATGCTTTTAAAAATATGGAAACCTAAGGTTAATTAATTTTAAAAAAAAAAAAGAAAAGAAAATCAGATGCATGGTTCAAAAGCAAATCGGCTTTGATTATGGAATAATCTATTTCACTTGTGAATATATGATGTTTGCTTATGGAACAATAATCAATGCCACTCATGGATCGTTTGTAACACATGATTCCATATTATGTGGTATGACATTCATTTTGTGTTTCTTTTCTCACAGTGTTCGGTTTGTAACAAGATGAATGTTCAAAAGAAAAAAGAGATATGTAATACCTAATAATTTGAGTCAGAGTGTAACCCAAATAAGGACAGTTTGGAGGCAACGAAACATGTAGCCTACCCCATTGGTTGTATTAGGATTGAGAGTTCGTAGTTAGGATTCTAAAAGTCCTTGTACAATAGGATTATGGATCTTGTAAGAAACTAGAGTCATTACTCCCACAAACACAATATGAAGAGAGAAGAGAGGAAAAGAGCGAGGGAACAAAGAGATTTATACTTGTTCTTTTGTTAGATAATTTTCTTCTCTGGTAGTCGTGAGAAGTGATTGGCCACCGTTATGTCATGTCTTCTTCCTCACATGCTTCCATAGTGATGATTATGCGCCTCTTTTTCATAACTTGTATCAAAGCAATGTTTGACGCTGATAGTAGGATGCAATGCGATGAGCATGCATTTCTAGAAGTCGTGAAGGACTAAAGAGGGTAGATGCTTGGAGAAGGCTGGCAAGAAACATGGAAGGATTATACATTGAAGCGATGGTTGCCAGCGATATCGTGCACGTGGGCATTGTGAAGAGAAATTGAGAATGAATGGAATGATTTATTCAAGGAGTATGGAGTTTCTTATATAACATGAAACCCTAGAGCCCGATTGGAGATAATTACATAAGAGATACTGAAGGGTTTCGAGACTCAATAAATAAAATAAAGAGAAGATAATTAAATAGCTTCAACACTCTCCTCAAGTTGGAGCATATCTATCGATCATGTTCAACATGGAAGTCAACCATGATACGTGTTTCTTTGGTAGGACCTTTGTGAATATATCTTCTGCAAGCTGAAGATCGGTTAGCGATCTTCCCTACTTGCTACTGCAACTCGAATGAAATGGCAATCAACTTCAAATGAGTTGAGTCCGCTCATGGAAAAATTGGTGGCAACGTATGCATCGAGCTTGTTGTCATGGTAGAAAGGGACATGGGTAGCAGCAGGAAGTCCAAGATCCTGTAAAAAGGAGACTAACTCGGTAATTTCACAAGTGGCTTGAACCATCACCTTGTATTCAACATATGCGCTTGATCTAGAAACAACGCATGCATCTTGCTTCGTCATTTAACAAGGTTTCCCCAACAAACATGCCAAAACATGTGGTAGATAGTCTGCCCTAAGCAAAACTAGCATAATCAGCAACTGCGTAGGCGTGATGTTAGTGTGAATGTTGGCCACATGGAAGAGGTTTTTTTCCTGGGGATTCCTTTAGATATCAAAGGATCAGGAGAACATCCTATTACAGGTGCGAATTGAACTGAATCATTTGAATTCGATTGAGATTCACTCGATAAAAATGCAGAAAAATTATTTTAGAAATAAAAGGAACTTAATTTGAATTTGACTTATAGATTCCATTCCCAAAAGAATTGAATCTGAATTCAATCAAATTCGTCCGATAACAATATGATTCAACATTTATACACAGATATACACATACATGTATATATTTATATGCATATTACATACATATATGCATGCATACGATGCATACCAAAGAAATACCAGGCGAGTCGAAGGGAGGAGCTCCAGGTCAAAAGGAGGCTTGGTGGTGGAGTGAAGGAGTGCAAGAGAAACTAAAAATTAAAAGAGCATGCTTTAAAGTTGTGTCTAAGGATAGAACAACGAAAACTGTCACAAACTACAAAATAGCAAGGAAGGAAGCAAAGAAGGCTGTAAGCGAAACTAAGTCAAAAGCTTATGAAGTTTCTTATAAAAATCTTGACTATAAGGATATATTCAGGTTGGCCAAAGAAAGAGAAAGAAAGACCAAAGACCTTTCTCAAGTGAGATGCATTGAGGACGAGGAAGGTCACATGCTTGTTACTCAGAAGGACACAGAGAATAGATGGGAGCAGTACTTCCATAAACTTTTCATTGGAGAAGGAAATAGAGAGATCACTTTGGGTGATCTAGCTAGTAGTGAACGTAACTTGAATCGTGCAAGCTATAGACGAATACAAAGAAAGGAAGTAGAGGAGGCTTTGAAGGTCATGAGACCTGGGAAAGGTGTAGGACCGGATGGCATCCCTGTAGAAGTATGGAGAGTTTTAGGTGAGCGTGGTTTGACTTGGCTTACGAATGTATTCAATTTTATTTGGCAAAGCAAGAAAATGCCTGGAGATTGGAGGAGTATTGCGGTGCCTCTTTATAAGAATAAAGGAGACATTCAAAATTGTTCAAATTATAGAGGTATCAAGTTGATGAGTCACACTATGAAAATTTGGGAACGTGTGATCGAAACAAGGCTGAGGAATTTTCCAATGTAAAAGAAAATCAATTCGGATTCATGCCAAGTCGCTCAACTATTGAAGCCATCCATTTGTTGAGGAGAACAATGGAGATTTATAGAGCTAAAAAGAAGAACCTTTATATGATCTTTATTGATTTGGAGAAGGCTTATGATTCTGTCCCACGAGAGACATTGTGGAAAGTTTTAGAGATGGGACAAGTACATATCCTATACATTAACCTCATAAAGGACATGTATGATAGGGCTTTATCTTGTGTAAGAACCCCATCTGGGAAGACTGACTATTTTGACATCAACATTGGTTTACATCAAAGTTCAGCTTTGAGTCCATTTCTTTTTACTTTGATTATGGATGAGTTGGCAGGTCACATTCAAGATGAGTTACCTTGGTGTATGCTATTTGTTAATGATATTGTGTTGATTGACGAGACAAAAGATGGAGTAAATGAGAAGCTTGAGGTCTGGAGACATGCATTGGACTAAAGGATTTCGTATAAGTAGGGCTAAGACGGAATATATGGAGTACACCTTTGAAGGAAGCAATGGTGAAGGAATTGAGGTGAAGATTGGTGATAATAACATTCGGAAGAGAGATTCTTTTAGATAGTTGGGATCTATTGTGCAAAAAGATGGGGAAATTGATGGAGATGTTACTAATAGAATAAATGCAGGCTGGCTAAAGTGGAAGGAGCATCTGTTGTTCTCTGTGATAAGAAAATTCCTTTAAAAATTAAAGGAAAGTTTTACAAAGCAACCGTGAGACCTGCTATGGTCTATGGATCTGAATGTTGGCCTGTGAACCATAGACATGTGCAGAGAATGGATGTAGCAAAAATGAAAATGCTAAGGTGGATGTGTGGACACACACGTAAAGATCGGATTCGGAATGATGCAATCAGAAAGAAAGTTGGTGTAGCTCCGATCGAGGATAAGATGCGAGAAAACTGCTTAAGATGGTTTGGTCATTTGCAAAGAAGATCAATGGATGCACCAGTTAAGAGATGCGAGTGTTGGGATGTTGAGCCAGCTAAGATATCAACGGCCCAAGAAGTGTTGGAAAGAGATTATACAAAGGGATCATAGTTTTTTGGATATAAGCTCGGGATTGACCCAAGATAGATCTGAATGGAGGCGAAGAATCCATGTAGCCGACCCTACTTAATTGTGGGAAAAGGCTTTGATGTTGTTGTTGTATGATGCATACCAAGGTTTTAAATCTCGACTTCGATTTCGTTTCAAAATAGTGAAAAAATGAAACAATTTCAAAATTTCGTCCAAATTTCGATGAAATTTCACCAATTTCGGCCAAAATCGGCCTAGATTTGTGAAGGAAGGGTATATATCGAGATTTCGATTTCGATTTCGGTAGGGTATCGAAATCGAAATTTCGTGAAATTTAAAACATTGATGCATACATATTTATACACATACATACAACAGCCCCACCACGGGCCAATTCAGATCCATGTCTGAATGTCCCATATAGGGAGTTATAACATGGATACATCAACGGGTTGAAATGCATTAAATCTATTTTCATTTGCAATTAGCTGGATGTAAAAAAAGTATGAACATGTACTAGCAATTGTTATGACATGTTATTAACATTCAAAGATTTAGCATTTGCTTTGCATTGTTAAGCATATATAACATGTCAAAGTATGGAAATGAAAATAAGAAATTTGTCATTTATATTTTGATTTCTTCATTACAAAATTAATAATCGTACCTTCGTCACTAAGTATGAGAGAAGGAAGTACTACTAGATTCCTAGTTCAACAAGCACATAAAGATACTCTAAAACTATCTTACTACATGTGATTAAGTAGCTACTTTTAAACTTATTATCGTATCTAGGCTCCACTAGTATGATTTATCATATACGAATTTAACTGATATGATTTCCTTACTCCCAATCTACACCGATGTGACTTGTCATTGTGTGACGTATGCATGCAATATTAGGTACTTGACTGCAACCTAATCTCTTTCCTTTCCTATTTACACGTTCAAGTTGACCCACTCAATTTACCCAAAGGCCCCAAGATTTGCAACTTTTTGAGTTATTATCTTTAAATTAGTCCAATTACTCTTATTTAGTAGCCAGCTACACTTTAATTAGTAGCCACTAAAAAGCATATGTAAATTGCATGTCACAACTGGATAAAGTATCAATGGAAGTAGAATGTTACAAGGGATGTAGTACATTGCCATTTTTGTTCTCTGCAGAGCTATAGATAGTTCTAGCAAAGAATCTGAAACAGCAGTGGTGGGACATTTTCAAATTGACCAATGCACCCGTGAAGGACCTGATGAACAGGACCATCTAGACATGGTGCACATGGTGGTCTTTATAGATGATGTCTTGCACCAAAGGAGAAGAAGAGCATGGTGCAGGTAGACCTCTGAAAACATAAACGATCTAAAATATAAAGAAAGTGTGCTAGTTCGAAAGAGGTCACAATTCTAGGTGGCGCTGTGTCAAGAGCTGGAATTGATGTAGATCCAACCAAAGTTTCCGCGATCCTGAAATGGGAGCAACCGAGAAAACCTGCTGAGGTTCAAAGCTTAAGGGTACTACAGAATCTCTCCCGGGACTTCGTAGCCACCATCCTGCAAGTAAGGAACAAGAAACGTTAGAGTTAGAATAAACAATGTGTTTCCTTTTGAATACAATGGGATGTGGCGGATGCTCCAAGGATATGTCACTGACAAACTTAGTAAAGTAGCTAGTCTGTGTAAAAAAAGTGGCATCAACAGACACATGACTAATAGGGTCATAGCACCTATACCCCTTTGGGTCCGAGAGTAGCCAAGGAACACACACTAGATTGTACGATGAGATGATTCATTAGCAATATGAAAGTTATGATCAAAGACTGTGCAACCAAAGATCCGCAATAGAAGATGAAGGAGTTTCATCAGTATATAAAATTGTTGCGAATAGTGAAAGCACGCACAAACGATATCATCAAGCAAGCACAGAGACGTTTGGATTTATAAGATTCACCGTAACTAGGCTACGTCCTTGGGCGACGGTGATCGGTTTTTAACGATGTGGAAAAAGAAGAGAGTACAAAGGATACAGAGATCTCAAACCCTAGGGAGTTTATATAGTACTCCCGTATAGATGGCATCGAGATCCTCGTCTTGTTAGGGTATGGTACGGTAGGAAGGGATGCATGCGGTGTTCTTCAACTTGTATCAAATGATTAGGATTCAAGACATATCAACAATCTCCATCTTGAATTGAATCATCTAAGAAGTTTTACCCAGCTTCGTCGTACTGCTGTCGGCCCCTCCTTAGGTCTACTGCCAACTGTCAACATTGAGTAAGTCCAAACAGTGTCTAAACTTACTCCCAAGAACTGCCTTTGTAAACATATCAGTTGGATTATCTGTTGTATCAACTTTCTTCACCTTGATCCTCTTCTCAGAACGTATGAAGTGATATATGACATCTATGTGCTTGGTCCTCTCATAATGCACATGATCTTTGACTAAGCATATCGCACTGAGACTGTCACAATATACTATAGCCTAATCATGTTGTAGACCGTGATCTCCAACTAAGACCTTCAGCTAGATGCCTTCCTTTGCAGCCTCTTTCAAAGTTATGTACTCTGCCTCTGTGGTCGACAAAGTAACTGATGGTCGTAAGGTAACCTTCCAATTGATTATTGAATTCCCAAAAGTGAAGACGTAGCATGTCTTTGATCTCCTCCTATTGACATCTGCAACATAGTCTGAAATAGAATATCCAGCAACCAAACACTCAGAATCACTTCTGTAGATAAGGTCAATATCTAGTGTTCCTCTCATATAGTGGAAAATTCACTTGACTGCATGCGAATGATCCTTCCCTAGGTTGCCCATGAATCTGCTAACAATGCTCACAGCATGAGCGATATCAGGTCCTGTGTATACCATGGCATACATAAAACTCCCAACTACGATGGCATAAGGAACACATGACATGTGTTCCTTCTCTATGCCTGACTGAGGTGTGAAAGAAAATGAGAGATGAATATTCGCGACGGATGGAGAATTTAGAGGCTTGGCTATAGACATCCCAAATTTCATTAAAACTTTCTCAATGTAGTTCTTTTGAGATAAGAAAAGCTTCCCTTATGCACGACCTCTAATGATCTCCATCTCTAAAATCTTCTTCGGTGCACCAAGGTCCTTCATGTCAAACTCTGAACTAAGGAACTTATTCAGATCATATATGGTACTCCTCTTCTTGGCAACAACTAGCATGTCGTTGGCATACAGTAACATAGAGATGAAGGATCCATCCTCCACCTTGTTGTGGTAAACACAATAATTGTATGGACTCTTGTTGAACCCATGATTAGTCATGAAACTGTCAAACTTTTTGTACCACTGCATGGGAGACTGATTAATCCCATACAATGACTTCTTCAATCAGCACGCATGGTCTTCCTTGCCCTAAAATGTGAATCCCTCTAGGTAGCTCATGAGAATGTCTTCTTCAAGTTCACCATGCAAGAAAGATATTGTCATATCGAACAGCTCTAGCTCAAAGTCTCGATGTGCTACAAGAGTACTAGCATCCCGATGTATGTATGTCTTACAACGAGAGATTATATCTAGTTGTAATCCACACCCTCCTTCTGACTATAACCCTTCGTTAATAGGTGTGCCTTGTACTCGATGTCTTCATAGCCTGATATCCATGTCTTTTTCTTGAAGACCCATTTGCATCTAACGGCATTCCTCCCCATTGGTAACTTGACAAGTTCTCACACATGATTCTTGTGAAGAGACATCATCTCCTTACCCATAGCAGCAATCTACTGCTTAGATTCTACCCTTGCTATAGCATCCCTATAAGTGGAGGGCTCTGGAGGCTCTGCCTCCTCTGCAACTTGTAGTGCAAATGAAATCATGTTGTGGATGTATCTCTCTACGGGGTTGATCGACAGCAACACTTGGTTGCATCTCCTCTGGTTGCCCAGCTTCATGCTGCTCAGCAACAGCCTGAACTGGAGTGGTGTAATCAACTGCATGATTACTACTTGATGTCAATTCGAACTCCACATGTTCGTGCACATCATCACATATCCATGCATCAATAGACTCACTACTCAAGTGAAGCATGGAAGTTGCACTTGGTTCCAACTTCCCTTCATTAACATGATCGTATGCAGGACAACCAAAGAAAAGTAAAACAGATTAATAAGCATGATTACCAAACCATACCTCCATGGGTGTTTTGCAGTCGATAGCAGATGCAAGACTTCGATTCACCAAGTAACACGCTATATTCACAACTTCGTACCAGAATGATTTATCAAGATCAGCATTAAAGAGCATGCACCTTGCTCTCTCCAGAAGCATCATGTTCATTCGTTCTACAACTCTGTTCTGATATAGTGTATCTCTGATGATGTGGTGTCTCGCAACACCCTTTTCTTTGCAGAACTCATTAAATGCCGACGAACAGAACTCCAACCCATTATATGTACGAAGACAGCTACCTTCTTAGAGGTATGGTTCTCCAATAAGATCTTCTACTGCCTGAAGATCTGAAATGTCTCACTCTTGTGTTTCATCGTGTACACGCAAACCATACTGGAGTAATCATCAATAATAGACATAAAATACCTAACACCTCCCAAAGATGGGACCCATGAGGGGTCCCAACAATCAACATGGATGTAGTCGAGTGTCTCCTTCGTCTTGTAGATAGATTTACTAAATTGCTTCCGTATTGATTCTCAAACACGCAATTCTCACATAACTCCAACTTGGATCCTTTGAGATCCCTAATGAGACCTTTATGGCTGAGGATATCCATCCCCATCTGGTAATATATCCCAGTTGCATATACCACAATTCTGACTTCGATCTCACGACTTGGAAATCCACTACATCAAAACCCGTATCTGTAGACCCATGCATGGTGTATAGGATCTCATACTTATTGCCCTTGATGACAACCACCTCGACTTTGACAACCTGCATAACTCCACCTTCAGCGTTATACATATATTCTCTAGAGTCCAAGACTCCAAGGGATATCATGTACTTCCTCAGATCAGGAACATGATGTACTTCTGTCAATGTAACATCCGCGATTCGCGACAACCCGAACCTGACCCGATTAGGGTCCGTTTAGCCCAATAAAGTCGTTGGTCAATGCCAAACAACCTAAAATGATAAATCGATTAAAAATCAAAAGTCGTTCGGGCAAAATCGACCAAATATCGGTCGCACTGTAATGCGTGTCCGAAAATGCCGTGACGCAAATTCGGAAACCGTGAAACAAACCAAGACTGTCATTAGATCCAATTTGACGAAACAAAACCAACAGAATCGACCGTTCGTAAATCGAAGGTCGTTTGATATTTTTATTTCACAAATTTATCCCCGAACAAAAATTCGTATCTCAAAATTTCGAGTATTCAAAACACGATCGGAAGTATATCAACATTATACTCATTTTGATCGTCATTCAGAAACAGTCAAATTAAGATATTGCGCGTCGAAATCGGAGGCTCGATGTGCACGTACGGTAGATTTTTAAGCATGTTAAATAAAGAGTTTTAAAAAAATAATAATAAAAAAATTATTGAATAGCACACAACAACAGACCACGTTATGTTTTTTGAAAAAAAATTCTCTCCATTCCACGTAGAGCCTTTTCCTCTCCACTTGGCCGAAAATTTTTACCTCTCCTCCCTCTATATATATGAGTCCTCTCTCCCTTCTAATTGTTCCAAAACCCAACGAAGTCTCTCATCCTTCCCTCATAAAATTCCCAAATTCTCTTTCTTTTTTTTCTTTCTGCAACGGTGGTTGGAGTTGCTCGTGATCAAGCATAAACAGGAGCCTTCAGGGTTGCCGCAACCATCAAAGTTGTTGCAATTTCATCCCTACTGTTGCTACAGTAGTCAAATCCCCTTCTGGAGCAGCTGCAATTGCTCTTTGCAATTGAAGGCTACTGCTGCATGCCCTCTACCTGTTCATCTTCTTCAAATTTGGGGCAAATTTAAGGTACCATCCCCAGCTTCTATTGCTGCCATGCATGGGAAATTCTCCCTAGATACTACCATTTTTTCCCAATATATATATATCTAAACAGGATTTCTATGGATATCGTCACAGGTCTGCCTAAGACACCAGGTGGCCATGATTCCATTTGGGTCGTTGTTGATAGGTTGATCAAGTCAGCCCATTTCATACCTGTCAACACGACTTACACTCCATCCAAATTGGCCAAGCTATATGTGCAAAACATTATCAGATTGCATGGTATACCACGAGAGGTGGTGTCTGATAGGGATTTGAGATTTACATCGCATTATTGGCATCAGTTCATGTCAGCAGTACAGACAGAGCTGAAGATGAGTTTTGCATATCATCCGCAGACAGATGGGTAGAGTGAGCGCACCATTCAGACACTAGAGGATTTGCTCCGCGCTTACACTTTGGAGTGGAAAGGGTCCTGGAAGGACCATCCGCCATTGGTTGAATTCACGTACAACAACAGCTATCATTCCAGTATCGTCATGGCACCATTCGAAGCCCTATACAGGTAGAGATGTCTCACACCCTCAGTTGGCGTGAGGTAGATGATCATGCTCTTTACTCCGTAGATCTCCTGGAGGAGACCGCGAGAGTTGTTGATCTTGTGAGACGGAGGCTTCTGACGGCACAAAGCCGCCAGAAGAGCTATGCGGACTGTCGGAGAAGAGATTTGGAGTTTCAGGTATCCAATACTTTCCTCTTACTCCTTTTGCAAATTTTAATTAAACCTCATACTAATGACATTCCATAAATTACAGGTAGGAGATTGGGTATTTCTCCGAGTATCTCCTATGAAGGGTATACAGAGATTCAGTGTTCGTGGCAAACTAGCGCCGCGATATGTTGCACCTTTTGAGATTCTGGCCAGAGTAGGGAAGGTGGCCTATCGAATTGCCCTTCCTCCACATCTATCAGCCATCCATGATGTCTTCTATGTATCCAACCTGAGGAAGTATGTGCACGATCCTCGACACGTCATCAGTTATGAGAATTTAAACGTGGAGCCAGATTTGACATATGAGGAGAAGCCAGTGCAGATACTTGACAGTGATGTAAAGAAGCTTAGCAACAAAGAGATTCCATTAGTCAAGGTATTGTGGCACCGACACAGCGTCGAAGAGGCGACGTGGGAGACCGAAGCTGATATGCGGGCACGATACCCACAACTTTTCTGAGGTAAAATCAAAACAAACTTTTGTAATAAGATACATGTTAAAATATAAGGCTTGATTTCTCTTTGAGGTTTTTATGGGTTCAAAACCCTTTGAGGTTTATATGGCCATATGAAATTCAAACAAGACACCTAATGACCTTAACTCGAGTCTCGAGGACGAGACACCCTTTGAGGTTTTTGTAATTGTAACGTCCGAGATTCGCGAAAACCCGAACCTGACCCGATTAGGGTCCATTTAGCCCAATAAAGCCGTTGGTCAATGCTAAACAACCTAAAATGATAAATCGATCAAGAATGAATCAAAAGTCGTTCGGGCAAAAACGATCAAATATCGATCGCACCGTAATGCGTGTCCGAAAATGCCGCGACGCAAATTCGGAAACCGCGAAACAACCCAAGACTGTCATTAGATCCGATTTGACGAAACAAAACCAATGGAATCGACCGTTCATCAATCGAAGGTCGTTTGATATTTTTATTTCACAAAATTTATCCCCGGAACAAAAATCGTATCTCAAAATTTCGAGTATTCAAAACACGATTGGAACTATATCAATATTATACTCATTTTGATCGTCATTCAGAGACAGTCAAATCAAGATATTGTGCGTCAAAATCGGAGGCTGGACATGCACGTACGGTAGATTTTTAAGATGCATTAAGGACGAGGAAGATCATGTGCTTGTTACTCAGAAGGATATAAAGACTAGGTGGGAGCAGTACTTTCATAAACTTTTCATTGGGGAAGGAAATAGAGAGATCACTTTGGGTGATCTAGCTTGTAGTGAAAGTTACTTGAATCGTGCAAGCTATAGACGGATACAAAGAAAGGAAGTAGAGGAGGCTTTGAAGGTTATAAGACCCGGGAAAGGTGTAGGACCGGATGATATCCCTGTAGAAGTATGGAGAGTTTTAGGTGAGCGTGGTTTGACTTGGCTTACGAATCTATTCAATGTTATTTGGCGAAGCAAGAAAATGCCTGAAGATTGGAGGAGTATCGTGGTGCCTCTTTATAAGAATAAAGGAGACATTCAAAATTATTCGAATTATAGAGGTATCAAGATGATGAGTCACACTATGAAAATTTGGGAACGTGTGATCGAAAGAAGGTTGAGGCAAGTTTCCAACGTAAAAGAAAACTAATTCGGATTCATGCCAGGTCGCTCGACGATTGAAGCCATCCATTTGCTGAGGAGAACAATGGAGATTTATAGAGCTAAAAGGAAGAACCTCCACATGATCTTTATTGATTTGGAGAAGGCTTATGATTCTGTCCCACGAGAGATATTGTGGAGAGTGTTGGAGAAGAGACAAGTACTTGTCCGATACATTAACCTCATAAAAGACATGTATGATAGGGCTTTATCTTGTGTAAGGACCCCGTCTGGGAAGACTGGATATTTTGACATCAACATTGGTTTACATCAAGGTTCTGCTTTGAGTCAATTTCTTTTTACTTTGATTATGGACGAGTTGACAAGTCACATTCAGGCTGAGTTACCTTGGTGTATGTTATTTGCTGATGATATTGTGTTAATTGACGAGACTAGAGATGGAGTAAATGAGTAGCTTAAGGTCTGGAGACATGAGTTGGAGACTAAAGGATTTCGTATAAGTAGGGCTAAGACGGAATATATGGAGTGCACCTTTGATGGAAGCAATCGTGAAGGAATCGAGGTGAAGATTGGTGACGATAACATTCAGAAGAGAGATTCCTTTAGATATCTGGGATCTATTCTGCAACATGATGGGGAAATTGATGGAGATGTTACTAATAGAATAAATGCCGGCTGGCTAAAGTGGAGAGGAGCCTCTATTGTTCTCTGTGATAAGAAAATTCCTTTAAAAATTAAAGGAAAGTTTTACAAAGCAGCCGTGAGACCTGCTATGCTTTATGGATCTGGATGGTGGCCGGTGAACCATAAACATGTGCAAAGAATGAATGTAGCAGAAATGAAAATGTTAAGGTGGATGTGTGGACACACACGTAAAGATCGGATTCGGAATGATGTAATCAGAAAGAAAGTTGGTATAGCTCCGATCGAGGATAAGATGCGAGAAAATCGCTTAAGATGGTTTGGACATTTACAAAGAAGATCAGCTGATGCACCTGTTAGGAGATGCGAGTGTTGGGATGTTGAGCCAGCTAAAAGAGGGCGAGGACAGCCCAAGAAGTGTTGGAAAGAGACCATACGAAGGGATCTTAGTTTTGTGGATATAAGCCCGGGATTGACTCAAGATAGATATGAATAGAGGCGAAGAATCCATGTAGCCGACCCTACTTAATTGTGGGAAAAGGCTTTGTTGTTGTTGTTGTTATTAAACAGCAGACAACAACAGACCACGTTATGTTTTTTAAAAAAATGCTCTCCATTCCACGTAGAGCCTTTTCCTCTCCACTTGGCTGAAAATTTTACCTCTCCTCCCTCTATATATATGAGTCCTCTCTCCCTTCTAATTGTTCCAAAACCCAACGAAGTCTCTCATCCTTCCCTCATAAAATTCCCAAATTCTCTTTCTTTTTTTCTTTCTGCAATGGTGGCTGGAGTTGCTCGTGATCAAGCATAAACAAGAGCCTCCAGGGTTGCTGCAACCATCAAAGTTGTTGCAATTTCATCCCTACTGTTGCTACAGTAGTCAAATCCCCATCTGGAGCAGCTTCAATTGCTCTTTGCAGTTGAAGGCTACTGTTGCATGCCCTCTACCTGTTCATCTTCTTCAAATTTGGGGCAAATTTAAGGTGTCATCCCCAGTCCATTCTATTTCTGCCATGCATAGGAAATTCTCCCTAGATACTACCATTTTTTCCAATATATATCTAAACAGAAGAAATTTTCTCTAATTACTGTCATTCTTGTATCCATAATATCAAATATATATAAGACTACACAGGAAGAACTGGAAATAAAGTTGGTAAAAAATCCGCAATTGTTTTCCTTGTGTTTCCAAGTGGCAAAAACATTTGTTGATGGAATTATATGACACAATATTGGGTATGATACCTTTTTCCTATCACTTCATTTTACATGGACAATATGTCACTTGCACATCCCTTTGAGTTATATCCATCTATTAGAGAAATGTTGGTCATCTTCAATCATAATTCTGATTGTGAGATTTACATAAATTGGAAAATAGATTCATATTTTAAATTGTCTGACTTAGTAAATTCTATTTCCAATTATACTTATGATCATGTGATGTATATAATGTGAGAAATATGGAAATCTCTAACTTAACTGTAATTAATATAAAAAATAATAATAATGAATGATTAGATATGCGTTTAACCATCATTTTGGGGGAGAGGCTTCACCCCTCAATGTGAGCAGCTGAAGTTGTGGAACACAGTTGCATCAGGTTATCTGAGTTGTTAGGAATAAGTGTACTCAACATTTCCAATTTATTAGTACTGCTATTGATTCTCATATATGCCTCATTACACTTGTAACTTACCAATGAGGTCATATGTGGTTGATTACAAAGCCATCTAATATGTATGATATTGGAGAGTTTTCTATATACATATAGAAATTAAACTCGACAACAGTAGATAGATCTAAAATAGGAACTCATGTTTTTTATGGAAAGAAAACTAATAAGGTAACTATTTACTATCTGTTTACGTTGAACATCAAAACTAGTAGCTCATTACAACTTTTTTTAAATGTCTTTTACTTTGTAGACCACATTAACAAATTATCGTGTGATAATTGATCTGTAATTGTTGTTATCATAAAACTTATCATATATCACATGAGGAAATTGTAAATAACTCTAAAATACATGTCATACAGTATATGATAAGTAACGTTACAAGTACATGGACTTGCACTAAGACACTGGTTGTTCGGTGGGCAGGTATCTTCCATGTATCTGTTTTAGAGAGGAGTGTTTTGTGAATTACTAAATAAAATTATAAAAAGACTGATTGAAATCATATTGATCCCTAAGTGTGTGTGTGTATGTGTGTGTATATAAAGTAGACACTAAGTTCACCACTTGTCAAGATGTTAAGAGTTGGTCTGTAATATGCCTAAAACTATATCAATACCTAGTCAAATTCTCATAACCTTATAAAGAGTTTTGAGAAAAAGTTGAGATGTCAAGAAAGTAAGGAAAATGGTGAACTGTGAAGATTAAATATTTAGTGCCGGTCATGGTGACCTTTACACATGATCATGCGAGGACGCGGTGACTCTCAACTGGGCGGAAGATAGGAAGCCCAGATAGGACAGCGGCTGCCAAGTGCACAGGTCTAGGATCCCAGTCCTTTTCAAGATTTTTACGCGAGCTCGCAGTGGTTTTACACCTCGTTGGGATCCCGACTTTAGACCATTCCGCTGACCCTTTGTTTTAGGATACCCAAGCATGGGATCCTCGATTTTCAGTTTTACGTACGAGCTCGTTCGTCCGTACTATTCGGGTCATTTTTCTAGAGCGACTTTTCCGGAGAGTCTCTCTCACCCGTCTCAATTGCGTAGTTTTGGAGTAGACCTATCCCTCTATTGGACCGCACTTCCAACTAGAGGGCGAGACGGAAAAGCCATTTGTAAGCTACCTCACCGCTTGAGTTTTTCTTTCGCCAACAGACTTGGCGTTTCTGCATCTAAATCATCCATATCTACATCTAAGTCATCTTATCATCTGAGACAGTTGAAGTTGAGATATGGAGAAGTACAATCAAAAGTGGTTTTGGTAGGAAATGACTATCCATTAGACTTGAGAATCAAGTAAATCCATAAACATTTCCAATCTCATCTTTCACATCGTCAAAATCCACAGATGTGATATCTGGTCAATATGATAATATAAATATATATATATACATATACTCATACAATTATGAACATTTTACAAAATAAATATGTTATATATAAAAAATGTTGGAATAATGGGTGCTTATGGGAGATGCTTACAAGAGACTTGAAAACATTTTTACTTACGCAAGTAGATGTAAACTTTACTTATTCCTGCCTTTCTACTTGTTTGCTTTTGAACATATAAATGTCTGCTTATTTTATTATGATTATGGGAGGTACCAGCAACCGCTGACGCCTCTTCTTTCCTAACATGTTTTGGCAGGCAAGGGGCCTGCTGCCCAATAGTTGTTGATTATTTCAGGTGATAGGGTATATATCAGACAGTATGGTTTATTTTGGCTCAACTACTTTTGTTATAGCTTTTGTTCAGATATAATGTAAAATGTCATTTCTTTCTCTTCTGAAGATTTTGAGATATATACGTATAATTGTCATCCCTTTTGAACATATGTAAATTTTGAAAGTAATGGAATATTGGTGACACATGTGTACTATTATTGTTGCTATCTCTTGGTTATTTATTGAATGTGAATGTCATAGCAGAAACGTGTGAAATTTCCCCACATTTTCAGTAGCTTGCGCGATCTCTAGTGAATTAATGCCGCGAAAGTGTTGTAAACGGGTACCCGGATCCGAGGGGGTTCACGGTCACCATCCTCACAACTCCATGCATCTTGATCTTCACATAGACGATCTCTACAATCATGCACGCTGCATCATTCCCCATGATGATGTTTCCACTATCTATCTTCTCGTAGGTGCGGAACCAATCTTCATTGCGAGTCACATGGAAAGAACAACCTAAATCAAGAATTCATATATTATTCGTCATCTTATGATCTATGACAGTGAGAACCAGATCATCTTTTAAGTATACATCTCCCTGAGCCATGATGGCAACCGTGGCTTTCCCTTTCTTCTTCAGGCAATCCTTCTGCCAACATTCAGGTTCCTTGTAATAATTGCATATGTCCTTAAAATTGTGATTCTTCGACTTTGACTTATGTTTTCCCTTCTTCGCGTAGCCAGAACCGGTATGACTCATTTCATGAGTCATAATCAAACCCGCAGCATTAGAATCCTACTTCTTGTAACCATATGTCGAAGTTCAGGCATATGTAAAATCGCGAGAACTTCCTCTAGAGTTATCGATTCGTTTCCCACAATAAATGATTGAATAAAATTCTCATACGATAATGGAAGAAAAACCAACAAAACCAAGGTAGCATCCTCATCTTCAATCTTAACATCTATGTTTCTTAAATCCATCAACAATGTATTTAATCGATCTGGATGTTCTTTAAGAGATGTACTTTCATGCATGTGGAGAGAGAACAGATGTTACTTCAATCTCAACTTGTTGGTCATAGACTTAATCATCTACAGACTTTCAAGCCTCAACCACAGGTTGGCCACGGAATCCTCATCGACAACCTCTGCAATAATCACGGCATGATTATCGAATGTGCCTTCTCCTCCTACATCGCCAACTTGAAGGGTTCGAGTGCCTTCACCCTCTCCTGATCCAATAGTGCCCAGATGCCGCGCTGCTTTAGAAGGACGCGCATCTTGATCTACCACAGACGGAATTCGTTCTTCCACATGAACTTATCGATCTTCCAATTGTGTGATGTCGTCTTGTTTGATGATCCTAACGGTACCTGAAACTATGATACCAGTATGTTGCGAATCGTGGAAGCACACACAAACAAGATCAATCAAGCAAGCACAAAGACGCATAGATTTACAAGATTCACCCATAACTGGGCTACGTCCTTGGGTGGCTGATAGCACCCAAAACCCACTAAGACCCGAGTGGATATATATAACAAGGGTCGTTGCGACCCGGATCTCAGCGAAGGTGTGTATCAAGAAAAATAGAACCGCGAAATAGATCAAAAATCAAACAAGGCAAAATACGCGGTCCTCGCTATGTGATTAACCTGGTATAGCTCCCAGGGTCGAACTCAAGGAGCACGGATTGGCAAAAGCCTACGAAGTAGTGAAAATAAAAGAAAATGAAATAAAAGGGTTTTTAGTGGTTTTTATGAATTTTTATATTTTTTTTGGATTTTTAGAAGATGAGAAAAATAAAAGAAAGTATAAACAAGGCTACTTCAACAATTTATTTAACACTCTAAAAATCAAGCAAAAATTCCAGAAAATTGATTTTTATGTTTTTTAGGTTTTTTACTGTTTTTGGTGAATTTCTGATAATTTTCTAAAGGGTAAATTATTTTCTAAAAATCAAAAAGTGTCAAGCAGAAGAGGTACTGTCCAGCAAGGCTTAAGACCTAAAAATAAAATATTTAGAGGTCCTAAACAGCCCTGAAGGTAATTTTCCTATAAACTATGAAGAATAAGGAAAATTAAGGCACCCTAATTATTATTTTTGGATTTTTAGATTAATTTTTATAATTTTTATGAGTTTTTAAGGGTTTTGTGATTTTTAGGATTTTTAAGCGATGAAAAATCACCAAAATGGGCTGGAAAATCAAACAGCAAATAAACTACACTACCTAATTTTTTTAGAATTTTTAAAGGTGATTTTATATTTTTTTGGTATTTTTAAAGTTAGACAGTGAATAAAAAGAGGGTTTTTGAATTTTTAAAAATACTAAATGAAACTAAAAATGTCCTCAAAAATCACAGGAATAACTACACCATGGCAGGAGCCATGTGTCGAAATTTCATTAGATTTGGAGGTTGTTTGATATTTATTCAAAAATAAACAAGAGGGTACTATGCACAAGGACCAATGTGCAAATACCCGAGACCTGGGGGTCGCTGGTGCAAAATACCCAGCAAGTCACGCGCTTCGCGCGTGGCTGGGGCACACAGGGACTGATTTGTAACAAAAACCAAGTCCTAGGGGTTTTTGATAACACGTATCAAAACCCCAGGGGCAAGGTTGCAAAAAGCCCAAGAAATAACGTACATGCACAATAAACAACATTCACAGGGGCATAATTGCAATTAAACAAAAAGATTCATGCATTCATTAACACTCCAGATCTACAGGACAGAATATGTAAAATGCCCAAAATACACGTGACGACGCACGTGTTCACACACACACAGGGGCATACATGCAATTAAAACAAAGCACAAGGTTCCAAATGCAAATTACCCTACGTGAAAAAGTTTCTAAAAATATTTACAGGACTAAAGACAAAATAACAAACTACGAGGGGGCCCTACGATATTTACCCCTTTATTAGCCGACGGTCGGATGGACGCCACGTGGTGATCGGACGGCTGGAATGGGCGGCGCGTCTCTCCTCTTCGTCCCTTCGGCTCGATCAACGGTGGGGAGAGGCCCACGTGGATGATCTGACGTCTGAAACGCTGGCGCCTCTCTCCTCTGCTATCGACGGTCACGATGCGCTCCTCGGGTGGATCAACAGCTGCTGCTCCTCACAGGATCGACGCTCAGGATCGGAACTGGAGCTGGAACATCATCGGACGGCTCTGGAAGATGGAGGACGAACTCGACGCCGGCGAACTTCGCCGGCCTCCTGGGTGCGCTCCGGTCCTCCTCAGCTGCTGCTACTGATCGGAAAAGGTTGCTGGTGCCCAGCCGCAGCTGATGGTGATGGCCGATGGCCCAGCCGAGCCCTGGAGGGGCTCCGGCGAGGCCTGGCGGCGCGAAGCTCTGGTCTGAATGGACGGGAGGCTCAGACGCCTCCTTTGGACCTGCAAAGTAGACAAGAAGCTTCGTGGGTCGAGGGCAAAGTGCCTCGACCCAAGTAAGCGGGGTGAAAGTGGACGGTGCTGTGGGGCGAGTGAGCTCCGGCGAAGTGGGGACGATGGAGCTCGACTCCCAGCTCCGGGGCGAGCTGGGTTGGATGAGCGGGCGTAGAAGGTGCGCGGGGGTACGGCGGAGGTGATGAGATGGTCCGATGATTGAGATATAGAGCGTGGCAGTCGGAATCAACGGAACACAGCAATGGGTCGATTTGGGGGTATTCTAAAATTACACTAAATGGGTAGGAACTAAGGTTACCTGATGGATGCTGGAGACTGTGGTGGAGCGTAGCTATCTCCTGGTCCTCGCCTCAAGGGCCGTCACCTCCCGAGGCTCGAGCTCCAGACGGTGGTCGGAGCACGGCGGCGAAACGCGGCCGGATCGATGGTAGACGCTCCTCCTCCTCGCTGCAACACCCGCCGGCGCGAGCTGTCACCTCGCTCGTCTCAGTGGAGCTCACAGGAAAGGGAATGGCTATCCAAAGATGGGAAAAAAAATGCGGCGGAGCTCGGATCATATATGCATGAAGGTCCGGGAAGAAGGTGACGGGTAGGGCGCATTGAAGCGCGGATCTCGAGGCAGAAGCTCCGGCGAGCTTCTCGGATGTGCCATGGTCATCACGGACCCGGATTGGAGGTGGATGCGAATCGGGTCATCAAAGGATAAATCCGAGAAGGCGGGTCCAGAATAAGATCCGCGCCTCTGGTGGTCCTGGGGGAAGTGTTGACCGGGGGTCAACATTCCCCCGTGGACCAATCAGAGGCCGGCAAAAATTGAATTTTTATTTGATTTTTTTGAGGCCTTAAATGGCCGATTTTCCAAAAACTTAAAACACAAAAATTGTTTGTTTTAATTTTTTCTATTTTTTTGTGATTTTTAATTAATTTTTGGAAACTAAAATAAGGTATATACACTATAGGTATATATAGGTATATATACACTATATTGGATTTTTAATTTTGATTTTTAATTAATTATTTTTATACATTTTTATTCCCATTTTATATTTTATTTATTCATAAGATAAAATGAGGAATAAAAGGCTATTTTTATTTTATTTTTATTATCTATATACATGTGGGAAATAATTATTTATGTATAGCTATATACATGGTATATTTACAAGGTATTTTGGTATTTTAATTTTGTAATTTTTATTTGATTTTTGTTTTGTTTCTTTTTATTTATTTTACTCACAAAACATAAAAAGGGATATTTACAAAAAGTTTTGAAAACAAATTAGGTTATTTACAAGGTGGAATAGGTAAAGATGATGGAGTATGTACATGGTGGAAAGGGTTCTTTTTGGTCTTTTTGATTTTTAACTTTTTATTTTGTTTTTAATAGAGCTAAATATATACAAAATATATACAAGTATGTTTTTGGTTGAGGAAAATATTATTTTATTTATTTACATAAATATATACACATGAGCTCCTATCTCCCTCTACTCGTGGCTTTTATGCGGTCAGGCCCATGCTGAGCCCTCCCTTGGGTTAGGTTGCTCAATATTTATTCTAAATATTTCCCTCTTTTTCTTTTTCTTCTTTATTCTTTTATTTTTGCACAAAAACATGCTAATTATTTAATTTTACAAACATGCATGCTTTTGCTAAAAAGTCCTATTTACACATATCTACATGCATTTGCATAGGTTTTTGTAGCTAAAATATAAGAATAAAGAGTGATGAATGGGTATTCATCACCCCCCTATACTATACTTTGCTAGTCCCTTAGCAAACACTTATTTGAAAAAGAAGTGCAAAAGAAAGAGAAAGGAAAAAGAAAAAGAGAATGCACATGGATCAAGGTTGATTATTAAACTTGCCTTCATTAAATTGAGGTATGGAGCTTAATCAGATCTTTGGATTATTGATGTGTCGGAACCTTATTTAGACTTAAGCTTAAAACCTAACAGCCTCCAAGTTCCACTATTCTATAACCAAGACTCCTCAATGCTCCAGATCAGAACAAGTCATCAACTACAAACCCTGAAGATCATGAATCTTTTCTTGTCCTGTGTAAGTGATGTCTAAGCTCTCCACCTCAGAAATGGCAACTTGACAACCCTCCCCAACAAGGTAACTCTATGACCTCAATCTGGCCACTCTTTCCTCGAGGAGCGGGGTATTCCCTTCTAAGTTCAAGTGCAACCGGCTCAAGAAGAGGGGGAAGAAGAGAATGGGTCAAGGCCAGTGTAGACAAGTACCCTTGGGAGCTTGACCAGTGTAGCCAAGTCTCCCTGCTGCAAGCTACAACAGGTGGAACATGAAACCAAGCTTTGCTTATTGCACTTATATACATACTCCGGTGGGATTATCATTTTCTCTCAGACCCACCACTTTTTTGGAGTTATTTTCTTTTTCACACATTTTTTTTTTCGAGTGCATCTATACAACATTTACATGTGCAGCATATATACAAGGAGTTTTTCCTCTTGAGCCAGTAGACTATCCCTCTTTTGAAGCTTTATTGCAACCCACAACTCCTGTCGTTAGACTTCATGGCAACCAGACCGAGTTGAGACGCACTTCCTTCACTAAATGAAGAAGAGAGGTTCCGCCTAGAAGTACTACCCTCATATGCTACCCCAAGTCAAGGAAGACTGCCTCCTCACCATCTCATCCGTAGAGAGCTCGGTGCATAGTGCGGTTGTCCAAGTAAAGCCATAATCTATATGAGTCATGTGTTGTTGTTAAGTGCTCTACTTAGGCTCATTGAGATGACATGTGATCATAGCCTAGTGGACTCAAAGAATTAAGTCACCATGGACCTGAAAAGCCTTAAACCTAAGCCCTATAAGGTTCCTCTTAGGAATTAGGTGGATTAAGATCTTAATCAAGCTCCATTTCTCAATTTGAATTCCAGGCTAGTTGAAATGTCAACTACAATCCAAGGAAAACTGTATACATATGTACAAAAAGATGCATATTTACACAACATTTTACAATCATGCAAAATTTTTGAAAAATGTTTTGAAATCATGAATGATGATGCATGAAGTGCAAGTTTTGCAAAAAGGTATTTACACACATTTACACAAGATTTTTGCAAACTTTTGATTTTTCAAAACATTTTGGAAAAATTTTGTACTATATACATAATTTTGATACAGAAAATATTTACACAAGCTTTACACACACAAGATTTTTGAAATCATTTTTACAAAAATAATTTGTACACTAGCTATGTATGTGCAGAATAAAAGAAGATATGTACATGAAAAATTTTTAATTTTTGTGGTTTTTAGCCATTTTTATTTATTAACACACTCACACAAAGTACGAGTTATGGCTAAAGTATATATGAAATATATACACACCCCCCTATACTTAGCTCGAACGATGTCCTCAGAGTCAAGAGCGGTGAAGAAGACATAACTCGTGCTGTGTATAGGGAAGTGAAAAGAAAGGCTATACAAAAGAGAATGAAAAGTCAAAAAGGGACTCGGGTCTTCCCCCTATACTTAGGATCAAGTAATCCTAAGTATAGCAGGCTGTACACGAAGGGAAAACCGAGTGGAGAATGTACAGGGTCTACCCCCCCTATACTTAGGGTAAAATACCCCTAAGTATAGGTAGCAAAAACAGGGGTAGACGGAAACAAAAGAATACCCGAAAAGTCTCACATCCCCCCTATACTTAGGGTAAAGTGCACCCTAAGTATAGCATAATCATAAGATGAAGAAAGGGATGTGGGACTAAGGAAAGTACTGATATGAACATCTGGATCTATGTACAGTGGAGGATCAGTAAAGCTCAGGCGTGAGATGCAATAGATGTGAGTCAAAGACCACATCTCACGCAAAATGAATAGGGGCAAGATCAACGACCCGCGGCTCATGATCTAGAAATGGCTTGAGCCGTTGGCCGTTTACTCGGAAGGTACTCTCAGAAGACAACTCGGATATGTCGATGCTACCGTTGTCGTGTACCTTCCGAACCAGATAAGGTCCTTTCCATTTGCTTTGGAGCTTCCCTGGAAATAATCTAAGCCTCGCATCAAACAGCCATACTCTCTGTCCAATCTCAAAATGCTTGTGGCTGATATGAGAATCATGCCACTCCTTGACTCTCTCCTTATAATGTAGGCTGCTCGTGAAAGCTGCATCTCTAAGCTCTTCCAGGGCAGCTAGCTCTGCCCTCCTCTGGTCTCCTATATCAGCTGGATCCATAAGAATATCTGTAACTGCCCAGAGTGACTTGTGCCTCAGCTCAACAGGAAGGTGACAAGGCTTGCCATACACGAGGCGAAAGGGAGATGTACCCAAAGGTGTCTTGAAAGACGTCCTATATGCCCACAAGACCGAGTCCAATAGTTGTGACCAATCCTTTCGGTCAGGGCGGACGACTTTCTGCAGAATAGCTTTGATCTCCCTATTCGACACTTCGGCTAGACCATTCGTCTGTGGATGGTATGGTGTGGCAACACGATGGTCTATGCCGAACTCGGTAGCAAGTGCCTTCACCTGGTCGTTGATGAAGTGAGATCCCCTATCAGAAATGAGAACTCGTGGAACCCCGAACCGCGTGATGATATGCTTCCTCAGAAATCTGCAAACTGTCCTCGCATCAGCGGCTCGGGTGGGGATAGCCTCCACCCAACGACTCACATAATCTACGGCCAACAGAATGTACTCAAATCCCTGACTCTTAGGGAATGGACCCATGAAATCGATGCCCCATGCGTCAAAAACCTCACAGAAGTGAATGGGCTGCATCGGCATCATATCACGCTGTCCACAAGTGCCCATCCTCTGACAGTCAGTACACCTCTTCACGAACTCATCTGAGTCCTTGAAGAGGGTAGGCCACCACAAGCCGGATTGGAGCACTTTCTGTGCCGTTCTCCTCCCAGAATGATGTCCTCCTGCCTCAAGCTTGTGGCAGTAAGTGAGGACGCTATGGTGTTCCTCCTGAGGAATACACCGACGCCAGACGCTATCCCCTCCTTCGTGGTAAAGGATGGGATCCTCCCAATGGTAGGACTTGGCCTTCGCAAGGAAGGTCTCAAGCCTCTGCCTGGGCCAATCTTGTGGGACTTTCCCAACAACGAGAAAGTTCACAATATCGGCATACCATGGGAGTGAGGCGATAGCAAGGATCGCCTCATCTGGGAAGGTATCTCTGATAGGCTCAATCTGCTCTGTCTCCTCAGGCTGCTCTAAACGGGATAAATGGTCCGCCACCACATTCTTGACTCCAGGCTTATCCTTAATCTCAATGTCGAACTCCTGGAGTAGAAGGATCCATCTGGTCAGTCTGGCCTTGGCATCCTTCTTTGCCATGAGGTACCGGATGGCGGTGTGATCTGTGTACAAGGTCACTCGGGATCCAATGATATAAGATCTGAACTTGTCCAGGGCGAACACTACTGCTAGCATCTCCTTCTCTGTGACTGTATAATTCCGCTGAGCGGAATCCAATGTGCGGCTAGCATAGTGTATAGCAAATGGTACTCCATCCCTCCTCTGTCCCAGCACTGCCCCTACGGCAAAATCGGAGGCGTCCGTCATGATCTCGAATGGGAGAGACCAATCAGGCGGCTGAAGGACAGGAGCCTCAATAACACATCTCTGGAGAGTAGCAAAAGACGAAAGACACTTGTCATCGACAAGGAACTCGGTGTCTTTCGTCAAGAGGTCAGTCAACGGTCGGGCAATCCTGCTGAAATCCTGAATGAATCTACGATAAAATCCAACGTGCCCCAGGAATGACCGAAGCTGCCTCAAATTGGACGGTGGTGTGAGTTTTCTAATGACATCAACCTTGGCCGGATCCACCTCCATGCCCCTGTTGGAGATGATGTGGCCAAGCACCGTTCCTTGAGTCACCATAAAGTGACTCTTCTCCCAAGATAGCACCAAGTTGTACTCAATACATCGCTGGAGTACTCGGTCTAGGCAGTCAAGACAGGAGTCGAATCTGTCGCCGTAGACCGAGAAATCGTCCATGAAGACCTCAAGGCACTCCCCTACCATGTCCGAAAATATCGACAGCATGCACCTCTGAAAAGTCGCAGGGGCGTTGCATAGCCCAAATGGCATGCGTCGAAAAGCATATGTGCCGAAGGGACAGGTAAAGGTGGTCTTCTCCTGATCCTCAGGAGCGATGGCCACCTGGTTGTAACCCGAGTACCCATCCAGGAAGCAATAATGGCTCTTCCCTGCCAGTCTCTCAATGATCTGGTCAATAAAAGGCAGGGGGAAATGGTCCTTCTTGGTGGCTTGGTTGAGTCTCCTGTAGTCAACACAAACCCTCCAAGAGGTGGGTACTCGTGTAGCAATCTCCTCTCCCGACTCACTGATCACAGTCGTAATGCCCGTCTTCTTGGGCACCACATGCAAGGGGCTGACCCACTTGGAGTCGGAAATGGGATAAATAAAACCTGCACCCCACCACTTCGAAATCTCCTTCATGACAACCTCTCTCAGGTTGGGGTTCAGACGCCGCTGGAACTCACGCGACGGCTTCGCCCCTTCCTCTAGGTAGATGTGGTGGGAGCAAACTGATGGATCAATCCCATGGAGATCTGCTACGCTCCATCCGATCGCCTTGCGGTTCTTTTCAAGAACCCCCATCAGACGGGATTCCTGCTCTCCAGTCAACTCAGCGGAGATGATGACTGGGTACATCTCAGGATCGCCCGCAAGGAATCGATACTTCAGCGAAGTAGGGAGCGGCTTCAGCTCTGGTATGCTGGGTGCTGGCAAATCTGGCTGTGGAAGGAACTGTGTGAAAGCTGCAAGCTCGGCCAAATCAGCCTGGGAAAGTGAAAGTGTACTCTCGCAAACTGGGTCGGGAGAAGGCGGCTCAACTGCACTGTCTCTGCCCTGCTCTGTCTCTACCTCCTCCTCTGTAGGCTCAGGTAAACTCAGGTCTGGCATCTGATCATAACAATCGGCCCAATCAGACTCTGAGTCCGAGGGATCTGCATCAGAATCAGTGGCATCAGTACCACCGGAAAGCCAGGTGGCATCAGCACCATCATCACAAAACACTGTGCTGCGATCGAGAACCGGCTCTGCTGCCGCAATGGTATCCTGAACCAGGTCTGTGCTCTCCAGACTCTCCTCTGCTATCATCTCTGCCTCAGCTGTGTCTGAAAGTGAGAGGGTAGTCTGTGCCTCAAGGTCTGCCCAAGCTGCCTCATCATCTGTAATCACAAAGTCGCAGTCCTGGTGGATGTCTGCCTCTGCGTCTGTCAGCTGCTCTGTGTCGGTACTGGCATCTGAGCGGGATCTGGATCTGGCTCTGTAGTCCTCGACCGTCTCTATTTGTATACTCTCGCCCTGGACGCGAAAGTACACCTTCCCGCTATCATGATCAGTCACCGCCTTGGCTGTGGCCAAGAACGGACGACCAAGGATGATGGGGGTATCAGTCACTGATTCAGGGATCTCCATGTCCAACACTACGAAGTCCACGGGGAATTGCAAACCCTGAATCGTGACGATAACGTCTCGTAGCAACCCCTTCGGCCTCTTGACAGATCGATCAGCGAACTGAAGGACTGTCCTGCTCTGTCGAAGAGTGCCCAACTCGAAGCGGTCGAGAAGGGCTGCCGGAAGTAGGTTGATCGAAGATCCGCTATCTAAAAGAGTACGGTCGAACCTCTGCTCTCTGATCTGGCAACTAACATACGGGGCCCCTGCATCTGGCCTCTTGGCTGGCAGTCGGTTCTGAATCGCAAAGCACGTGGCTTTGGTCAGCACATGGATCTCTGAAGTATGGTTCCTCCTCCTCCTCCTAACTGTAGTCCTCTCTCTCAAAGATCTCTGGAGGAGGGGGATGTGCTGCAAAGCCTCCTGGAGGGTCAGCTGGATATGGAAGCGATCAATCATGCTCTGGCTGAACTCCTCAAACTCTCTCTTTTTTGAATCATTTTTCTTCCCCTTCCCCATCTGAAGAGCTCTAGGGAAGGGGATCACTGGGTCCTTCTCAGATGAAGGACTAGGAAAAGATCTACGCGGTTCGAGGACCGGATCCACACATACATCATGCACCACAGTGGGACCAAAAGAATGTAAACCTTTTCCTTTATTCATCACAGAATCCTGAGACACATGACCACGGGGAAAAACAACAACTCTCTCTCTACAGACACCGGTGGCCTCAGTACCACCACGAGTGGGCTGCTCTGCTGCTGCTGGTGCAGGTAGACGTCTCGCGGCCTCAGTACCGCGTGCTGGCTCGGCTGCTCGGGTGGCATCAGTACCACCTCCTGAATCTGGTGAAGTGGCGGCCTCAGTACCGCAGGTGGGATCAGCATCCTTGGTGGCCTCAGTACCACCGTCATCGACTGGAGCGGCCTCAGTACCGCTCTCCTCCTCCTCCTGGGGCGCCTCTGGATGGTGCTCAGCTGAGGCGCCGCCGCTGGCTGGGGTCCTACCGCTCCTAAGTGTAGCAAAATCAACATCAAACAGATCTGACGAAGTATCATCAAATGGGTCACTAGGAGTGGTAAACTCATCAAGTACTACCTGCTCAGGCTTCCTCTTGAGATTGTTCGGGTTCGGCTCTATCTGCGCAGGTATGGCGGCCTTCCCTCTCACCAAGTCCCGCAACTCCTGGCGGAACTCATCCATCTCCCGTCTGAAGGTCGCCTGCTGGTCCGTGAGGAGGCGGGCGATGTCATCCATGGCGGGGCTCTCGTGGGAGCCCGACGGGTAGCCTCTCTGTGGGTGAGGCTGCTGGTACTGCTGTGGGTGAGAGGGGTAGGACGGAGGGTGCTGCTGGTGCTGGTATCCCGCGTGAGCCTGCTGCTCACGCTTCCATGACTGTCCCTGCTGATAGGGACGAGGACCATAGGACTGCTGCTGGTGATACACTGGAGGCTGCTGCGGCTGCTGGTGCTGGTCTCTCTGATGGGAGTACTGCCCTCCCTGTGCTGACGGCTGCTGCTGGGGCTGGGCACCACCATTCCCCCACCTGAATCCGGGATGGTCTCGTCGGATCCCAGGCTGGGGACGGTCGTACCAGATCCCGTTGACATCCATCAACGGCTCTGCATCCAAGGGGGCTGGGGGTAGCACTGCCAACGGCTGGTCCGGCTGGTAGACCACCATCTGCATCTCTGGAGATGGTGGGGACTGGTAAGTGTGCTGCGGCTGCTGGTACGGCTCCGCTTGTACAAGGTGAACCTGTCTAGGCTGCGCTGGGGCGCTGGAGCGCTGGGACGAGCTGCTGCTGCTGCCGGAGTCGCCTCGCGACTGAAGACGGGGCTGAGAAGCCGTCTGTGTCTCCTGTAGACACATGATCTGTGTCTTCAGGTCGCTCAAGACCTGTGCCATCTGATCCATCTGTGCTATGCTCTGGCACTGCTTCTTCTCGATCAGCTCCATGCGGTCCAGCTTCTCGCTGATAATTCCCATATCTGCAGCTGAAGACTCTGCCTGTGCTGCTGCTGCTGCTGCAGATGAACTGGAAGGACCTGCATCGACTCGTGCTATCCTCTGGTACTGCACGGGTCCTGGCTGAAGTGGCTGGGTCTTCTGTGTGTATAGGCGGGTCTGAGACATAACCATGTAGTTCTCCGCCATCTCCTCGAAAATCGCCCAGACCTGGTCATGGTCCTTGGCGAAGTAAGACCCGCCACAAGAAGCGTTCACCAGGCCCTGTAGCTCTGGTGACAACCCACTGAAGAAGCTCTGAACTAGGTTCGGCTTCGTGATGTCATGGTGTGGGCATCTGTCAAGGAGCTCTCTGAACCTCTCCCAAGCCTCGTGGAACTGCTCGTTGGGGAACATGGAGAAGTTGCTGATCAGGGCCCTCGCTGCATTCGTCCGCCCGAGTGGATAGTACTTGTTCAAGTACTCGGTGCGGAGCTGCTCCCAGGTGTACACAAATCTCCCCAAGTGTTTCAGCCAGGTGGCTGCTCTGTCTGCAAGGGAGAACGGAAATGCAATCATCCGTATGGTATCCTGGTCCACGTGTCTGTCGTGGACAGTACTGCAGATCATCAGAAACTCCTGTAGGTGGAGATGGGGCTCCTCTGTAGCCAGCCCATGAAACCTCGGTAGCATCTGCAAGGTGTTCGGGGGGAACTTGAAGTCCCCCACGATCGCTGGAACCACCACCCAGTGGTGCATCAGTGTAGAGCCGGGATTGTGTAAATCCCTCATCGGTCTAGGTGGTCCTCCTCCTCCTGCGGCTGCTGCCGCTGCGGCGGCGGCCGCGGCTGCTGCTGCTGCTGCGGCTCGTGCCTGTGCATCTGCATCTGGGATCTCCTCGGGCTCGCTCTGTGCATCTCTCTCTGCTCGGAGCCTCTCCATCTCACGCCTCATCTCTATCATAAACGCTCCCTGATCGCGGAGCTGCTGCTGAACTGTCTCTAACTGTGCGATCAGGGTGGAGTTGATCGCTCCCTGGTCCAATACGAAATGCTCGGGTCTGCGGGAGTGATCGTCTGAACTGCCTGTGCCGGCCATCTCAACGTCTGCAAAATCAAATGAGCCCAACTCAGGTGCCGTCAAATGGATAAGTCTCTCCTCGGGCTCATGTCTCTCGGGTAAGTCAGAAAGGGGGTCGAGGGGGAACAGGGCGGAATCATACTCGGGCTCGGAGAGCGGGTCCGAGCTCTCGCGAGCCAACCTAGATGATGTGGTAGACGCGCCCGAAAGCGGTGCAACCAACGGCTGCCTAAGAGACTGTCTACCCATCATCTTGATCTAGCGAGCAGGCGGATGAGATCTGGAAAAATTAGGGATCAGAAAACAAACCCCCAGTTCACCTACTCAACACGAGCTGAAGACCGTGAAAGTTCGGTCAATTATCTTGTCTATTTTATTAGGTGAACAATCAAAATAGCAGAGCGATTACGTGACCTGTTAGGATATCCGCCGCTAACCCAGTCGACTGGCCCGCACGGAGAAGTCGGTAATCAGCCGGGTTTCGCGTCGGGGGGCTCTACCTAGTGTTCGGGGTCACTCTCTCGCACAAGCAAACCAGACAATGAGGGGGTTGCTCTCCCCAAGACAGATTTTTAGGGTGAGCGGGTTTTAAGATCGATAATTTTAGCAGTCCCAATTTTATGGTTATACTTTTTATGTATTTTTCAAAGCAAACAAACGCCTAACGAATTTTTCGGTTTCTCCTGGTTATTTGAGTCCAAAAAAACGGGGGGAGAAGTCGAAAAAGCCGATGCACGAAAAATCAATGATGCATGCTGAGTAAGGGATGCGTACCTGCCGCCAGCACTCTACATGCAAAGTGATCCGCGCATAAAATAAAGACAGAAAATAAACTAATCTAAATGATGCAGCGATAAAAACCGAGTCCTAAACAGGCAATTTCTACTGATCGTGAAGAACTGTAGCTAGTCAACCGAATCAAGTCCGGAGTCCGATCTCGGGAGTCACTCGGTGCCCGCCACAACGGGTCCTGCCAGCGCTGTATGTGACTCCTAACGGCACGTGGTCTCGAATCAGATCAAACTAACCTTTTTTGGTGGATTTTATTAAGGTCCAATTACGTTCTATAGGAACAGATAGTCTATTAGGTGTTGGGCCTTAATGATCTACGTCACAATCAACAGAAAATCTTAAGTCTAGGGGCTCGGTCAAAACCGCGAAAAAGCCGTCAAATGACAGTAAGAAATAAAAAGAAAACCGCGATGAAAAGCCGCGTAAAAAGCCGAGGGTCCTAATGGGTCCCCCGAGCACGCCGGTGCTCGGCGAAACAGACCCTCTACGGTCTAAGTGTCTAAAAGAGTGTCCAAGAGTCTGAAGGTCCTGTATTATTACAACACAATAATAAATGAATAAACTAAAGTAAATCTACCCTAATGCCTCCCCCACTCTACTCTCTCCTCTCGCTCTCTCCTGCGGCTTCGTCGAGAGAAAAGCCGCCTCCGAAAGCCGCGGCTGCACCGGCTCCTCGAAAGTCGCCTCCGCGGTCCTCGGGCCCTCGCAAGAAGAGAAACACAGGTGGTCAGACCAATAAAATAATCAAATAATAAATGAAAAGAAAACAAGGGTATATGTGCAAAAATAGAAATAAAATAGCCACACAAAAATAAAACAAAAATAAAAAGAAAAGAAAATCAAAATAAAACAAAATAAAATAAAATAAAACTAAATACAAAAGCCGCGAAAAGCCGCGAGCTCCGAAGAGCCGCGAAAAACCGCGAAAACAAAAACGAAAATAAAAGAGAAAAACACTACTAAGCCGTGCTCCCCGGCAACGGCGCCATTCTGATAGCACCCAAAACCCACTAAGACCCGAGTGGATATATATAACAAGGGTCGTTGCGACCCGGATCTCAGCGAAGGTGTGTATCAAGAAAAATAGAACCGCGAAATAGATCAAAAATCAAACAAGGCAAAATACGCGGTCCTCGCTATGTGATTAACCTGGTATAGCTCCCAGGGTCGAACTCAAGGAGCACGGATTGGCAAAAGCCTACGAAGTAGTGAAAATAAAAGAAAATGAAATAAAAGGGTTTTTAGTGGTTTTTATGAATTTTTATATTTTTTTTGGATTTTTAGAAGATGAGAAAAATAAAAGAAAGTATAAACAAGGCTACTTCAACAATTTATTTAACACTCTAAAAATCAAGCAAAAATTCCAGAAAATTGATTTTTATGTTTTTTAGGTTTTTTACTGTTTTTGGTGAATTTCTGATAATTTTCTAAAGGGTAAATTATTTTCTAAAAATCAAAAAGTGTCAAGCAGAAGAGGTACTGTCCAGCAAGGCTTAAGACCTAAAAATAAAATATTTAGAGGTCCTAAACAGCCCTGAAGGTAATTTTCCTATAAACTATGAAGAATAAGGAAAATTAAGGCACCCTAATTATTATTTTTGGATTTTTAGATTAATTTTTATAATTTTTATGAGTTTTTAAGGGTTTTGTGATTTTTAGGATTTTTAAGCGATGAAAAATCACCAAAATGGGCTGGAAAATCAAACAGCAAATAAACTACACTACCTAATTTTTTTAGAATTTTTAAAGGTGATTTTATATTTTTTTGGTATTTTTAAAGTTAGACAGTGAATAAAAAGAGGGTTTTTGAATTTTTAAAAATACTAAATGAAACTAAAAATGTCCTCAAAAATCACAGGAATAACTACACCATGGCAGGAGCCATGTGTCGAAATTTCATTAGATTTGGAGGTTGTTTGATATTTATTCAAAAATAAACAAGAGGGTACTATGCACAAGGACCAATGTGCAAATACCCGAGACCTGGGGGTCGCTGGTGCAAAATACCCAGCAAGTCACGCGCTTCGCGCGTGGCTGGGGCACACAGGGACTGATTTGTAACAAAAACCAAGTCCTAGGGGTTTTTGATAACACGTATCAAAACCCCAGGGGCAAGGTTGCAAAAAGCCCAAGAAATAACGCACATGCACAATAAACAACATTCACAGGGGCATAATTGCAATTAAACAAAAAGATTCATGCATTCATTAACACTCCAGATCTACAGGACAGAATATGTAAAATGCCCAAAATACACGTGACGACGCACGTGTTCACACACACACAGGGGCATACATGCAATTAAAACAAAGCACAAGGTTCCAAATGCAAATTACCCTACGTGAAAAAGTTTCTAAAAATATTTACAGGACTAAAGACAAAATAACAAACTACGAGGGGGCCCTACGATATTTACCCCTTTATTAGCCGACGGTCGGATGGACGCCACGTGGTGATCGGACGGCTGGAATGGGCGGCGCGTCTCTCCTCTTCGTCCCTTCGGCTCGATCAACGGTGGGGAGAGGCCCACGTGGATGATCTGACGTCTGAAACGCTGGCGCCTCTCTCCTCTGCTATCGACGGTCACGATGCGCTCCTCGGGTGGATCAACAGCTGCTGCTCCTCACAGGATCGACGCTCAGGATCGGAACTGGAGCTGGAACATCATCGGACGGCTTTGGAAGATGGAGGACGAACTCGACGCCGGCAAACTTCGCCGGCCTCCTGGGTGCGCTCCGGTCCTCCTCAGCTGCTGCTACTGATCGGAAAAGGTTGCTGGTGCCCAGCCGCAGCTGATGGTGATGGCCGATGGCCCAGCCGAGCCCTGGAGGGGCTCCGGCGAGGCCTGGCGGCGCGAAGCTCTGGTCTGAATGGACGGGAGGCTCAGACGCCTCCTTTGGACCTGCAAAGTAGACAAGAAGCTTCGTGGGTCGAGGGCAAAGTGCCTCGACCCAAGTAAGCGGGGTGAAAGTGGACGGTGCTGTGGGGCGAGTGAGCTCCGGCGAAGTGGGGACGATGGAGCTCGACTCCCAGCTCCGGGGCGAGCTGGGTTGGATGAGCGGGCGTAGAAGGTGCGCGGGGGTACGGCGGAGGTGATGAGATGGTCCGATGATCGAGATATAGAGCGTGGCAGTCGGAATCAACGGAACACAGCAATGGGTCGATTTGGGGGTATTCTAAAATTACACTAAATGGGTAGGAACTAAGGTTACCTGATGGATGCTGGAGACTGTGGTGGAGCGTAGCTATCTCCTGGTCCTCGCCTCAAGGGCCGTCACCTCCCGAGGCTCGAGCTCCAGACGGTGGTCGGAGCACGGCGGCGAAACGCGGCCGGATCGATGGTAGACGCTCCTCCTCCTCGCTGCAACACCCGCCGGCGCGAGCTGTCACCTCGCTCGTCTCAGTGGAGCTCACAGGAAAGGGAATGGCTATCCAAAGATGGGAAAAAAAATGCGGCGGAGCTCGGATCATATATGCATGAAGGTCCGGGAAGAAGGTGACGGGTAGGGCGCATTGAAGCGCGGATCTCGAGGCAGAAGCTCCGGCGAGCTTCTCGGATGTGCCATGGTCATCACGGACCCGGATTGGAGGTGGATGCGAATCGGGTCATCAAAGGATAAATCCGAGAAGGCGGGTCCAGAATAAGATCCGCGCCTCTGGTGGTCCTGGGGGAAGTGTTGACCGGGGGTCAACATTCCCCCGTGGACCAATCAGAGGCCGGCAAAAATTGAATTTTTATTTGATTTTTTTGAGGCCTTAAATGGCCGATTTTCCAAAAACTTAAAACACAAAAATTGTTTGTTTTAATTTTTTCTATTTTTTTGTGATTTTTAATTAATTTTTGGAAACTAAAATAAGGTATATACACTATAGGTATATATAGGTATATATACACTATATTGGATTTTTAATTTTGATTTTTAATTAATTATTTTTATACATTTTTATTCCCATTTTATATTTTATTTATTCATAAGATAAAATGAGGAATAAAAGGCTATTTTTATTTTATTTTTATTATCTATATACATGTGGGAAATAATTATTTATGTATAGCTATATACATGGTATATTTACAAGGTATTTTGGTATTTTAATTTTGTAATTTTTATTTGATTTTTGTTTTGTTTCTTTTTATTTATTTTACTCACAAAACATAAAAAGGGATATTTACAAAAAGTTTTGAAAACAAATTAGGTTATTTACAAGGTGGAATAGGTAAAGATGATGGAGTATGTACATGGTGGAAAGGGTTCTTTTTGGTCTTTTTGATTTTTAACTTTTTATTTTGTTTTTAATAGAGCTAAATATATACAAAATATATACAAGTATGTTTTTGGTTGAGGAAAATATTATTTTATTTATTTACATAAATATATACACATGAGCTCCTATCTCCCTCTACTCGTGGCTTTTATGCGGTCAGGCCCATGCTGAGCCCTCCCTTGGGTTAGGTTGCTCAATATTTATTCTAAATATTTCCCTCTTTTTCTTTTTCTTCTTTATTCTTTTATTTTTGCACAAAAACATGCTAATTATTTAATTTTACAAACATGCATGCTTTTGCTAAAAAGTCCTATTTACACATATCTACATGCATTTGCATAGGTTTTTGTAGCTAAAATATAAGAATAAAGAGTGATGAATGGGTATTCATCAGTGGCGATGATCGATTTTCACTGTATAGAGAGAAAAAAGTACATAGGATACAGAGAGCCCTAACCCTAGGGAGTTTATATAGTATTCCTATACAGACTGATCCCTTAAACGGATTCATATACCGAAATACAAACATAATCGCTCATAAAAAAATTTGTAAGGGGGAGCCCACCTGCTACCCTTAAACACCTTCCCCCAACTCGTTGACCAGGCAGTGAGACCCTGCCTTGTCAGAGTATGGTACGGCCAAGAGGGGGTGCATATGGGGTTCTGCAAACTGGGTCAGATAGTTATGATTCAAGGCATATCAACAAAAGTGAAAAAGGAGTTACCTCATTGAGAACCGAAAAGGGTACCCTATTGATGAGGTAAGTGGCGGTGAAAACATCCCCCTTGGAACCTTCATGTGAGTAAGCAAGGTACGATAATGTCCAAAAGGTAGCGAAGCTTCCTTTCCGCTGCTCCATTCTGTTGAGAGATATATGGAGAGAAGGTCTGGTGAATGTTTCCCTAAGTGACAAAGATAGATATCAAATCATGTTGAGTGAACTCAAGAGCATTGTCAGTCTCGATAGTATGAATACAAATGTTTTCATAAATTGAACGAGTTAAAATGTAAGAATCAACAATCAAAATGATTCAACTCCAATTTTTCATATCTTGCAAATCAATAAGATTTCACCATTTTTCAAAGAGATCGGTTGAGATGCAGTCCAATAAAATGTGACTAAATAAATTGTGATAAAGGAAGATTACATCAAGCAGGGCAAATATGATGGTTTTGTTCACATTGAAGGGTGCAATCTTCGTGAAATCTTCAACGGAATAACAACTTGACTGCAACAGAGAACAAAGAATATACTCTTGTTAAAAGTCCTTGTGAAAGCTCTTTAGGTTGCAAAGAAGATTTAAAGGAAGATGAAAGAGAGAATTGGAGGAGATAAGGGTCTCGCGAACAGTACATTGCAACTATTCCTATGGGACAACATCTTTGTGAAGCAATCGACTTGGATGGTCCAGTTTAAACTGGAAAAAGCTCGAGGGATGATACAAGTCCAAATCTTTTAAAACATGCCTTCGTTGAAGAAGAAGAAGAAACTATATGGTATACAGATAATAGGAAAAATTAAAGAGACATGTGAATGAGTCCAACAAGCATCTAAAGTGTTGTGAATCGCGGAAGAATGCACAAACAAGATTAATCAAGTAAGCACGAAGACACACAGTTTTACAAGGTTCACATGTAACTAGGCTACGTCCTTAGGTGGTGGCGATCGATTTTCACTATGTGGAGAAGAACGAAAAAAATACAGAGTGAGAGCCCTAACCCTAGGGAGTTTATATACTACTCCCCATACAGACGGATCCTTGAAACAAACAAATCTAAACACCCGAATATAAATAGAACCGTTAATAAAATTATTTCATACGAGGTGTTGCCTCCACACCCTTGCAGGGTGCAGGGGGGTCGCACCTACTTCCCCCTAGATGCCCCCCCCACCAGGCTCGCAAGACCCCACGTCTTATTAGGGTATGGTACGGTAAGAGGGGTGCATACGACGATTTTTCAACCTGGCTCAGATGGTTAGGATTCAAGGCATATCAACATAAAGGATGTGCATACACTAAAGGAGAAGAATGAGAAAAGAGTCTCTTTTCAACGAGGAGGACAAGCATTGATCTTGATTTCTCTATCATGTTGTTGTCTCGTGGTAACATTGTTATCTGACAAAGGGACCATCATATTATACGACAGAGTTGTTTCATTGTTTATAGGCAAGCCTAAATGAAATTTGACAGATGAAGCAACATCTAACAAGGTATATCTAATAGCGAATGGAGTATATCTTCTAAATAAAGGGAGAAGAGGGTCATAGATCAATTCAAATCAAAAGATTCTATCAAATCCTCATATTGCAGCAGAGAGGGTTACAAGAATGTTGGTGGCATGAGATGCGAAAAGGAATGGAATCAAGAGATGGAGAAAAGAAAGGTCTACGATTCATTCTCGGGTCAAGAGGTCCCCACCGCAGTCTGTCAGGGAGACTTGCTAGCATGCTCTTAACTCGAAAAGGCGTATTTATGATAGCTTTTAGACTTGAGATGTCTTGATCATGTATGCTCATCCAAAAAAGCAATTAGGCGCATACAAGGCATGCGAGGACAACAGTACAACACATGATGGTAGGTAGAGAGGTTCACCACATTAAATGAGTTTGAACGTGTTATCTTACATATTTAACATGATGTTGTGAGCTTTGATCGATGTTGAACAAGCGCCTACACCCAAAAAGAATCTGATTTTACCAAGAATAATTGAGTTACAAGAAGATCGAGTCACCCTTGGAGAGTCCTGAAAATAAGCTGAATAGCATGTGTAGTGAGATGAGGAGTAAGAATGACAAACATTGTTTTTATGCTTGAAGGAAAGGTTGTTATAGGTTATAGAGCTCTATTTTTCCCAAACGAGCAGTACGAGAGAGAGCAACCAGAATATCGGCATCTCAGCTATAGGAGCATGCAAAAAAAGCTAGTGCGGTTTTGGAGAGTATTGTGGCAAACACTTGCATTATGGTATACAGAAGAAATCACTACAACAGAGAAGGCTTTAGGTGATGGAATTTGGGCGACGGAATCTTGCTTTTTCATGACAGAATAACTTAATGTGACAGAGATTCTGCCATCATAATGACGTCATCAAAGCCCTCGTGGCCAAAGACTTTGGTGACGGATTTCCGTTGCAATAAAGATTAAACGACAGAGATTCCATTGCTCATTAGTTGACGACATTTCCCACATTTGGTGGTATCCATTGCCACCCAATTACGAAGAATTTTTTAAAAGGACGAAATGCACGCCACATAATTACAATTGTACATATATTATGTAGATTCAAAAGGAACAAAGGATTATAGTATTTCACTTATACAGAAAATCCATAGATTACAAAATAAAATTGCATTTGTTGTTGAGAGATACTGCCACGTATGAATCCCTGATGACCATCCCATGCACTTGATCCACCAAGGATTTGTTCCTTTTGACTTGAGCATCTGTCATTGCTAGATCGGATGCTACCATTTGCTAATTAGCATTTCATCACATAGGTGTGCCAAATATTCTTTAAATCTTGCTCAATAATCTGTTGCTCCTTAGCATCTCTCGGTAGTAGAGCTTTAGCTTCTAATCAATATGTGCGGATGCTTTTTCTACTATCGATATTGCCACTAGATTCAACTAGCAACAATCGAGTAGCCATCATGATCGTAAAAACAACCAAAAAAATGAAATGAAGCATTTTCTCATAATAACTGCATAGTTCCATGCCCCTTCAGATCGCTTCTTCTATAGAAGGAAGATCTACATTCTAAACAAAACAAGTTGATTAAATGAAGATGTTGTAGAACATGGATATCAAGAAAGACAAAAGTACCAATAATAAAATACAAGATACCACCAAATTCGAAGGACAAAGGAACCAAAACAAGCTAAGCATGATAGACATAACTAAAATTATAATTAGGAGTATTCCATAAATTGTTTAGTATCATATATTACTAAATAGATGTAACATCTGGTTCAATACACATAGATTTAGTCAACTGTATTTTTAGCTACTCCATTGGTCTTGCAATCATAGATCAGTAAAATCTTATAAGCATGTATCAGTACGGCACCACAAGAAACAATTGAATGGTCAAAATAATAACTGGGAAATGCTTGGCCTCTAGGCATAAAATTGATTCACCAACAAAAAAAGGGGGCATTGTCACGAAAAAATGCATACATTTTCTTTATGCCAACTATTCTAATGCAGAATAGATAATGAGATCTTAAGGAAGATTGATGTATGAGCTAACCCGACATTATTATACTATAAGACATGCTTACTATTGGCAATGGTTGAAAGCGCAGAGAACTGCAACAACATAATGAATAACTATCCTGAAATTATTGTTCTATAAGACATGCTTACCTTTGACAATGGCTGAAAGAGTAGAGCACTGTAACACACAAACACACACACACACACACTCATCTGACTACAATATTGACATGGTATCTTCATTTAGTCATCTCCATTCTCAACAATTAAGGAACAAGATCCAATCATGTTTGGAGATAGATTAACAGTTAGAATAACAACTGATGGTTTAGCAAAAATTGTTGCGTTACCTACAAATAATATCTGAGATATAATAGGAGCTCTCCAATGTGCATAGGAAGCAACAATGTTTGAACAGTGTAAATTCATATCGCCTTTCCCCTTGAATCTCATGAGTGCATTTTGTCGTCGACAGAAATAATTAGGACTCATTCTTCAACGTCTTCTAGAAGAGCATAGTAGTTCTTATAAAGATACCAACTTGAAGATCCCAATAACGTGCTTGTTATATATGCCGACGATCTTCAATATCTATAAAAATAACTTCTTCAAAAAAACAACCTCCAAAATAGCCATTACATAGATTTTGGATTCTTTAAGAACTCAAAATTTTGGATTTTGTATTGAAGCATAAAATCTTGAAAATTCAGGATCCTTGAAATGCAAGAAAGGAAGGTCCTGGAAGTGAGGGCTTCACTTAGTTGACAGTGAAGCGAACCCCTGAACTTTCCATCTATATTCTGCAATTTTGTACCATAACTAGCACAATAACTATCTACGATGTGGAGAGGAGTTGGAGGATGTTGATCATCTATTTTTCCTTTGTTCTTCCTCCAGACAGATTTGGTCAGAGACCAACTTATCTTCTGTTGCATCCTCGGGGGTTAGAGAGTTCTGGGCATCGATTGACTCGTCCGGAACTAGCACAATAGCGGAGAAATGCCATGCGGCATCTATTCTGTGGGCTATTTGGTTGGCGAGAAATGGAACTATTTTCCGGGGAGAGAGATTTTATGTCGAAAATGTAATTGAACATTCCAGACTCCTACGTGGGTCTTGGTCACTGTAACTTCTGTAACTAATCCTGTGAATAAAAGTTTTTTGGGTGTCCACCTTTACGGTTCGACACCCTTTTTCCTTCAAAAAAAAAAAAAAAAATTTTGTACCATAACTTATTTTAAATAAAATACGATTACATGATACTGATGACAAGTTCTAGAATATAACTTCCATTGTGAATACAATGTTTCATTTGAACGATTTCATGAAAAACGGAATGGGCTTCAAGGATTTGTACCTGTGGTTGTTGATGAAAAGCAGGCATATAATCATGATGGTTGTTCTTTCAAAACTTGATAGAATGAGCAGATGTCATTGGAAAAATACAAAAGTAATACAAAAGTGCTCAACCCTATTCCTTTGCTAAGCTAAATTCTATAAGTTAGGTATCAATATCAATGTAAAAAGTTTGGTAAAAATTCAAAGTTTAACACTTCCAGAAGTTCACATCCAAATTAACACCATACCCAAAAGAACTTTGTTTCTGTCTTTGCATTAGTATTTTCATTTTTCACTTTTACTGATACAAACAAACACAATAGATATATTGACAGATAGACAATTTCTATTTATGTTTCTGTTTCCCCTGAATGTAATGTCAGGTGACTACTTTATTAAAAAAATTTTGGTAACTTGTGGAAAATGAAATTTTTGCGAATGTTAAAAGAAATAAAACTTGAGCATAAAATATAATGTGACAGTTACCTCAGGTAACTTACCTGTAAATAAGATAATCCTTTGATGTGCATGAATTTTGTTGGAGATTTATGAGTTGTGTGCTCTTTAGTAAAGACATTGTAAAAGAGCATCAAAAACATATAACACCAAAGGGATGAAGAAATTCAAAGATCACCGAGAATGTCTCTCGAAGCCAGCTTGGATGCACATTAAAAAGTTGGAGCAATATCAGGCATATTGAATGAATGTGGCAGATGACAACAATTAGTCATGTCTAGTGCATCAGGAGCTTTTAACGTGAGGTGTTATAATCAGATTTGGCGAGGCTGCACGTAATCAAAAGTTAAATCTACCTTGCAGAGAAGATCCAAACATCGAATGTATAAGATACCCTATAAGAGATCCTCAAGCAGATATATTGAAGCCTCATTACATTGCCCTATAATTGAAAAATGATGCAAGGTAACGAGGGAAGGGATTGTTTATATTCCTGTTGGTTGACATTCAAAAACTGAGAAATCAGAATCTAATGGAAAATATACAAATAGCCAAGGGATCTAGATGTCCACTACAGTTAAATGTGAAGTTAAAATGCAAAAAACATAACATTAGGTCTAATCAGATGTTGTTTCTTATGGTTTCAAAATGGATGGTTGGTTCAATGAAAAATAGTATTAACATCAAAAATGAGACACTAGTAATAGCACATTGTACAACTAGCTATCAATATCCCATAGAAATATAATGCTAGAAAGTACCATAATATAATTTGGGATTATGAGCACATCCACCGGTATCATGCAAGCTTTGAATACTTTTAATTACCTTTGGTGCCAGTCCACTTCCAATAAAATTTGAACCAATCTTTTGTCATTGCATAAAGCTTAGTCCATAAAGTAATTCACAATCTCAAGTCTGAGCATATGTGACAAAATAATGACAATTGTTACCTTCACATCTCCATTTCAATCCACCATCCTCTTCCTATTCATATTCCTCTTCCTCCGGCTAATTCCATTCTAAGTCAAATGTATATATTTGTCTCAAAACACATATACATGTCAAAGTAATCAGCAATAGCTCCAGATACACCGAAAATATATGAATTTTACACCAAATAATCAATTATACGAGATACGAACTGATCTAAAAGCAAATAGTGAGATTTCGTACCATTCCAAACATCTGAATTCCTCAAGAAGAAGAGCAATACAGTGAGATGGGCGAGAGAATGAAGAGAAGATGATCCATCTCTTCACATCATCAAAGGAGTTCTATACCTCGCTATTGCTCAAACCCTAAACAAATAAACAGTGGAGGAAGATAGAAACCAGAGAAGAAAAAGAATAGATTTAAAATGGCAATGATGAGAGGAATGATCATATATACCTAAAAAGACACATCGAGAAAACGAGAGCCGGAACGTGACGATGGAGGCCGAAACAAATCGCAAATCCAGATCGATTGGTCGAGGATGATAGTTGATGGAGAAACAGGACACGGGAGAGAAGGGCAATGCCAGCGGAGGTTTAAACGGCGGAAAGAGAGAAATGAATGGAAAAGCGGAACGATTGAAGTCGAGTTGGGATATTAGGGTTTGGATTTAACTTCGGATATTTATAGTGATATCCTTTGTGCGTCGACAGTCAGGTGACAGAAATCCGTTGCAAACAGTTCCGCCATCTAAATTCCGTGGCCCTAAGCCTTTTCTGTTGTAGTGAATATAGAAAAGATGCAGAAGTCCTCGTTGGATGTCAACTACGAAACATGGCAATCAAACTTTGCATGCTTAGTTGTCTTATGAAATATAGGATTGTTTTCTATGTGAATGGTAACAATGTTGTCGCATCTCCAACGTCATCAATATGTTTAACTGAAATTAAGAATCATTACGTGCATCCTGAAAGCACTTTATCTACATTGTTGCGTAAACCATCGACTGTATTCACAATCTACATCCAAGCAAGATACCACTGCTTGTTTCATTGTCCTCCATTAAAGGAGATTGTAATATCTATTAGGTCATGCATAAACATGCATGTTTTGATGATAACAAAACCTTGTTATATTAGATTGAGACTAGGATAAATGCGAGAAAGATTGAGGATCATTCTTAAAGATCAAGTCAAAGAAGCAGATCAAGGACTAAACTTAAAATCCAAGAAGGACCAAAGCTAAAAGTCAAAGTATTAAGATCTTGAAGGCTTAAAAGACCATATAATGAATTAAATAAGTTAAAGAAGCTCCAAACAAGAGAAGATCAAGTCAAAAAAATTAAGAAATAAGAAGTTGACACGATTACTAGTTTTATTTTTGTAAAAGTGTTTTGTATAGTTTTGTAATTCTGTATTATGTTCCAAGACCATGTCAAAACAATTCAATGGACTAACGTGTTTTTCAATAGGCTAAAATCGCATTGAACTGGCTAATAAGCACATTAGTCAACTATTCTTAAAACCCAAAAATCACATTTTAAAATTTATTTTTCTATTAACTATTATTTTTCTTTCAACCAATTAAAATCCTTTCACTTCACTACTTTAAATTCTAATAGACTACTTCATGGTCAAAGAATGTTTACTTCGAACATTTTGGTGATTCAATTTCTATCGATGAGTTTTATTCTTCGATTGTCGATTTATATTTCAGTCGATCAATTTTCTTTTCAATAGATTAATCTATTTTGCTTTGCACTATTCATTTTAATCATTGTCATTTGTTACATCCAGATCTGAATAACCTGAACCTGACCCGATTATGGTCCAATAGATCCGATAAAACTGTCGATCAATATTTAATGATCTGAATTGATCAATTAATCATAGATCAAATTCGTTTGGGATCAATCGATCAAAAATCGATTCATCGTAATGTGTGACATTAGAAGAGCCGCGACGCAAAATCTGAATCGCAAAACAAACCGAGACCGTCAGAAAATTCGTCTCAATGAAATAAGACCAATGAAATCGATCGTTCGTCAATCGAAGGTCGTCTGACCATTTAAAATCACAGAATTTAATCGCAAATCGAAACTGTAACTCATTAATCTTTGAATTCATATCAGATCAGAAGTATATGAATATTATACTCATTTTGATCGTCATTCCAAGATGGTCAAAACGAGCTATTGAGAATCTAAATCGAAGATTCGAGATGCAAATGTGGATGACTTTAGTATGTCAAATAAAGAGAGAGAATGTTTTAAAAAATAATAATTTTTTTTACAAATTCCAGGTCAATGCAGCAGCAGCCAACACATGGAGTTTTTCTCTTCTCCACTTGGCAAAATCAAGGATCCATTACCTTTGTTATATAAACACCAACCCCCTCTCCCTTTTTCTCAAGTTTTTTTCCCTTGGTTATATAAACACCAACCCCCTCCACCTTTTTCTCAAGTCTTTCTCCAAAGTCTCCTCTATTTTTCTCTCTCCTCTATTTTTATCTCCAGCTGAAGAGAGCAACCCCAGCCATCTCTCCAATTGAAGCTGTTGTCCAGCAGCTCTAGAGGAGAGCTGCTACAGTCCTCCTGGCAGCCAATTGCTGTTAAAAAAGGCAGCAAATTCTGGTGATGTTGTTGCATGTGCAGCCATTGTTGCTTCTCTCCTAAGAAGTCGGGTGCTGCTGTTGAAGAACCCCCTACTGAAGCAAGTTTCAAGTATTGGAACTGATCTCCTGCTGCTTGAACAGCAGCCTAAGTTGCTGCCAAGACCCCTTGAGCCTTCAAGAGCAGCCACTCCTGGAGTTGCTGCTACATTTGCAGTCAAAGAGAGTTGTTGCTCCTCTCTTTTGGTGATGCATGCCACAAATCAAGCCGCTTGATCTTCAAATTGTGAAGATCCAAAGGTAAAAACTAAGCCTCTCTTTTATTGCCACTCATATAGTTTTTACAAAAAATCTGGCATATTGGATGCCTTTTCTTATTCGATCGGCAGTGCCATGAAGGATTAAGGAGGTAGACAGGGGTATAATCTGCATCTTTAGTCAGATGCAGGAGTGTCAAAAGCTGGGTAATTCTATTACTGAAATTTTCAGGAAGAAGTTAGTCGAGAGTGCTGGAGTGACTATGCTTTAAAATACATGTAGTGTTTTTAGTACAAATCTGTAATGTGTCAAAATATGATTAGGAAGAAAAGGATGCATCCACAACATTTTTACGACATGGTTCTGTAGGCATCCAAAAGTAATCATTTTCAAGTTTCAATGCACGCATAGACTAAAGCATTAACTGAAATATGTAACTATCATTAACGAAATAGAAGAAATAATGCAGTTATATTTAAATAAGAAAAGTATGAAAGTTGCAGACTAAGCATGTATTAGAATTAAAGTAATGAATCAAAGACATGCCAGCAAGTGGTTAGCTCATTTGACAACATCCAAGGAACCTGAAATTAGTGACATATACCAGCTAACAAGTTGCTAGCCTCTCTAAACAAAAAAAATTAATCCAATAGGCAGAATTTAGTTGTATATATAATTTTTTTGAACAATTAGAATAAATAAATCACCCCATTGCAATTTGCAGTATTAATATGTTCGGTATAAATCCTTTTTTTATCCTTTACTAGAAAATATTTAAGATCCTTGTCACCATGTTGTAGGGGTGTTCTGTTATATACATGTTCCAACTGTCCTTGCATGGCTTCATTGTACTGATAAGTGGCATGATATTATGTAGTAGGCCAATATTATTCACTTCCAATGCACCATCTTTGGTGTTTCATATACATCAAGCAAAATTATTATCTCATACTCATATAACTGTATGCCTTTTATTTTCTCCACCCCATTCTGAATACTATATTCCTCCTTCGGCCATTTGCTTGGTGGACTTGGTGCTCTATATTTTTTACAGGGGATGTGTAACGAGCAATTGCAAGGTAAGTTTTAGTACTTGAATTCGGGTGATATATATAAAAGATCCTACTAGACAATATTTTTTAAAGATCTAATATTAGGTAAACGTCTATCTCATTCTTGAGGGGCTTGCCCAGGATAATTCATTCATTAGGTCTGATAAAAAGCATGTGATAACTTTACTGTATTTGGTAATGTTTCCATGAGATTCTTGCCTTGTAAGTCAAATTATTGTTTATGTTTCTATTAGTAATCTGAACAAGGATCAAGAGAATGAATGCTTACTCTTAGTGTCAGCAGCCATGAAGTAGGGCACAAGTAGTAGGAATGGATCAGTGGATGGCTTGTTGAAACATGAGGTCCTACATGGGAATGTGGATTATCATTTAATACAACCGGTTGCAATTTGGATGAATAATTATGTGATCAAGTGCATTCATAAGATTGTGAATCAGAGATGCATGATATTAGTGCCGGTCATGGTGACCCTTACACTTGACTGTGCGAGACCACGGTGACCCTTAGTTGGGCGGGACATAGGAAGGCCGGTTAGGGCAGCGGCCGCCTAGTGCGCGGGTCTAGGATCCCAATCCTTTTTACGGTTTTTACGCAAGCTCGCAGTGCTTTTACGCTTCATTGGGATCCATTGTTCCGCTGACCCTGTTTCAGCAAGGTGCCTAGGCAGGAGGACCCTTGGTTTGGTTTTTAGCGCCCTTTGCCTATACCGATCGGGCCGATTTTTTGGAGTGACTTAGTCCAGAAAGTCTCTCTCACCCGTCTCAGGGACATAGTTTAGGAGTATACCTAGCCCTCTCTTAGACCACACTTCCACTGGGAGGGTGAGATGGAAGAGTCTCTTAGGAGGCTTCCTCACCGCTTGAATTTTGGTTATTGTTCCGCCAGTAGGTTCTGGCGAAGAAAAGATCGTTGACAGCTGAAGTTAAGGTAGCTTATAGTTGAGTTTGGGTACAATTGAGTTTGGCATTATTCTTGAGGTTGTTTACTATTCCGCCGGTAGATCCTGGCAAGGAAAAGATCATGAGACAGAAATCATCAATCATCAATCATCGATATTTAATCAAAATTTAGAACTACTACTACGGATGTTAGGAGAAGCTAGTAGACGTATTGGGAACTTAGTTAGGATGCATTATACTCCACCGCATGCCTACGGAGGTACCCCAACCCTAAGGTATTCTTCACACCTTAGAGTCATAGTAAGAGTTCACACTTAGACCAAGACCACAGACTATTCACTAGGCTTGAGAAATTTGACAAAGATAAAGATCAAATCGGGAACTCATCATCTACAATCTCAAGATCCATCAACATGAGCTATAAGTGATAAAAAGTTGATAACCTACATATGGATCAAAGTAATCAATAAATAAAAGTGTTATATATGGGAAGTCAAGGGGTGATGGGTGAATAGGGGATATATATATATATATAGAAAACATCTTAAAACCCATTTTTATGCAAGTATCTTATTAAATGTACATGTCATCACATATCTACTTGCTTTCTTTTGAAATCATTGAATTATCTATTAATCAACCTTTGTATACATGTATATAATGCAGCAATGCACCTGAGTATCTAGTTGTATTCAACCTTTGTTGACATTTCTCTTGTTCAAAACATGTATGGCAGGCAATGCACCTGCATCTCAATAGATTGACAACTAATTCACCTTCCGCAGTTTCTGTTATGGTACATATGTTATAACTTTTGTACAAGATAATGTATATGTTTTTTCTTTCTCTTCTGTTACACTTTGGGATACATGTATATAATGTGGTTTCTTTTGTTACATATAACTGTGTAATATGGAAACCAATGCAATGTGAATTGGTACACTTGTTATTAATTCCGTGGTTGTTTGCATTAATTGTAAATGTCAATCGAAATGCGAAAAAAATTCCCTCACTTTATGGGAACCTAATGCGATCGGCAGTGAATATAATAATGTGAATGAAGTGTAAACGATTAACCCGGATCCGCAGTCGCAACACCGTTTGCCACCTAATCACTCTTAATCACCTCCAAGGGCTATGTAACTCTTGGGGGCATATAAATACGACCCAATATCACCTTTATTCACATACCAAATGAAAACTTACTACTATACATTCCACCTTGTGTTTCCCGCCTACGATTCCAGTATTTTGGCAAGTCATCTTACAAGCATTTCTTTATTTAACTTGTATTTTATTTTATATTTTCTCTGTTGAGGTTAAAGGAGGGTTGTATTTTTCTATGGACAATGGGAGTTGACCGTGTAAGCAACCCAATTTGGTGGAAAAGGGTTGAGGAATCAGTTAGGTTGAAAGCCCGAGTTGGAAAGACAGTGGTCGTTTTTTATAAATGGGTTTCCACAATAAATTCTCATGTCACATGTGATTGATTTATGTTTTCTAATCTCTGTGTGATTAAAAAGTGTTATCTAACATTTTAGTTGTTTAATACTTGTGTGATTATGGCGATTCAATTATGTTCTGACCTATTATAGGAACTATACTTTATATTATTTCTCTTTTTATGTTATTCATTTTCTAATATTTCATTTCGTGTGTATTGCCCTCTAGGGTTTCTCCTCTATAAGAAGGATTCTTAGGGTCTCAGAATAAAGAATGCATTAACTTCTTTCTGTACGGAATCAAAGCAGCAGTGTTGGACCAAAGCTTTGTTATCCTCTTGATATAATAACCCTACTTGTTGGCATCTCTCTCCATCTCACTCTCTCTCTCTCTCTCGTACACATGTGACATCGCATAGTGCTCCCCACCACCTCAGCTCCCTCTCACAGCCTTGCGTTGCTGCCCAACGGTATAGATAGGGCACTTCATTGCCACCAATGGCACTAAACGCTGCCACCAGACCTCGTGTTGCGCCCAACGAACCTTGCATGACATCTTAGGCCTCCGCACACAACATGTGCTCTCTTCTTGTCTTCCATGTATTAATTTTGGGGCAAACCGACTCAGATACGATTGCCTAAATCTGACTAGTCGCCCCTAAAGCACCAACAAGTGTGATGGAAAAGGTTGTGCTCCAAGTCTGCACATACAACATGTTCCCTATATGATAATGGCAGAAAGCAAGTCGATATTACTCCACCCTTTGAAGCATTCAAAGGCACGTGTCCAATCGTGAAGATGGATGGGACTAACTATGAGTCGTAGGAGATGCAGTACATAAGCATCATTAAAAGCCACAAGAAAGAGTATATCCTAACAGAACCCGAGGCGGGCAACAAGATGGGTACCAATGTTACATGCAGGGGCGGAACTAGCATATAGCCTAGGGGGGCCATGGCCCCTCCTTAATTATTACATTTCTCTTATATAATGTTATTCAAGTTTGATATGGCCCCTGCTTAAATACTAAATATAGGAAGTATAGTGTCGAATAATATCACTAAATGCTTAATGCCTTACTGGCAAAGTGTTGTTTTCTCTAACCAAAAACCAGGGTTCGAATCCCATGGTGGTATTTTTTGTTAAAAAATTTGGTTTTACTCACTTTATCTCTCTCCATCCTTTATTTTGTTTAGTTGGCCCCTCCTTCATAAAATTCCTGGTTCCGCCCCTGGTTACATGGAAACATGAGAATGTACGGGCTCATTTATGGTTCTCTGTTACTGTCACAACAGAGATAGCCAATGAATCTTACATCAACCGGTAACAAAGACAATGTGGGATATTTTTGCTACCACATACTCTCAATTGAAGAACAAGTCAAAGGCTCCTCAGCTTCAGTATGACATTTTCTTAACAAAACAAGATGGAAGACTGCTCCATGCCTTCTATTTCAAACAGTGAGGCATGTTCGAGAAGCTCGGTAACCAATGTCCCAGATTGATAGTATTGATCAGCAACTGATCTATATGAACACGTAATAGTAGGTGTGTTGCTACCCTTCCCTCATATGATGAAGCACGCAACCAGCCTCTTTTTGATGCCTCCCTCCCATGGAGGAGGCATACAGCTGCCTGAGCAGAATCACCATGCTTCCCAGTCCTACATCTCAGATCTCCTCTACTATGGCGATGTCATGAGGCAAAAGAGGTTCAGCACACTTCGAAGGGCGTGATGTCCGCGGCTGTGGAAGCGATCGTCCTCGCCCTCAGTGCACCTATTGCAATTGTAAGGGTCATTTTGAGGACATGTGTTATCAGAAGCATAGTCATCCTGCCTCAGCTCGTGCTAGTGAACATTTTGAGACCATTATTACACATGTTAATCTGAATTTTATGAATTGTCTCCCGTTTGAAGGAGATCATGGGACCTTCAGCTAGTACTACTAGCTCTCCTCATGCTGCTTTGTCCAACACTGCAGACTCTATGAGCACCTCAGGTATTAGTTAAGCGCTTACGACATGTTACAGTACAGATATTACAGAATGATTAACGGAATCCAGAGCATCTCATCATCTCTGCGGTGACTGAGAACAGTTTGCATCTTATAGCACCATTCCCCTTGGTCGATCTGTCATCATTGTTGATGGGAAACATTCTCTTAAATTTTCTATGAATTAATGTCCATTAGTGAGATTACTAGTGAACTAAACTATTGCATCATTTTTTAACCTTTCCTCCTTTGTGTTTTAGGATATACTCACGAGTAAGGTGATTGGATATGGTCGTAAGCAAGGGTGTTTGTACTTTGTACAGACTAGTCAAGTCACCTTAAGATGCTAGATCTTTTATATCTACTAACTACTAAACAGACTTCCTTTCTCTATGGGTATTCGAATATGTCTACATTCGGGATCCATTTGTACTGGAAATAGTATATAAACTCCATAAGATTAGGGTTTTATGTATCATTTGTATTTTTCTTCTCCACGAGTAGTGAAACCGATCACCGTCACCTAAGGATGTGGGTATTTTCATGTATGATCGTGTTTGTGTGTGTCTGCTTCTATTACTCACAATACTTGATTTTATAGATTCATGTATAGAGATATAATTATCTAACATACTAACAAGTAAATCAAAAGTCATAAATATCTTTAGTTAATTATTAAATTTTTATAACATAAGTTTAAAGGTCATAAACATCTTTATTTATTAAATACAGAAAAATGCATACATACCCTACAAATTCATGCACATACCGCATATTTATTATGAGGTGAATGTCTGAATGCATATGCATACATCGTATCTAAACCTTGGGTATCTCAATCAAGCACATAGAGAAAATATAGAGGTATGACACATGCAACCTAGGGATGATGTGGATGTGAACAATACATATTGGTCTACATGTGAAAAATGATGTATCAATATAATTATTATGTGATAATCACACAGCCATGCATATTTCCAACAATTTCATGTTTCATGAGCGAACTAATCACGTGAGATCAATTGTTGTCTTCTACACAATATTGGTGCCCCCTCTATGGAATGTGTAATAGACATGTTTACTAAAGCACTTCCTTGATTCACGTATGAAAATTGTTGTTACAAAATGTGCATGATAAGCATATATGCATCAACTTGATGGGGGCTATTAAAGAATAACAAATAATAATAGGATTGAATGAAAAGTGATGTCATCTTTTCTCATTTCTTATTTCCTTTCATATTCTTCTCTAGCATCAGCCTAGGGCTTTAGGAATAATCTATGAGTATTCTTTACATGTTTTCTACCCTTTCAACATAAGCATATGCAACCACATATACATCTACAACTCATAAACACTTATGACATAGGATAGGTTATGGTTGCAGTGTCCGGTGATAGGAGACCAATTGATGGATGATGGTTGTGGGATCTAGTGATAGGCAATGGGGTTTTGAAGGAGGATATGTGGAGACGGAGAAGCTCAAAGGGGAGGAGATAGTGATGATGGAGAAGCTCAAAGTAGAGGTGATAAAGAAGCTCGAAGGTGATTGAGAAGATTCAATGCATGAAAAGCTATGGCGTGTGAGAAGGGAGGCATCATACTTCATCTTCAAGAAATAGTCCCTAAGGCACAAGTGACTCTAATACCATTCAGAGGAATTGAGATGGGAATTAAATGTATTGATTTAGAAGCTAGGATCACCCTTTTCCTTATATAGAAGGAAGAGGAAATTGCCAAAATACAAGTAAGCCCCTCCGTCAGTAGAGCCATTGGAAACAATTTGAATAATTAATGGGGCCAACTTGAGTAAATACATCGTGGCATACGCCACATGCTCCTCCATATCAATCTTGACCTCCTCGACTAGATCCATAGTTGTAAAAGTCATCTGATTAGCCCAACTAGTTGCTCCGATCATTGTTTTAAAATGCGTCTCGAGGTGCTGAGGCGTATGCCTCAGGGCGTTTTTCAAGGAAAAATGCCTCGAGGCTATAGCCTCAAGCAGCCTCATTGAGGCGTGCGCCTCAAGGCATTGTCTCATATTTCAGCTGATTTTTTATTATTTTCTGCTATATATTATTCTCTTCTTTTTTATTGTGAGTTTTTTGTCTTTTGTAGACAATTAGTTCAAGTCCTTGAGCTCACAATTCACTGAAATGCATTTATTATGTAGTTTATTAATATATTATGCTTAATTTCACTTTGTTATGCATGTTCTTTATAAATCAACATGAACACAAATTTGAGTCTTGATTCTTAAATCTAATGCCTTTACTCTTTAGTATGAATCAAGCATAAATGCTTTCTTTATTGAAATGTTTGGATGCAAGTCCCCTACTTTGACCTAAACTTAGAAGAGTATGTTTTGTAAGCATGTTTCATCTTTTCTTCTATTCAGTCGAGATCAAAATAATACACATCAAAGCATGCATGAACAAAGACAAACATAACATGCAATGTTCAAGTATTTTATCACCCAATCCTTATGGTAAAGTAACAAGCGGTCATTGCCTACACTCTTGTCCTTCTCAATTGATTAGCACACATACCTCAACTAATCTTGAAAAAAGGTATGGACATCCAGGCCTTTCGATTAAATTTTATTCAGAACTTTACTATTATTGAACTTTACCCATTGTTGTGCTTGTAGATCCATATTTGCTCGACTCCTTATAGATTTAAAGTCCAAAATAAGATAATTATTTAATAATTTGTTATGCTTAAATTTAATATTTCCCTGCTTGTTTAGAGACGTGACATCAATGTTCAGAGATGCAATGATAACTTGTTTATATTTGAGTTTACTTCATTTGCCTTTTATATATTTTGATGGTCAAATTACTAATGTTTTGAACTTTTATTATTGTTGGGATTTGAGATAGTTTAGCTCCTGCGTAGAGCAAACTTGGATGTTAGAAACATGATATTAGCCTTGAAATATCATGGAATTATGTTTTTTTATCAAATCTATTTAATTTATAATACTTGGAAAATGTAATTACAATTAATTATCATGTTTTATGAAACTTTTTTCAGGAGTGAGGCTTACACCTCGATACACCTCGAGGCAGTACTGGTAAAATGCCTCGATAAGCCTCACATTTTTTAAAAACCTTGGGTCCAATTAATCGAGTAGATGGGATGGCCAACTGACTATTGAGTACTCGGTCAACCTGTTAGCAATATGAGCCCGAGGCGAACCATTCCTGCAATAAATGTTATTGTAATAAATGATTTATCAATAAAAGTTATTGATTATGTTACACTCCCTTTCTGAAATTGATTGAATGAATGCACTATAAGGTCCCTCTGTACAATATGGGTTATGTACCATGGCCAACTTGATAATCATACAGCTGTTGATTCATTGATTGAATCATAGAGGCTGATGCTTGGATGAATATCTAAGGAATTAGATAGAGGACTCATCAAGCATCATCAATGATTGACAAGTAGTGATCTCCAGCCTGAGAAGGAGATGGCAATCTTTTCTCATTAGGCTGATATTTGATCGACCTCTTGATGCAGGTCCTCTGCATGGGAATAGTGATTCGGAGGTATCAGATTAGTTGAGTCAATGGGTTGACTTAACGAGATCGAGATAACCAAAGATCTATGTTGAATACTGTCACAACATAGGCACACATCCTCTGACCAGAGACAGATGTGTTGCTATATGTCTGAGTATGTACATTTGGCAGACCTGATGACCTAACCAAGGTCTATACACCGGCGAGCAGGTGTGCATATAAGGGCATATGAGTAATACGATCTCTCAAAGGGATCATACAGGTTCACTTATGAACCGGGAGACATGAGCTCACTCATGAGGTATTGGGACTGATCAAATTCCATGCATGGTCGTCATGCTTTAGAAGCATGACATGAATTTGAAGGTAAGATATATGCTTTGTGAAAGCATATGATCTGTACCAAATCCCAAGAATCAAGATTGAGAAACTTAGTGATCAAACCCTGAAGATGACAGTATAAAAGTGATCTATATCTTCAGGATGATCATGAGTCTTCCAGTATGCAGGATGTACAGGTATTGAGAATACATGAGGGTGATTTGATTATAAACGATTGTATAACCATGACGCTTCCATTCCGAGGGAGTGATGAAACAGGTCTGGATTTTAGTGACTACTCTCATTAGAGAAGTGACCTAATCTTAGTCCATATACTGGACATTGATCTGAATGAGATTCAGATGCAATGAGAAGATTAGGTTTACGGCCTTGATTTAATCAAGCATCTAAGAGAGGTCTATGGGATCTGGATTTGAGATGTGATCTCAATATCCAAGTCACTATACGTGGAACAATACAATCGCCATATCCTTATCTCCGAGTATCTGAGGAGAAATAGCATTGTTCTTGAATGGTTCAAGAAAAATTCCATAAGATCTAAGCATTGAGAAATTGATAATTAAATGTGATTTAATTATCATGATGTATGAGGAATTATCCAATATAATTAAATGTGATTTAATTATCATGGATAAGAATAATGTGGATAGAAATATCTAATTATCCATAATATATTATAAATGTGATTTATAATGTATTAGAGAGAGCTAATTATAATTTATATTTGTTAATTAATTATTAATATGTATTGGATACACATTGTCTAAATAATTGAAAATGTAAATTATATTTTGTTTTGGGTTGTGAATGTGATTCACAATTTTCCAATGTCAAGATTGCAATATTCCCAAAATTAGTTGTGAATTATTTTGGTGAATAAAACCCAACAAAAGTTGTTGGAAATAAATAATGGAAAAATTCAAGGAGACATGCAATCTCATGGAAATCCATGAGATTGCCCCACTTGGAAGGTGGTGGGCGGCACCCAATTCCTATATGGAATGGGTGGCCGTCCCCCTTGAATGTACATGGAGATGTAATCTCCATGTATATTCTCTCCTTATTTGTTGGTGTAATTTAGGATTGATTTATATTTGATTTTGTCAAATATATTTTAATCTAAATTAAATCACAAGTTGTTGGCTTTTACCAACAATAATCTTGACCATTAGATTGACATAAATCAATCTCATCCATTGATTTTATATGTCCCATGGATTGAGATCCATGGATCCAAAAATCCTATAAATAGAGAGGTATACCTTGCTCTCTTATACATGCTATTGGTAGCACATCTCTCTCTCTCTTTCTCCTCACACGCCAACCCTCTCCCTCTCTCTTGGTGGCCGACCACCATAACCCTAGGGGAGGATCTCGTCGTCGCCTACGCCATTGTGCCGTCGCTTCGACGCTCTGCGGTTCTCCGTCTTCTTGGAGTACTACGCTCACGAAGGAGACGTTCGATCTCGTACGACGAGATCAGGAGATCACCGCGCTTGGATCAACTTGTTGGATTGCGAGGAGTCGAGGACAACGCGATTCATCTCCATGCTCGCAAGCCGCTTCTCCGACGATCGGACTTGAGACAGGAGGTCTCTTTTCGTAGAGACTCGATCAACCACGCTTCAAGAGGTATTGCATTATACTTGTTGTGTTTATAGATGAAACGATCCGAGAATCGTTCTTGGATCATGTGGTTTCATCACATGAAAAAAATTTAAATTCCGTTGCACCGAACAACTAGTATGACTAGTCGTTCTTCGTCGTATTCGATACGACGCTCACGCTTCTGTGATGCGCTTGAGGATTTTTTCCATATCCTTCACAACCAACTTGTCAACCCGATTGGTCGGGCAACTAGGCCGACTAGTCGATCAAATTTTATATAGATAAACTTTTTATCTTTTTACTTTTTATAAAATCAAACTTATGATTGATTAGAATTCAATTATTTCTTTTATTTCATTATGATAGTAAATAAAATGTATAAATCTATGTAAATATATACAAACATGTATATGTATGTATACAAATTTATTTATATATTTAAATAATTAGAAAATACAAAACTGACTGAAATTCATCTAAATCTGATTAGTTGATCGACTAATTAATAAGTATTAGTCAATGATCCAAGCCGACTGAATACCAACTACCGACTTTTCAACCTTGACTAGATTATGCTACCATAAGAGAACTCTTATATCTTCGGCTACTAAGATATATTAAGGTGATTCAATATGGTGCATGCATCCTCCAAAGTGAGCCAAGTAGAAAATAGTCCAATCACAATTTTGACAAAGTCGACGAACATTGATGGTTCACACAAAAGAAATGAGATAGTTATGTAGAAGTCTTTAAAAACCAATAGAAATGAAATAAAAGGGTTTGAACTTTGAAGTGGATGTTGAATCTCTCTAAATGAAAATCCTCTTAAGGAAGAAGCTCATGGAGAAAGGAAACAATAACAGTTTTTTAAGGACAAAGAAACAACTATGATGTGGTAATCAGGACATGTTTCTAGCACCTCCATCCATTCCAATTCTTAGGGACTTCTAACCGGAGTTAATTCATTCAAACCCCACAAAATAAAACCTGATATAAGGGATTCCATGCGATCCTTTTACATATTATATATTGATCTGCCTTCAATCCTAATCCATCAGTTGAAAAGATGTCCAATCTCCTCCATCAGAAGTGGAGGTGAATCCTCGCATCTGAAATCCAATTTTTTATTTGGGTATCCAGATCATTTATATTGGGAATATCTATATAAAATCTCTGTTGATCCTGCAATACTCTATATTCTCTTCCCTATTTTCCCGCATAGTGAAGAATGAAATACTTCTCAAGGATGTAGCCCGATTACAAATGAATCTAGTAAATCCATGTTATTGTTAGAGGGTTGGTTTCACAATTTCCTGCAATCCTCTATACTATCTTCCTTGTTTTTCCACATAGTGAAGAACAAAATGCTGTCCAAGGATGTAGCCCAATTACCCGTGAATCAAATAAAATCATGTTTTTATGTGATCGATATCCACAACACCATAACTTGGAAGACATTCCATTTTACCGAAAAGTAAGCAACCATCGATTATATGTCAGATTAGCGACCCCACTCAATGCGGAAAAGGGATTAACCTGGCGTTTGGTAGTAAACAGACTCCACGGCCCAAGGCCATCTGATATCAGATTTTGCAAGAATATCCAAATCAACTGAACAATCCCACGGCAGTCGACAAGCTGCCAGTAACCCCCCGGGGTGAAGTTCCGGCCTTGTCAGCCTCCGCCTCCTTGCAGGTAGATAGGGGCGTGGTCATTGAATCCATCGGCTTGGGATAGGAGCGAAGAAAGGAAGGAGCGGCGGTATCTTAGGCGACAGGATAAACAGGGAAGACGCAACCGGCTCTAAGCCGACTTCCCTATAGGCTGCGTAATCCTTGCTATTTTGCTTGAAAATCACACTTAAAAACTACAAGATTAATTGGACTCGACTTCGAGTCTTTCACTGTGTTGAGTGTGAAACCAGGATCTTGGATTGTTCTTTTTGCTTGCTTCAGGTAGGAGTAAAATCCTATCTTCTTCTCGCTTCATCAAGATAAGTGACTGGGGAGATCTCGACGCATTATTCACTGATCTCTCTATGAGTCCCCCAAGCAACTCATCTTTATCGGTCCGAGCGCACCTTGGACCACCCAGGACTCATGACCCTCTTGAGTCCTGGTTCCCCCATGCTCAGGGTGGTTACTCTCAAACCAACCCTTTTATCTCCTCCGAGATTGCCGAGGAAGACCATCGCCTCGGTAATCCCTTCCTTGAATTGCCCTCTAACACCGATATTATTTCCCAATCCCCAGAACTAGAGGACAAGATGCCGCCAAGGATGCCACCAGATGAGGACCAGATACGACAAATTCTTAATCGCCTCGCTGAAGCCGAACAGAAGAATGCAGATCTCACGGCGCGGATGGGACAGATCATAGTAGCTGGAGGGATCGACCGACCAATGGTCGATACCTACAACCCGGCAGAGAACGAGATCCAGAACTGGTTAGCACCCGCAGTTCCCGCCCAGGCATTCGAGCTGAAGCCCCACTTCCTTAGTCTGCTTCCGAAGTTCAACGGAAATCTCACTGAAGAACCATATACTTTCCTCCGTGACTTCGAACTGGTGTGCAATAATCTTAGCCATCCCAATGTTGGCCAAGATTATATCCGGCTGAAGACCACCCCTTTTGCCTTAGGTGACAAGGCTGTTCATTGGTTGAAGAACTTAGGGGTGGTATGTACTACCTGGATGCAGTTCAAGGACCTTTTCTTGAAGAAGTTCTACCCTCTCAGTAGGACTAGTCAGATGAGAACGAAGATCGCCAGCTTCGCTCAAGGACCCAGTGAACCTTTCCATGAAGCTTGGGACAGGTTCAATGATTTAGTACAGAAATGCCCATGCCACGGCATTTCGAAGGCGATCTTAGTCCAGACCTTGTTCTGTGGTCTAACCCCGGAGATGCAGGGGTTAGTCAGTGCCGCCTGTAGAGGAAGCTATCTGAACAAAAACGAGCATGCTGTATGGAAGATCCTAGAGCAGATGGCGGAAACCGGTAGGTCACAGGACACAAGGGCCTATCAGTTGTCTCCCTCAATCCTATCCAATGAGACAACTCGAAGGACTGTTGCAGATCTGACTGAGGACCTCATCCCCAGCATGGGGATGATTGCCGACAAGCTTACCATGGTCGAGCAGATACACAAGAGAGTCGCGGAGATGGAGTCTCTTTCGAGCCTTCCAAAGAAAGTGGAGGAACTCTCTGAAAAGGTAGCTAAGATTAAGCTACCTACCCCTTCAGCACCACATGTACCTATACATCGAGTCCATCTTGTACAGGAACAGGCACCGGGGTCTCAGAGCAGCTGGGACCGGACTTACACCCAGCAGAACCATCATGCACCCCCACAAGTGGAGACAGAATACGAGGAGCCTCCGCCAGTATATGAGATCAACGGGCTTTGGTATAGCCGTGACCCGATAGTCCGGCAGATCGAGATGGGGAAGGATCAGCAACACCGGCCATCCCCAGTCTACCAAGAAACCAGGCCCGTTGCCATACCGCGCTTCCAGTCCAGGCCAGAACAGGGGTACCAGCCGCAGCAGCGCACCTACCAGCAGGGGCCAGCACCGTCCCATCAGCAGCAGCAGTATCGGCATGGCCAGCAGGGCCAATACAGAATCGCATCACAGCAGCAAGCCCAGCCCACCGAATTGGAGTCCCTCACCTTGGTGATCCAGACCCTGTCTGATAGGGTCCAACAGATGCAGAATGACTACCTGGACATGAGGACCGACATCAATCGGGTCTCTCGTACCCAGGACCAACAAATGGCGCCAAGGACCCCAATTCCCGCACAGGTTCAGGCCAACCCGAACAGCGTACACCAGGGCCAGAACTGACCTCGAGATCAGGTATATTATTCATATAATTATTTATCTGAACATGAGATCCTTTCGTACGATAATGTAAATCATATGTCCCTCAGGAGCGGAAGGACCATGACCATACCTGATCGGGCACGGGCGCAGAAGGAAGGAACCTCCGAGACTCTACCTGAGGAGAACTCGGAGGAAGAAGAGGAGGAGTATCACCACCACCAACACCGGCGGAAGAAGAGGACATCTGAGTCCTCGAAGCAGCATTCTCGCATTTGCATAGAGTCGGACGACACCGATGAAGAGCCCGCACCTCCATCTGAGGAGGATCGTCCAGAAGAAGCGGAAGAAGCGTCACCGGTTTCTCCTCAGCATTTTTAGTCAGAGTCAGAGTCCGAGTCTGTATCAGAGTCAGAGTCATGTTAAGAACTCAGTTCCCGAAATTAATGAGAAAATTTCAGTTCCCGAACCTGAGTTGGAGTCAATAATCCCTTTCCCCCGAGCTCTCAAAGGTGGAAAGAAGAAAACGAAGAAAATCCAAAAAGATGACCCTGAGATGGCTGAATTCTGCAATAAACACATCAAGGTCACAATCCCTTTTGACAAGTTCGTGGAAATGACCCCTGCATTCCAAAAATACCTTAAGGTGAGATGCACACCTACTAGGGTTAGCAGGAAGACCAAAAGCCGTGTTGAGAAACACGTTTTATCAGTAGCCACGACTTGTGCAATAAAGAACTCATTTCCTCGGAAACGAAGAGACATGGATGCACATTATGTAGTGAGTCATGTTGATGACATCGCGTTTGCACGCACTCTCCTGGACAATGGTTCCTCAATCAATTTGATGCCCACAGCCCTCTATGAGCGGCTTAATCTCGGACCTCTTAGGAAATCTAGAGCTCTTCTACAGTTCGCTGACAAATCAACTAAGAGGTCCCAAGGAGAGTTAAGGAACATTGTGATCAAAGTCGAGGGGCAAGAATACATGGTGGACTTCACTGTCCTAGATATGGAATCCCCTCGCAATTGGAGAGATTCCCATATTATTCTAGGTAGGCCCTTCCTCAGAACAGCAGGGGCCTTATTTGATTATAAGAATGGGAAGATTCAGTTCCAAACTCCAGGCGGAGATGAGGAACTTGAAATGAAGCAGACAAGATGGCAGAGACCGGATTCCGAATCCAGCACCGAGTACTCTTCTACCGGAACAGACTGCGAGCATGTAGACTTAGTTGGGCCATGGAGACAGAACCCAGCCAGCACCGATGTGTCCATCTCTTTCGAAGATGATCCAGTGCATGAGTCAGTCTGTGAGATCCTCAAGAACGAGTACAGCTCTGAGCCTGCATCGCCCTACATCTTCGATGACGTAGAGGCCCAGTTGGGCCTGTCAGTCCTTACATCTTTAGGACAATCGAAAGATGAGGATGACGAGTCGGACGAGGCGTTTGCCGATTGTATGGAGACTTTTGACGATCTGACTCCAGAGCCGAACTTGGTGGCAGCTATCACAGAAAACGATCAGCCACTTTCAACACTGAACCAGAGCAGATTGAGCCCGATTTCTTAGACGATCACACTATTCCTGAGCTCAAACTCCTACCCACAACCTTGAAATATGCCTTCCTTGCGGGCCAAGACAAGAAATTTTCGGTCATCATCAGTTCGCAATTGACCGAGGAGCAGGAATCTCGCTTGCTAGAGATCCTGGAGAAAAACCGCAAGGCGATAGGCTGGAGCATTTCCGATCTCCACGGGATAAATCCCGCTCTGTGTTCGCACCATATTTACTTGGAGAATGAGGCCAAACCCTCTCGTGAATTCCAACGCCGGTTGAATCCAAATTTACGAGAGGTTGTGAAGAAGGAGATAGAAAAATGGTGCGACGCGGGTTTCATTTACCCCATCTCCGACTCTAAGTGGGTGGCCCCAAACCATGTTGTCCCGAAGAAGTCAAGAATTCAGACGACCACCAACGAGGACGGAGAGGAGATCGTGACGAGAGTACCCACGTCGTGGCGCGTCTGTGTGGATTACAGACGCCTGAATGCCGCGACGAAGAAGGATCATTTCCCCCTACCGTTCATTGATCAGATCTTAGAAAGACTAGCGGGGAAAGAATTCTTCTGTTTCTTAGATGGGTTCTCGGGCTACAATCAAGTAGCTATAGCTTCAGAGGACCAGGAAAAGACCACGTTTACATGCCCCTTTGGTACCTATGCTTTCAGGCGCATGCCTTTTGGGCTATGCAATGCTCCAGGTACTTTTCAAAGGTGCATGATTGCTGTATTCGCCGAAATGGTCGGCGAATTCCTAGAAGTCTTCATGGATGACTTCTCGGTCCACGGCGATTCTTTCGATTCCTGTCTTAGGAATCTGGACCGAGTCCTCAAAAGATGTTGTGAGGTTAATCTGATGCTCTCCGGGGAGAAAAGTCACTTCATGGTGACGGAGGGCATAGTGTTGGGGCATGTCATCCAAGAGAGGAATGGAGGTTGACCCTGCCAAGGTGGACGTGATCAGACAACTCCAGCCACCAACCAACGTGAGGCAGTTGCGGTCGTTCCTCGGGCATGTTGGATTTTATAGGAGATTTATTAAGGATTTTTCTAAGATTGCCCGGCCGCTAACTGAGCTTTTAGGCAAAGACATGGAGTTTATTGTAGATCACAAATGTCTTGAGGCCTTTAAGCTTTTACAAGGAATGATCATGGACGCACCCATCCTGCAAGCCCCAGATTGGTCTCTACCTTTTGAGATCATGACGAACGCCTCTGATTATGTTGTTGGGGCTGTATTGGGACAAAGAAGAGATGGCATCCCGTTTGCAATTCACTACGCAAGCAAAGTGCTTGATTCTGCTCAGCGTAATTATATGGTTACGGAAAAGGAAATGCTTGCGGTAGTGTTTGCCTTGGACAAATTCAGATCTCACCTAATTGGATCCAAGGTAACTGTGTTAACTGACCACACAGCACTACGATATTTGATGGAGAAGAAGGACGCGAAGGCACGTCTTCTTCGTTGGATTCTACTTATCCAGGAGTTTGATTTGGACATCCGTGATAAACCTGGAAAGAAGAATGTAGTGGCCGATCATCTTTCTCGTCTCGAAGATCTTAATACTTCCGAGGTTTCACCAATTCGAGACTCCTTCCCTGACGAGTCGATTTTTGTTATCGACTCACTCCCATGGTACGCCAATATCGTGAATTATCTTGTCTCCAAGAAAGTTCCCGACGATTGGCCCAAGAGCCAAATCGACCGACTAAAGTCGGACGCAAGACACTACCATTGGGAGGATCCGATCCTTTTCTCTGAAGGACTGGATTGTGTCTGGAGACGTTGTATTCCTCAGGAGGAATACCAGAGTGTCCTTTCTTTATGCCATAGCTTGGAGGCAGGAGGACACCACTCCGGGAAGAGGACCGCATGGAAGGTACTTCAGTGTGGCTTCTACTGGCCGACTCTGTTTCGCGATGCCGCCGCCTTCGCGAAGTCGTGCCCAGTTTGCCAGAGAATGGGAGGAACCGTTGGTTCCAAGGATGAGATGCCAATGCAGCTGGTCATCATTTGTGATGTCTTTGACGCCTGGGGCATCGATTTCATGGGCTCATTCCCTGTCAGCCACGGGTTCGAATACATCCTTCTTGCGGTAGATTATCTGTCCAGATGGGTGGAGGCTATCCCAACCCGAGCCGCAGACAGCAGGACTGTCTGTAAGTTCATCAGAGAGCACATAATCTCTAGGTTCGGGATCCCCAAAATGATGATATCAGATGGGGGTAGCCACTTTGTGAATCGGGAGGTGAAGAAACTCCTGAAGGACTACGGCATCGAACACCGTGTCGCGAGTCCTTACCACCCACAAACCAATGGTATGGCTGAGGTGTCGAACAGGGAGGTAAAAACCATATTGCAAAAGCTTGTCCACCCGGACAGGAAGGACTGGTCACAGATCCTGGATCAAGTCCTCTGGGCGTATAGGACGTCTTACAAGACACCGTTAGGCACCTCCCCATTCCGAATGGTATTCGGAAAGCCGTGCCATTTGCCCGCAGAGTTAGTGCACAAATCAGAATGGGCAATAAAGAAGGTCAACTGGAACACACACCTGGGTCAGAAACAGAGAGACATGGATCTGAATGAGCTTATGGAAGTCAGAAACCGCGCATATGACAACAGTTTGGTGTACAAGGACAAGGTGAAGCGTTGGCATGATAGATATATCAGACGAAAGACCTTTGTTCCTGGACAGAAGGTATGGTTGTTCAATGCTAGACTTAAGATCTTCCAAGGCAAGTTAAAGTCTAAATGGACGGGATCATTTGTCGTCCGTACGGTGCATGACAGTGGATGTGTCGAGATCTCAGATCTCGCAGATGACGCACCGACATTCCTAGTGAATGGACAGCTGTTGAAGCACTTCGTCGAATCCAATGAGTAGTTAGTCCATGTTGAGGAGATTGTATTCATGCGCGAGACAGATACAGCAGATACACCTCAAGCCACGTATGAGACCTTGCAGCAGTGAATTCCAGCCATCCGCAACATCTCGAAAGATTCAGACCGACTCATCTGTGTATACCATCAGTCTTGTACATCCTATCCTTTTCCCCCGCGACTCTAGTAACCCATCCCCATATCATCGAACCATTATCTTGGACTATACTTAGGATAATCAGATCCTAAGTATAGGGGGGAGGGGTCACCTGAGTCGGTTCACTGTACATTCTCCAGATCACATTGGTCCTCATACTCATTTCCTACCAATACTTAGGCTGACCTGAGCCTAAGTATAGGGGGGACCGATGCCCGCATTGTATACTCATCCACTTCTCATCTTTCCCTCATCTGCCCCATTTTTCTGATCTTCTGCTACACTTAGGCTGCCAGAGCCTAAGTATAGGGGGGCACGACGACTTCTATACTCTTGTAATTTTAGCTCTCTTACGCTTAGAACGAGCTATGTCTTTTTCCTCGCTCTTCGTGCTCTGAGGACATAGCACACGCTAAGTATAGGGGGGCATGTATATATTACATATATACTTTACCCATAGCTCGTACTTTTGCGTATTTTTGTATATATTTTACAATAATTACAGGGGGGTAATAAAAAGTGAAAAAATAATAATAATAATATAAATAAAAATAGGCTTCTTATTTACTCTTGCATATCATCTCTGCATATAAAAAGAAAATAAAAAGAGTCTTGCATTTTCATTCATCTTCATAGCATGACATCTCATCTGCATACTTTGCATATGCAAAGTGAAAAGCTAGTGGGTTCTGGACCAAGTTATGAGTAGATATTGAGGATGGACTTGATTTAACCTTAATCCACCTAATTTCAGAGGAACCTTAGAGGAACTGGAGTTAAGATTTCTCAGGTCTAGGGACTTAATTCTTTGAGTCCGCAAGTCTATGTTCACATGTCGTCTTGATTAGTCTAAGTAGAATATCTCGGGCATACACAGGATTCTTTTAGATAATGACCTAACTTGGACAAGCACAATGCACGTAGCTCTTCATGGATGAGATGGTAAGGAGGTAGAATCCTTTAGCTTGGAGTAGCGCACGGGTGGAAACATCCGTCCTCCTCTAGGGAGGGTAGTGCATCTCAACCTAGTCTGGTGGTGTTGACATCTAAGGACAGGATGCTGTGGGTTGCAATAATACTTCAAAAGAGGGATAGTCTACTGGCTCAAGAGGAAAAACTCCTGATGTACATGCTGCACGTTATGAAAAAAAATGCAAAAACTCCAAAAAAATCAGACAGGTTCAAGAAAAAATAAAATACCTGTCAGAGTCTGTATACTAGTAAAGAAATGCAGCTGGATGACTTGGCTACACTGGTCAGGCATCCCGGGATAGGTAGCTACACTGACTACCGTCCATTCTCTTCTCTACCCCCTCCTCTTGAGTTGGTCGCACTTGAACTTAGAAGGGAATACCCCGCTCCTCAAGGAAAGAGTTACTGGACCGGGTTATTGAGTTACCTTGTTAGAGGAGGCTGGCTCCGAGCTATTTCTGATGTGGAGAGTTACATATCACTTACACAGTACAAGTAAGAATCATAGTCATCAGAAATTTGCGTTTGAGGATTTGTTCTGACCTGACTATTGAGGAGTCTTGAATAGAAGACTTGTGGAACTTGAAGTCTGTTAGGTCTTAAGTTCAGGTCCAAATAAGGTTCCGCCACACAACTAATCCAAAGGTCGAGTCAGGCTCCATTTTTAACTTTTGTTCATGACCTTGGTATGGAACCCAAAATCATTTCACTCTTGCATTTCATTTAGTTGTTCGGGGACGAGCAAGGTTTAAGTATAGGGGGTTGATGAATCTGTGATTCATCACTGCAAAAGTCAAAAATAGAGCCTTGTTCCCGAGAAAGTAGATGCATATTTCCCTTTATATTGCATAAATAGCATTCAGGCATACATTCATAATTCATGCATTTTAGCAGCTCATTTGCATCTAAATAAGAGGCCAAAAATTCCCCCTTGTAATTTAGCCAATAAAGACCTCATACAAACTCCGAACTAGGTCTACTTACTCTTAGAATACTACACATTAAAAGACCTTTAAAATGAGACTAATTTCATCCCATTTGAAGCTCCTATGAGAAAGTTGGGTTTTTGGGCCACTTTGTATACTACATATATGTATATTTGTATCTTTGTATTTATGTATCATATTTGACCTCATCTCCGTCTTTGGTCAACATGAAACTTGTAGATCTCATCGAGATCTACAACTTTCATGTTTTGAGTTTTTCCAAATTCGGCCCCCTCTTCTCTCTACTTATGTATCTTCTTCCAGCCACTCACAGCAGGCCACGTGGCGCCCTCTGGTTGCGCCACGCGGCCCGCTCCCCCTTGCCTCATCCGCCTGCATCCTCAACCGTTGGATCCTCCTCTTTGATCCAACGGCTCAGTCTTCTCCACGTACGCCTCAAATCCCGACCATCAGATCATCTCCTGTCTTCAATCCGCGCCATCCGTCCGCGCCTCCTCCAGAGCTCGCCACGTGGCAGCATCTGAACCATCTGATCAAGCCCCTGATCCCTCCATCACAGCCGCTCTTCCATTGGCGCCCCTCGTCCCTTCGATCATCTCCATCACTTCATCCAAGCCGCTCGCTCGCGCTTCGCCCAGCGCCCTCCACGTGGCGCGATCACGGCCCATCATCACCGAGTCCCGATCTAATCCTACCCGACCAGCTGCCATTCGATCACCACCGTTGGATCACAAGATCCAACGGTGGAGACCTCGTCTCCTACCTCCAGGTACCCCCTCTCTCCCACGTTCCCTGCCTTGCGGGAGGGGTGCCCCCTTCCTATTCTTGGCAGCGCCTCGGCCACCACAGACGAGCACCACCACCTCCACGATGTCACCCACTCGTCCCTCATCCTCGCCGGCTACCTCACTCCCCACTACGACCACCAGAGTCGTGCCATGACGCCCATGAACATCGCCTCGTCGCCAACACTACTGACACCTCCATCCTATAAATACACCACCACCGGCCAACTTTAGCCGCATCCGCCACTCCAGAGAGCTTCCCTGAGCTCCGAGCTTTCGATTGGTGACAGCAATTCGACGATTCTGTGAGTGACGAAGGGCTTCTTCTCCGGCGAGATCCACGGCACCTCCGCCGTGTCGCAGCCGCTCCTCCGCGACGCTGCACGAGCTCGGGACACCATCGGTCCCTCGAGCGACGACCTGGACCCCAAGAAGGAGGTCCAATCCCCAGGTGAACCCTCCATTTCCCCTCCGATCTTTTTCTTATTTTTCCTTTATCTTCTCCGATTTTATTCGCCGCCTACGGTCACCTTCTCGCTCCCATTCCATCCCGACTAGCTTCGCGTCGAAGCTCTCATCTTTGCAGCCACATCTACGACCTCCGACGACGCACCTCGCAATACCCCGATCTCCAGCTCCGCCATTTGGCCGGAGCTCCATCTCCAGACGCCCTCCTTCACCCTTAGGCCTCTCCGATCACCGTCGAGTCTCCACAAGTGCACGCACGAGCTTCGGCTCTATCTTTAACACCTGCAGGTGCTCCTCTGATCATTGAACGGAACTTCACCGGAGCCAACTCGGAGCTTCATCGCCATCGCCAACCATCCACCCTGCGCCGCTCCTGGGACCACCAGGATCTTCGCCGCCACACCACGAGTCTTCTGGGATATCTCCGACGAGTCGGAGAGCTTCAGCGACACGAGGAAGGAAGGGTGGAGCAAAGGCGACTTCGCCGAAGCCCCGCCATCTCCTCCGCAGGCGGCGGAGGACCATCGAAGGAGACGTCCAGTTGTCGTCCGATCACGTTGATCGAACGGCCCCCAGAGCGCCACGTCGACTCTTCACCGGATTTCACAGGAGGCGTTGGATCCTCATTAGATCCAACAGCGCCTAGCGAGCCACGTGTCTTCCCACCGCAGCAGCTGTCAGCCGTCGATCACCCCTCTGATCCAGCGGCTGATCTTCAGCCACGTCGCCGTCCCCATCCGAGCCTAGGCCGCCCACGTGAGGAGCACGTGCGGCCTGGGTAATTTACACAGAGGACCTTGGGACTTTCCATATTTGCAAAAAGGTCCCTGTGAAGCTGAGCCCACGTGAGGAGCACGTGCTTTTTTGGAGAAATTGCACTCGAGTCCCCAGCATTATAGGTAATTGCATTTTAGTCCCTGTCCGCATATTTGCTTATTGTATTTTTATTTGTTCTGTATTGCATTTATACCCTTGTGTTTGCACGCATCCCTAGGTTGCATTCTACATCATTTTGCAAATCTAAAAATTGCATTTTGTTGAGAAATTTGTCCTCTGTCTATTGGTCCACGTGTCACATTTTTGTAATTTCAGTAGAATTATTAATGAATTAATTGGTACATTTTTGAAATATTTTGCCCAGTGACACCTTTTAATTTGTAGTTAATTCTCTGTGCTTCCAAAAATCATCAAAAATTCACAGTAGCTTAAGGACAATATTCTTAACATACCATAAAAATTTCATGTATTTGCACACCTATCGAGGCCTTAATAAATTGTTAAGTGATTTTCTTAAGTTAATTTTAATAAATTCATTTCACATTGAAACTCAGATCTTTCAATTTTCCTGGATCCCTTATTATTAGTGCTATCTAGGATAATTTTAGTTTTTGAAGAATTTGTGGTTTGTTATTTATTAAAAATTGAAAATTGAAAATCACCCTGTCTGCATATTTAATTTCCAGAAAATCCATTTAGTGTCTGAAAAATCCAAAAAAATTAATGTAGGTCATTTTCATCATCATTAATCATCTGGCCAATTTTTAGAATTTTTGGACTTCATTTGGTATTTTAATTAAATTAAACGATAAATTGGCCTGCATGTTTGCATAAGTCTGCATAGAAATTAAAAAGAACAAAAAAAATAATTCCATCGAAAATCCAACACTTGGATACTTGCTAAAATTCACCTAAGGAGACAGATGCCTCCCTGAGATCGACCTTGGACTCCACCAAGTAAAAAAAATTCACCGCTTGACATCAAATTAAAGTGGTTTTTGACTAGCCTCTCGTATCCGACTACAACGAACGAACAACATTAATTTGGACATTAATTTGACCTAATTAACTAAGGGTGCGGGGCGCTCATCATGGTGCTGATGCCACCTTTTGTGATGCAGATCCCTCGGATTCAGAGTCTGATTGGGCAGATTGCGAGGATTATATGCCAGACCTGAGTCCTACAGAGCCTTCAGCTGAGGAGGAGGTAGATGCCGAGCAGATCAGAGACAGTTCCATTGAGCAGCCTTCTCCAGATCCAGTTTGCGAGAGTACGTTCTCATTCTCCCAGACAGATTTGGCAGCATACACGCATCTTCTTCCGATGCCAGATTTGCCAGCACCCAGCTGTCCAGAGCTGAAGCCGCTCCCTACTTCGCTGAAGTACCGATTCCTTGCGGGCGAGCCTGAGATGTACCCAGTCATCATCTCCGCCGATCTGGCTGGAGAGCAAGAATCCGATTTGATTGGGGTTCTTGAAAAGAACCGCAAGGCAATCGGATGGAGCGTCGCATATCTCCATGGGATTAGTCCAGCGTTGTTCTCCCACCATATCTATCTCGAGGAGGGGGCAAAGCTGTCGTGTGAGTTCCAGCGGCGGCTGAACCCCAACCTGAGAGAGGTCGTCATGAAGGAAATCTCAAAATAGTAGAGCGCAGATTTTATTTATCCCATTTCCGACTCCAAGTGGGTCAGCCCCTTGCATGTGGTGCCCAAGAAGACGGGCATCACGACTGTGATCAGTGAGTCGGGAGAGGAGATTGCTACTCGAGTACCCACCTCTTGGCGGGTATGTGTTGACTACAGGAGACTCAACCAGGCCACCAAGAAGGACCATTTCCCCCTGCCTTTTATTGACCAGATCATTGAGAGACTGGCAGGGAAGAGCCATTATTGTTTCCTGGATGGGTACTCGGGCTACAACCAGGTGGCCATCGCTCCTGAGGACCAGGAGAAGACCACCTTTACCTGTCCCTTCGGCACATACGCCTTCCGACGCATGCCATTTGGGCTATGCAATGCCCCTGCAACTTTCCAAAGATGCATGCTGTCGATCTTTTCGGACATGGTAGGGGAGTGTTTAGAGGTCTTCATGGATGATTTCTCGGTCTACAGTGACGGATTCGACTCATGTCTTAACTGCCTAGATCGAGTACTCCAGCGATGTATAGAGGTTCACTTGGTGCTTTCTTGGGAGAAGAGTCACTTCATGGTGACTCAAGGGACGGTGCTTGGCCATATCATCTCCAACAGGGGCATGGAGGTTGATCCGGCCAAGGTTGATGTCATTAGAAAACTCGTACCGCCGTCCAATTTGAGGCAGTTACGGTCATTTCTGGGGCATGTCGGTTTCTACCGGCGATTCATTCATGATTTCAGCAAGATTGCCCGGTCGTTGACTGACCTCTTGACGAAAGACACCGAGTTCCTTATCGATGACAAGTGTCTTTCGTCCTTTGAGACTCTCCAGCAGTGTGTTATTGAGGCTCCTGTTCTTCAGCCGCCTGATTGGTCTCTCCCATTCGAGATCATGACGGATGCCTCCGATTTTGCTGTGGGGGCCATGCTGGGAAAGAGGAGGGATGGAGTCCCCTTTGCTATCCACTACGCTAGCCGTACATTGGATTTCGCCCAGCGGAATTATACAGTCACAGAGAAAGAGATGCTAGCCGTAGTGTTCGCCCTAGATAAGTTTCGATCTTATATCATTGGATCTAGAGTGACCTTGTACACTGATCACACCGCCATCCGATACCTCATGGCAAAGAAGGATGCCAAGGCCAGATTGACTAGATGGATCCTTCTACTCCAGGAGTTTGACATTGAGATCAAGGATAAGCCTGGAGTCAAGAATGTGGTAGCGGATCATCTCTCCCGTTTAGAGCAGCCTAAGGAGTCTGAGCATATTGATCCCATTTGTGAGACCTTCCCAGATGAGGCGATCCTTGCTATCTCCTCACTCCCGTGGTATGCCAATATTGTGAACTTTCTCGTTGCTAGGAAAGTCCCACAAGATTAGCCCAGGCAGAGGCTTGAGACCTTCCTTGCGAAGGCCAAGTCCTACCACTGGGAGGATCCCATCCTTTACCACGAAGGAGGGGATAGCGTCTGGCGTCGGTGTATTCCTCAGGAGGAGCACCATAGCGTCCTCACTTACTGCCACAAGCTTGAGGCAGGAGGACATCATTCTGGGAGGAGAACGGCACAGAAAGTGCTCCAATCCGGCTTGTGGTGGCCTACCCTCTTCAAAGACTCTGATGAGTTCGTGAAGAGGTGTACTGACTGTCAGAGGATGGGCACTTGTGGACATCGTGACATGATGCCGATGCAGCCCATTCACTTCTGTGAGGTTTTTGACGCATGGGGCATCGATTTCATGGGTCCATTCCCTAAGAGTCAGGGATTTGAGTACATTCTGTTGGCCGTTGACTATGTTAGTCGTTGGGTTGAGGCTATCCCTGCCCGAGCCGCTGATGCGAGGACAGTTTGCATATTTTTGAGGAAGCACATCATCACGCGGTTCGGGGTCCCTCGAGTTTTGATTTCAGATGGGGGGTCTCACTTCATCAACGACCAGGTGAAGGCCCTTGCTAGCGAGTTCGGTATAGACCATCGTGTTGCTACACCTTACCATCCACAGACGAATGGTCTAGCCGAGGTGTCGAATAGGGAGGTCAAGACTATATTGCAGAAAGTCATCCACCCTGACCGAAAGGATTGGTCACAGCTTTTGGACTCGGTCTTGTGGGCATATAGGACATCTTTCAAGACACCATTGGGCACATCTCCCTTTCGCCTCGTATATGGCAAGCCGTGCCATTTACCTGTTGAGCTGAGGCACATGTCACTTTGGGCAGTCACTGAGATACTTATGGATCCAGATGGTGTAGGAGACTAGAGGAGGGCAGAGTTAGCAGCCCTGGAGGAGTTGAGAGATACCGCCTTCTCAAACAGCCTACATTATAAGGAGAGAGTGAAGGAGTGGCATGATTCTCACATCAGCCACAAGCATTTTGAGCCTGGACAGAGAGAATGGCTGTTTGATGCGAGGCTTCGTTTATTTCCAGGGAAGCTACAGAGCAAGTGGAAGGGACCCTACTTGGTGAGAAAGGTACACGACAACGGTAGCATTGATATATCCGAGTTGTCTTCTGAGAGTACCTTTCATGTGAACGGCCAACAGCTCAAGCCATTTCTAGATCATGAACCGCGGGTCGTTGATGTTGCCCCGATTCATTTTGCGTGAGATGTGGTCTTTTGACTCACATCTATTGCGTCTCACGCCTGATTCTCACTGATCTTCCGACTTGTATAGATCCAGATGTCCATATCATCACATTCTTTAGTCCCACATCCCTTTATTCATCCTTTGATTATGCTATACTTAGGGTACACTTTACCCTAAGTATAGGGGGATGTGAGACCTTTGGGTATTTCTTTTGTTTTTGTCTACCCCTGTTTTTGCTGCCTATACTTAGGGATATTTTACCCTAAGTATAGGGGGTAGACCCTGTATATTCTCCACTCGATTTTCCCTTAGTATACAGCCTGCTATACTTAGGATTACTTGATCCTAAGTATAGGGGGAAGACCCGAGTTCCTTTTAACTTTCTATTCATTCATTCGTCTTTGTATATAGCCTTCCTTTTCACTTCCCTATACCTAGCACGAGTTATGTCTTCTTCATCGCTCTTGACTCTGAGGACATCGTTCAAGCTTAGTATAGGGGGTGTGTATATATTTCATATATACTTTAGCCATAACTCATACTTTGTGTGAGTGTGTAAATAAATAAAATGGCTAAAAACCTTAAAAATCACAAAAATTAAAAATTTTTAATGTACATAAACATTCTTTTATTTGCACATAAATAGCTAGTGTACAAATTATTTTTGTAGAAATGTTTTCAAAAATCTTTTGTGTAAAGCTTGGGTATTTATTTTCTTATCAAAATTATGTATATAGTACAAAATTTTTCCAAAATGTTTTGAAAATCAAAAGTTTGCAAAAATGTCGTGTAAATGTGTGTAAATACCTTTTGCAAAACTTGCACTTCATGCATCATCCATTCATGATTTCAAAACATTTTTCAAAAATTTTGCATGTTTGTAAAATTTGTGTAAATAGCATCTTTTGTACATATGTATATAATTTTCTGGATGATAGTTGATATTTAAACTAGCCTGGAATCAAATTGAGAAATGGAGCTTGATTAAGATCTTAATCCACCTAATTTCTAAGAGGAACCTTAGAGGGCTTAGATTTAAGGCTTTTCAGGTCCATGGTGACTTAATTCTTTGAGTCCACTAGGCTATGATCACATGTCTTCTCAATGAGCCTAAGTAGAACACTTAACAACAACACATGACTCATATAGACAATGGCTTTACTTGGACACCAGCACTTTGCACCGAGCTCTCTACGGATGAGGTGGTGAGGAGGCAGTCTTCCTTGACTTGGGCTAGCATATGAGGGTAGTACTTCTAGGCGGAACCTCTCTGCTTCTTTTAGTGAAGGAAGTGCGTCTCAACTTGGTCTGGTTGCCATGAGGTCTAACGACGGGAGTTGTGGGTTGCAATAAAGCTTCAAAAGAGGGATAGTCTACTGGCTCAAGAGGAAAAACTCCTTGTATATATGCTGCACATGTATATGTTGTATAGATGCACTTGAAAAAAAATGCAAAAAGAAAATAACTCCAAAAAAGTGGTGGGTTTGATAGAAAATGATAATCCCACCGGAGTATGTATATAGAGTGCAATAAGCCAAGCTTGAGATTCATAATCCACCTTATATAGCCTGCAGCAGGGAGACTTGGCTACACTGGTCAAGCTCTCAAGGGTACATGGCTACACTGGCCTTGACCCATTCTCTTCTTCCTCCTCTTCTTGAGCCGGTTGAACTTGAACTTAGAAGGGAATACCCCGCTCCTCGAGGAAAGAGTGGCCAGATTGAGGTAATAGAGTTACCTTGTTGGGGAGGGTTGTCAAGTTGCCATTTCTGAGGTGGAGAGCTTATACCTCGCATTCACAGGACAAGGAAAGATTCATGGTCTTCAGGGTTTGTGATTGATGACTTGTTCTGATCTGGAGCATTGAGGAGTCTTGATTAGAGATTAGTGGAACTTAGAGGCTGTTGAGTTTTAGGCTTAAGTCCAAATAAGGTTCCGACACATTAATAATCCAAAGATCTGATCGAGCTCCATACCTTAATTTAATGAAGGCAAGTTTAATAAATCAACCTTGATCCATGTACATTCTCTTTTTCTTTTTCTTTATTTCTTTTTCACTTCTTTTTCAAATAAGTGTTTGCTAAGGGACTAGCAAAGTTAAGTATAGGGGGTGATGAATACTCATTCATCACTCTTTATTCTTATATTTTAGCTACAAAAACCTTTGCAAATGCATGTATATTTTTGTAAATATAAATAATTACCAAAAGCATGCATGGTGTAAATAGTTATAATTAGCATGTTTTTATGCAAAAATAAAAGAATAAAGATCAAAAAGAAAAAGAGGGAAATATTTAGAATAAATATTGAGCAACCTAACCCAAGGGAGGGCTCAGCATGGGCCTGACCGCATAAAAGCCAAAGTAGAGGGAGATAGGGGCTCATGTGTGTAAATATATATGTAAATAAAATAAAAATATTTTCCTCTAAAAATAAAATAAAATAGGCTTGTAAATACTTGTATATATTTTCAAGATAAAAATAGAAAAATCAAAAAAGAAAACAAAAATAGATCACTTGTAAATAACCACCATGTACATAGCTCCTTTATCTATATTTGTTTCACTTTGTAAATAAATTAAATTAATCTCCAAAAAATTTTGTAAATATCCTACTTTTTATGTTGTAAATAAATAAAATGAAAACAATTAAAACAAAAACAAAATAAAAAGAACAAAAATTAAAAACCCAAAAATATATTGTAAATATACCATGTATATACATGTACATATATATTTATTTCACCTATGTACATAAATGATAAAAATAAAATAAAAATATATTTTTATTCCTTATTTTATGATATAAATAAATAAAATATAAAATGGGAATAAAAATGTAAAAAATAACAAATCAAAAATCAAAAATCAAAACCATATATTGTACATATACCTATATATAGCTATATAATGTAAATACCTTATTTTTATTTTGAAAAATTAATTAAAAATCACTAAAAATAGAAAAAATTAAAACAAAAATATTTCATGTTTTGACTTTTTAATAATTCGGCCATTTGCTATTTTTAATTAAATTTCTAATTATTTTACACGTGGCCGATTCCTAGTGGTCCACGGGGACGTTGACCGCCCGGTCAACTCCCCCTCCAGGACCACTTCCCACGGGTATTAGGTGCCCGACCCGGTTTCTCGGATTTTTCCCATCCATACCCGATCACCATTCCCCTAAACCCCGGGTCCGTTTTGATCACGTCACACCCGACACCCTCGCCGGCACATCTGCCTCGGGGTCCGCGCTCCACATTGCCCTACCCGATCCAATCTTGTCGGACCTGCACCCATATAAACCTCGAGCTCCGCCACTTCATTCCCTATCTTTGTCTCACTTGTTCACCACCCAGGGACCTCCACCGGCCGAGTGAGAGTGACAGCTTGCTCCAGCAGGTGTCGCAGCGAGGAGGGAGCAAGGGACCACTGATCCGGCAAGCCACCACCGCCGTGCTCCACCCAGAGCAGGAGCCAGAGCCTCGGACGTCGGCGCTCCTCGAGGCAAGGATCCAGAGCTTCCCAAGCTCGTCCCCAGTCGAACCATCCACTCAGGTAGCCTAGATTTCTTCTCTAGTTCTTTAATTTCTGATTAGCCCCAAATCACCCCGTCGCCGACCACCTCTGATTCCGGTCACATCCGCCTTCCACTCGATCATCGGGCTGCACCATAGCCTTTGCCTTCCTCTCGCGCACGTTCTGCACCCCTCCATTCAACCCAGCTCGCACAGGAGCTGGGGTTTCGAGATCCTCCGTCCACCCCCTCGCTGGAGCTCGACCACTTCGCCTCCCCGACTACTTTCACCACGCCTAACGGGGTCAAGGCAGTTTGCCCTCGACCCACGAGTTCACTGGCACACTTTGCAGGTTCATCCAGGCCCATCTGAGGGCTTGGACCATCAGGTCCAGCAGCTCCGCCTCCGCCCGACTCTCCAGAGCTCCTCGGAGCTCCATTGAGTCATCGGAGGCCTCCAGCAGACGAGGAGGGCCCGTAGCTTCCTGTTCCGATCATCAGAGGGCTTCCAGGAGGAGGCCAGCACCGTCACGACCCCGGCGAAGTTCGCCGGAGGCCAGTTCGTCCTCCATCCCTCTCTGTCGTCCGATCAGCTCCAGAGCTCCAGTTCAGATCTCGTCCATCCATTCCAGGAGCAGCAGCTACTGCACGATCTTCAGCAGGGCTGATCCACACCGTATGATGGCCGAGGCTTAGCCGCGACGAGTTTCCACCGTCAGATTCAGCACGTGGCGAGGCTCCGACCGTCCGATTCACCCGAAGGCTTCCTTCGTTGGGTGCCACCCCTTCCCAGCCGTCCGATCACTGATGTGGCGCCCATCCGTCGGTCGACTTAAATAAAGGGTAATTTACCCTTAGGCCCTTTTCTTTAGTTTAATTTCAGTTTAGTCCTCTAAATATTTTTAGAAGTTTATTTATGTTGGTACTTTTGCATGTTGGACCTTGCGCTTTATTTTATTCGCATTTATACCCCTGTTTGTAGTGTAGCACGTGCATCGACACGTGCCTCTTCGGGATATTTGCATTGTTAACCCTGTAGTTCTGGATGTTCTGAAATGAATGATTAGTTTTTTATAATTGCATTTATACCCCTGTGCGTGAATTAATTGTGCATGTGCGTTTATTTGTGGGTAAATTACAAACTAGTCCTCGGACTTTTGGTACCTGTTACCAAATAGCCCCAGAACTTAGTTTTCGTTACATTTAGGTCCCTAAGTGCCCCAGACATGCGCGACGCACGTGATTTCGTGGTATTTTTGCACGGGACCCCCAGAACTTTGGGTATTTGCACTCAGGTCCCTGTGCACAGTACCTAAGTTTTATTTTTGAATAAAATAGTAAATCAACTCCAAATCCAATGAAAATTGGACACATGGCTCATGCCATGTTGTAAAGTTTTCTAGAATTTTTGGAGACATTTTTGTTTTTATTTGATATTTTTAAAAAAATCAAAAACATCCATTTTCGTTATTGTCTAAATTAAAAATTCACAAAAAATATTAAAATTTATCTAAAAATTACAAAAAAATTAGCTACTGTTTGTTTTGGATTGTTTGATTTTCTGGCCAATTTTGGCTATTTTTCATCATATAGAACTCATAAAAATTGAAAAACACCTAAAAACTCCTAAAAATTCTAATAAATAATTTAAAAACCCAAAAATAATAATTAAGGTACCAAAATTTTCCTTGTTTCTTTCTCTTTACAGAAAAATTACCTCTAGGCTTATTGGGGACTTTTAGATATTTTATCTAAGTCCCTCAAGCTCGGCTGGACAGTACCTTTACTTTCTTACCTTGTTTGATTTTATGATTCTTACTGATTTGAAAAAGGCTTATGATTCTGTCCCACATGAGATATTGTGAAGAGTTTTGTAGAAGAGACAAGTACATGTCCTATACATTAACCTCATAAAGGATATGCATGATAGGTCTTATCTTGTGTAAGGATCCAGTCTAGGAAGATTGACTATTTTGACATCAACATTGGTTTACATCAAGGTTCAAATTTGTGCCCCATTTCTTTTTACTTTGATTATAGACGAGTTGACACGTCACATTCAATATGAGATACCTTGGTGTATGTTATGTGTTGATGATATGTTGATTAATGAGACTAGAAATGGAGTAAATTAAAAGCTTGAGGTTTGGAAACATGCATTGGAGACTAAGGGATTTTGTATAAGTAGGGCTAAGGCTGAATATATGGAGTGCACTTTTAATGGAAGCAATGATGAAGGAATCGAGGTGAAGATTGGTGATGATAACATTCAGAAGAGAGATTCTTTTATATACCCAGGATCTATTTTGCAACAAGATGGGGAAATTGATGAAGATGTTAGTAATAGAATCAATGCAGGTTGGTTAAAGTGGAGAGGAGCCTTTGTTGTTCTATGTGATAAGAAAATTCCTTTAAAAATCAAAGGAAAGGTCTATAAATCATCCATGATACCTTTTATGCTCTATGGATATGAATGTTGGCCACTGAACCATAGACATGTGCAGAGAATGGCAGTAGCAGAAATGAAAATTCTAAGGTGGATTTATGGACACATACACACACACACGTAAAGATCGGATTCGGAATGATGCAATCAAAATGAAAGTTGGTGTAGCTCCGATCGAGGATAAGATGTGAGAAAATCGCTTAAGGTGGTTTGGTCATTTACAAAGGAGGTCAGTTGATGCACCGGCTAGGAGATGCGAGTTTTAGAATGTTGAGCCGGCTAAGAGAGGGCAAGGAAGGCCAAGAAGTGTTGGAATGAGACTATATAAAGGGATATTAGTTTTTTGGATCTAAGCCCATGAATGACCCAAGATAGATATGAATGGAGGCAAAGAATACATGTAACCGACCATACTTGATGTGGGAAAAGGCGTTGTTTTTGTTGTATTAAGAATGTCTTAATTCTTATAATAATAAGTAAAATACAAATACATTTCTATATGCAAGAAATGTATGAATTCTTAACATTAATATACATTACATCGCATATATCGTAATATCTAATCCATAATATATTGCTGAAAAAATCAGAAATAAAACAATGAAGTTCATGTATTAATGACATTTAAGTTCTAGAATGCATCTTTCTTAATAATAAAGGAACACAAATTTATTCCCAAAAAGAGTCACATTTAAATTAATAACAAAGTAAAACTTTACTTGAAATAACGATCAAAACCAGCATTTTGTGGTGGGTGTGTATAATTTCATCTTCCTTATTGTTGCTCACACACCTTTATGTACTCACAGTAATTCTCTCATGACATCTCAGAGTACATATCTTTGCAATCAATTATGTATCGTTATATTCATGGTCTTCCATGTATAAAAATATTCACAAGCCAAGATAAGCATGAACGATATGGAACTGGTGTCCCTGGAGGCATGAGAGAAACATGAAGGAGTGGAGAAACCTTGTGATGATGATCGTAAAGGAAGTCAATAAAAAATTATTTACATTTTGCTAAAATAATTTTAGTTCATCGTATGAAATAGAAAATGTAGCAGAATAATTTGTGCATTCAAAAATTGTAAATTCTAAGGAAACAAGTTCTAAAATAATTTCTGATATTCATAATGAATATAAAAAAATAATCTGGGTTACCTCTTAAAGTGTGAGTTTCTAAAGTAAGAAACCTCTTGAATTAAGTTCGATCTATAGACGTCTCTCTCGTAGGTATTCCCACGAACCTGTACATCGACCAGGGCAACAAGAAGAGGTATATGAGAGATGGAGACTCTCAAGACTCTTTTATGTTTCAAGGGGCATGGAATTTCTATGGACTATTTCTCTCCAAAAATGTGTTGCAAAAGAAATGGCCTTACCCTCCTTTTATACTTACACCACATGTCCAACATGTGTATTGTAGTCCCTTGAATTTTAAATCAAGGGATTAGATCAAGTCCTAATTCAATAAGGAATATCTCCTTATTATCTTCAATTAATATTAACTGATTAATAATAAATAAGAAATAACTTAACTTAACTAAAAATAGTTAACATTGTTGCCTTTTTATCTATTAATAATTAACTTGATAATCTCGTTATCAAAATTAGAAAAATTATGTAATTAATCCTCAAAGCATACAAATCATATTCATGAGCCCAAAATTAAATGCAAGTCTAATTTACATCTACAAAATTAATGTGAATTAAATTCACACATTTCATGCCTTGGAAATATTATGTAAAACATGTTTACATAAATATTTATATGAATCATATCTGTATAAATATGAATCACTATTCGCATTAATTAAAGAGCTATATTTGTAAATCTTATTCACAAAATTACCCTTATAAAATAATGCAATAATAACTATTGTTATTACAATATTGACATAAATATGTATGAGTCCTAACCCAATTAGGACTCATGAGATACAAATGCATATACTTGATAGTAATGTTTGGAAGATCATACTATCCATGTGGTGACTTGAAATGTGGATAACTATCCAATTTCAGGGTTTATACCATTTTTGCAAAAAAAAAATGTCACCTATAAATGTTGAGCTCGAGCTGAACACTTTTACACTCTCGGTGAGCTCAATGAAACACATCACACTCTCCATGAGATAAACAAAGTATTGGTGAGTTGAATCCAGTTTCCTTGATTATTACTCATCATAGTCCAAATCATTTGGAGCTAAGAAATGATCTCAAGGATCTTGTATATTTCATTTCCATGATCATTTCTGTTTCCAAAATTTGGACATTGAAATTGGAATTGAAAATTGGATTCAAATGAATTGTGATTTAATCTAATTAAATCACAAATAATCTAGCTAAATTGAGCGATTAAAATCCATCTTGTTGCATCTTCCTCAGAATGGAAGTGTCATGGTAGATGATCCATTACAACAGATATAACCTTGAGTATTGTCAATACTCATTCATCCTTCATACTAAAAGACTTTGATAAATCTGAATTTCAAACCCTGATTTGATTGTCTTCTTCTAAATATATCAATAAATTTCTCATTTGATGATTTGACAATAATATTAATAATATACTTTCCAAAAGCATATATTAATATCTCGAATTCGTTTCTTATTTCATAAATAAGATGACCATGCATGGAATTGACACCAAATCATCTCATGAGTGAGCTCTATCCTCCGATCCATCAACTATAAACTTATATGATTCCTCGAGAGATCATACATCTCATATGATTTCATATGCACACCAATGAGTTAGTATATGGACCTTGGCTAGGTCACCAACCTATTGGTCTGTCAAATATGCATAATTAGGCCCTATAAATGCATATCTGTCTCAGGTCAAAAGATGTGTACCTGATCATGACAGTTACGATTCAGGTCTTAGTTTAACTCAATGTCATCAAGTCAAATATTTGACTTGATTATTCCAACACACATCATAAGTCGATTAAAAATCAGTCTTTAAAGAAAAGATTACCATCTCTTTCTCAGACTGGAGATTTGTATTGAATATTACATGTTTGAAGTCAGCGGTGTCCTCTCGGTCGCATGGTTTTCAATATAGTCATAGTACATAACCCTAATTGTACAAAGGGACCTTAATAGTAAAGTGCATTCATTCAATTATTTGTTTCATTTTGGATGGGCATGATAAAATAATAACTTTTAATGCATTAATCGGTTGCCAAGGGTTTACAAGTCCAACAGTCTCCCACTAGCCCTCAAAGCCATTCACATACAACTCTCAATCCCATATTAATTGTGTTAATCATCGATTGTTTATCAAATAGTCGGGTAAATTGATTAGTTACTCTGTCACTGGTGACTATGCCAAGTTCTGTTACAAACTTGCATACCTCAAGTGAACATTAACTATATCCAATGTAGTTACTGCATCTTATGTAGCCAATTCTTTACTTTTTCGAAACAACCATAGTGTTTTGCTTCATGCTACACTTAGCTCACAGGGCGCTATCATCTAAAAAAGTAAGATCCCTTAAGTTTACTTCCTTTCATCCATATCTGATTGGAAGTTTGAATCAGTGTACCCGAAGACTTGAATATCATTATCTCCACAAACCAAGACGTAATCTTGTGTTCTTCTTAAGTACTTGAAGACGTTCTTCACTTCAGTCCAGTGTTTCTCTCCATAGTAAGATTGGTAACAGCTTACCACTCCCACTATATGGCATATATTTGATCTAGTACACATCATGGCATACATCAAGCTTCATATAGTCAATGCGTAAGGACATCGAGCCATGGCTTTCTTTTCCTCAACAGTTTGAGGAGCCATCCCTTTTAGATAGGTGACTATCATGTCTTAAGGGTAGGAAGTATTTCTTGGAATTATCCATGCTGAATCTTTCCAATATATTCTTGATGTATCCTTGTTGTGATAGTCGTAATATCCTCTTTTGTCGATTTCTGAAAAAATCCAGATCCAAGATGTAAGAGACTTCTTCGAGATCTTTCATCTCAAAGGTATTGGACACCCATACTTTAATATTATTCATCATCTTTGTATCATTCCTAATGATAAGGATGCCATCTATATAAAGCACAATGAACACGGTGATGCTCCCACTAAGGTTCTTGTACACACATGGTTCATTCGGATCATGCACGAATTCATAACTCTCTATGGTTTCATCAAATCGGATGTTCCAACTATGAGATGCTTGTTTGAGCCCATAGATGGACTTCTTTAGCTTGCACACTATTCCTTCCTCTGCTCCATATAGATGTCCTCTTCGAGATATCCATTGAGAAAAGCGGCCACCCATCTGTCTGATGTCATAGTATGGGTGCAAGGAAAGCCTTTATGGATTTGAGCATGGCCACAGGAGAGAATGTCTCATCATAATCGATGCCTCACTCTATATGTAACCCTTGACTATGAGTTATGCTTTAAAAGTCTCTACCTTCCCATCGTGTCCCCTCTTTCTCTTGAAGATGCATTTGTACCCAATGGGTTTGACCCTTTTAGGTGAATCTTCGAGGGTTCATACACTATTATTGCATATGGAGTGCATCTCAGACATCATTGCTAGCATCTAGGTATCCATATACTTACCATCCAAGGCTTCGTCGAATGATGTGGATCATCATCAGACTCTTCTGACACATATAATATGTAACTTTCAGGTTGTCTTAAAACCCTAGAAGTCCTTCTAGAATGTACGATCATGTCATTTTCAACTATATCTTTTTCTGGTGTAGGATCTTCATCGATTTCGCTAGATTCGATTAGTTCCTTAACTTCCTTATTTTCTTGACTTCTAAGAAATTCATCTTCTAGAAACTTGACATCTCTAGAAACAAATATCTTTTGAGTCTCAAGATCATAAAGTTGGTATCAAATACCGTACTTTACGTATCCAATGAAGTAGCACTCTCTAGTGTGAGATTCCAACTTTCTTGCATCCACATTTTTAGCATGGACCAAGCAAATCCAAATCCTCAAGTGTCATACACTTGCCTTGGTACCATATCATATCTCATGAGGGGTTTTAGATACAGATTTGGATGGAATCTTGTTTAGGACATAAGTTGTAGTCTCTAGTGCATGTCCCCAGAAACTGACATGTAAATTTGCTTTACTCATCATTGATCTTACCATGTCCAGCATGGTTTTGGTGTGTCTCTTCACAATTCCATTGAGTTGAGGAGTACTTGGAGGACTAAGATTGGAAATAGTTCCTCTCTCTTTAAGGTATTCTTTGAATTCATCTGAGAGATATTCACCACCTCAATCAGATCGAATCCGTTTTATCTTCTTTCCTATTTGGTTCTCAACCAAAGACATGAATTCTTTGAACTTTTCAAAGGTTTTATGTTTGTGAAGTAATAAGAAGACAAAATCATTCCACGAATAATCATCAATAAAGGTCACATAATATTGATGTCTATTTTGAGTCGCAGTACGAAAGGGACCACATCTATCAGTATGTATCCAGTCTAATATACTTTCGCAACGTTCACTTTTGTAGAGTGGGGTGCCCTGAAAATTTTTCCACAAATAAAATGTTTGAATGTTGGTAAACCACTGACTTCTATGAAATAGAGGTCCATCCTTTACCAGTATATTGATCCTATCAACAGACACATGTCCAAGTATTTGATGTCATATCTTAGTTAAATGATCGTCATTCTCCATTGATCGTTTAGGAATTTTAACATTATTATTAATGTTAATTTTATCAATGGTATTGACATTCATAACAGAATCATATATGTTCAATTCATAAAGTCCACCTGGTGTTAGAGAACCATCTGCTATAAAATTACCATAACGATTTATGATAAGTTTATTATAGAAAAGAAATTGTATCCATGTCTAACCAGCTTAGATACATATAATAAGTTCCTTCTAACATTCAATACATAGAGACAATATCTAATATCAAGGACTCTCCCACTGGATAATGATAGTTTACATGTCCCTATGGCGATCGTTGTAACAGTTGCATCAAATCACATCTGGATGACTATCTCCCCACATCAAGATTTCTGGTATCTTGAAACATATGCAACTGATTGCATACATGTACATAAGCATCGGAATCAACAATCCAAATTCCTTCTCGTCCTATGAGTAAGTTGGTTTAAATGATGAATGTGGATTCTTATTTTGACAATATTATACCTTTGTCCTTGTCTAAAGTCTTTCGAAATTTTAGATGGTTAATCTTCAAGAATCATGGCTTATTGCAGTGATGGTAGACACCCATCTCTATGGGTGTCAGATGTGTTGAAGCTTTAGAAGATTGATCAATAGTTTAACCTTTTTTCTTCTTTTGGATCAAACCCTTCCAAAATCCACACTTCCTCTCTCTCTCTCTCTTCCCTTTAATCTATGCAACCTTTGCACCGCTAGAGGAAAATTCTTTCATCATATTATCCTTAATGGATTTTAATATAGAAGAGTGTGATTCACATCCGCATACATCTTCTTTATATTCAGGAGGATTTCATGAGCGGATCAATGTTTATAAGTTGATTTTGAAGTACATTAGACAATGATCCAAGAATATAGCAATGAGCGATCAAATGATCATTGTCCCACTTCTTGTTGAAATGGCATGCATCCTTTGTCTGAGGGTTCTAATACTTCACAGACGATAGCACATAAGCTATATGTTCTTTCTCAAGTATGAGGTCCAAATTATGGATCCATTCTAAATCATTTGGATTGGTCAAATAATTGACCTCAAGCAGATTGTTAAGTGGGTTGAGAGATTTCATTTGAAAAAAAAAACAGAATACAGTTTAATATCTTGATTAAGGATACTAAATAATTTATTTTTTTACATCAAGCGTTCTCATTTTTTTTGTACCTTGAAATGCTTTCCCTTATAAGCTTTCAAAGCATGAGGCGGGCTAACCAAAGACCTCACTACGAGATATGAGTCTCCTTTCTATTTTTATTACACCCTAGTAAGATAAGAAAACGCAATTACAATGAAAGAAGCAGGGACTTGTATTCTCAGATCGGTCTTCAACACCCACACCCCCACATATATGAAGTTAGCATGTTATCGATTAAACGAACCGTCAATGAGCGAATATTAATTTAAGCTAGGTGCAATCTAATTCTGCCTCAATAATATGAGGAACATCATTGGGGTTACTATGTATACAGTCCATCTCTTTCGAGAAACAAAGAATTTGATCCATGTGAATTTGTATTCCGGAGTCATGACTATGCATTAGCGTCTCCAAAAATACAACCCATGATGACGGAGTTCTCCGCAATGATGGGAGACCATGGATGTCATCATATGACTTAGTCCATATCATGTTTAAATTAATGATTAATCATTTCAAATCATATTCTCATTATTAATCTAAGGGATAGAGTTAGGACACGTGATTATTGTCGATTTTACTCCAACAATGACACTTAAGCGGTTCTACTAGGGTTTGATCCTTTTATGCACTTGATGTTACTTTATAGTATTACACCCTCATTTGGTACAGTTTAATGTTCTAATTTTAGTTGTTAAAGTACGCCATGACTCTTCGTGCCACCTTTCATCGAAATAGATCTAGCTAGGTCAGACAGACAATGCTAACAGGGAGCGCTTCCACTATAAATGCGATGTATGGTGCCAATTAAGTAAGCAATTAGAATGTCCACGACCTACACACCTTCACCGAATCAATTCGAGATAATACAATCGGTACATACTGTACTACTGAGGTTGTATCTATTTTTCGATCGTATGTGATACTATATAATAACTATAAGATATTTTAGGAATTAAAACTCCATTTAGTTTCTCAAAAGGTCTGCGCAACAACCTAGATACTTTTTGAAAATATTTTTCAATTTCAAAAGGTATTATTCAACAATCTAGACACTTCTTTTAATCAAAATAATTTCAATTGTAAAGGAAGTCTAGTGCAACAATCTAGACAATTAATAATTTTTATTGTATTATAAGCATTCAAGTGTATAAATAATCAGAGAAAATATAGAATAAAAAGACTTCCTAATTTATTGCAGATATTCAAAAAATAAACAAATAATGATAGCTAATTCTAACTTGCAAGCTGCGACCATCGCACTTCAAATTAGAAGACATCATATAACTTGGACTTAAAATTCATTGTGACCTTAAATATTTATAAAATACTAGGATCAACTCCTGATGTCAATATAGAATATATATTTCCATCAATTGAGTCCCAAATTATAAGAAATAAGTTAGTTAAAACAATCGAGTCCTCTTCCAAATGGACTTATAGAGAAATCCAATTTCTCGAGATCGCAGGGTCGAAATCGCGCAAAATATTTTTGCATTGATTGGGAACTTGATCTTTGACTTATTAATCAATATTTTATAATGTTATATGATCTAAAAATAGTATCTAAAAATTCACAATTTTAGTACGATGATCTTTGATTGAAATCGGAGTCTGCAATCGCTTTTAACATTTGAATCTTCTACCGTTTGCCACCAACAATTGGTGCATCTTTTGGATATGCGTCCAGACCTTCTATAATTCATATATATCCCAAAATTATTCTTAAAAATAAGGGGTAACAGTAGCAACTTTTAAAGTCACCGAGTCATTTGAATAATTAAAACTATTGCAAGACTATGTACTTGATAATCAGGATAAGCTAGCTGATTGTTTATCAGACTTGGATGCAATCCAAATCCTCAAAGCTAAAGCTCTAATATCAATTAAAGGAATTAAATAAAAATATTATTTATATTTTATTTACTACGCTTAACGAAAATGCTGAATATTTAGCAAACAGTTTGCCAAAACAATCTTAGTTCATCGTATGAACTAGAAAATGTAGCATAATAATTTATGCATTCAGAAATTATAAATTCTAAGGAAATAATTTTCAAAGTAATTTCTTATATTCATAATGAATATAAAGAATAAATAAGAGTTACCTCTTTAAACATGAGTCTCTAAAATAAGAAACCTCTCGAATCAAGCCAGATTTGCAGAAGTCTCTCTCGTAGTCGTGGAGACAAATCGTATAGCTTCCTATGAACCCAGACATCGACGAGAGCAACAAGAAGAGATGTTTGAGAGATGGAGACTCTCAGACTCTTTTATATCTCAATTTACATGAATATTCTAAGGAGTATTGCTCTCCAAAATTGTGTTGCAAAAGAGACGGTCTTACCCTCCTTTTATACTTACACCACATGTTCAACATATGTCCTATAGTCCCTTGAATTTTAAATGAAAGGCTTAAATCAAATCCTAGTTAAATAAGGATTATCTCCTTATTATCTCCAATTAATATTAACTAATTAACAATAAATAAACAACAACTTAACTTAACTAATATCAGGTAAAGTTGTTGCCTTTTTATCTATTAATTACTTAACTTGATAATCCCATTATCAAAATTAGAGAAATTATGTAACTGATCCTTAAAGCTTATGAATCATATTTATGAGTCCAAAATTAAATCTAAATCTAATTTACATGTACAAAATTAATGTAAATCAAATTGACACAATTTCATGCCTTGGAAATTCTATGTAAATCACATTTACATAAAAATTTCTATGAATCATATCCATGTAAATATTAATTATTGTGAATCACTATTCAAATGAGATATATTTTTGAATCTTATTTACAAAATTACCCTTATAAAATAATGCAATAATAACTATTATTATTACAACATTGACATCAATAGGTATGAGTCCTAATCCAATTAGGACTCAAAAGATACAAATGCAGCTACTTGTAGATAATGTTTAGGAGATCATACTATCCATGTATAGTAACTTGAAATATGAATAACTATCCAATTTCAGGGTTTGTACCATTTTTTTTCAAAAATCTATCACCTACAAATGTTGAGCTTGAGTTGTAACACTTTACACTCTCAGTGAGGTCAACAAAATGCTTTCACACTCTCCATGAGTTGGACAAAGTATCGGTGAGCTGAATCTAGCTTTCTTAACCATTTTTAATCATATTCCAAACCATTTGGAGCTAAGAAATGAGCTCAAGGAGCTTGTTTATTTTCATGATCATTTCTGTTTCCAACATTTGTGCATTGAATTTGGAATTGGAATTGGATTCAAATGAATTATGATTTAATCCATCACAAATAATCTAGCTAAATGGAACCACTAAAATCCATCTTATTTCATCACTCCCTCGGAATGGAAGTGTCATGGTAGATGATCCATTATAACAGATGTAACCCTGAGTATTCCTAGTACTCATTAATCCTTCATAATGTTAGACTTTGGTAAATCTGAAGTTCTAATTCTGGTTTGATTGTCTTCTTCAGAATATCACAATAGATTTCTCATTTGATAATTGAGCGATAATATTAATCATATACTTTTCAAAAGCATATATTAACATCTCAAATTCATGTATTATTTCATAAACAAGATGATCATGCATAGAATTATCCCCAAATCATCTCATGAGTAAGCTCTGTCTCTCGGTCCATCAACTATGAACTTGTGTGATTCCTTTGAGAGATCATACATCTCATATGATTGTATATGCATGCATACACGTCGGTATATGGACCTTGGTTAGCTCACTAACCTATTGGTCTGTGAAATATGCATACTCAGGTATATAGATGCATATATATATATATCCGGTCAAAGGATGTGTGCCTAATCGTGACAGTTCCGATTTATATCTTAATTTATCTCCATGTCATCAAGTCAACTACGCAAATTCATTATTCCAACACTTTTGAATATCCATTCCTATGCAGAGGACCTGCATCATGAAGTTGGATGGAAATCAGTCTTTAGACAAAGATTCCCATCTCTTTCTCAGACTGGAGATTTGTATTGAATATCACATGTTTGAAGTCAATGGTGTCCTCTCAGTTGCATGATATTTAATATGGCCATGGTACATAACCCTAATGTACAAAGGGACCTTAATAGTAAAGTGCATTCATTCAGTTATTCATTCATTTCATATGGACATGATAAAATAATAACTTTTATTACATTAATGGACCGTCAAAGGCTTACAAGTCCAACAGTTCAATTAGGAGACAGTCTCTATGATAGAGGTGCTCATTCAAAAGGAGGCAGCACAACAAAGTATAAGCCAAGAAAGATTTCACAACTGACACCATAAAAATTCAGAGAGAATTCATGAAGGCCCTAAAGATTGAGCCACCCGCAACCCGATGACAGAGGACAATTCATATGCTTGAGGACATACTTCAAGCGTGGGCTATGTAGTGGGAAGGATCATGTAAGGATCGCATTCCTCTGGTAGAGTTCATGTATAACAGTGGTTGTCATGCTACCATCAGCATGCTCCTTTTAGGTGAAGATGTACCATGTAGTTGATGAATCTATGATTAGTCTACTTTATACTTAAATTTTATCCTAGTTACTAAGCAAAAACATAAAAAAATATTCATAAAATGATAAAATAACAAAAATAAGTCAAGCAAACAAATGAACTAATTATGCATTGTTAACTTGTAAATATGTCCATCAAATACAACCACATAAAATGGTAACAAATAAGGAGTTGAAACCCTCTATATGTATTCTTATATATATAAGCCCAAACTTCCTCAATTTTTTATAAATCTATATTAACTCCAAATGATATGAAATCAACTCCTTTGCGTGTATAGCATTAAAATTAATAAAAGAAAAATCGTAAAAAATATTAACATGTATATATGTTAAATAAATCCAAACCCTATCCCAATCATACAATCAACTTGTAAATACATATTCTTAATGCATTTTAATTTAGTATATGAATAACAAATCAAACTCAACGTAGAGGGGGAAACCCATTCATGTTGCAAGATGTCGAACAATGAGTGTTGACTTTGACCGTTCGTAGTTAATACTAGTATCCATGGTATGTATTCACTAGTAGAGTTGTAGAAGTCATTGAGTATCTTCTGTAGTTTTAATTTTAGTCATGTAACATGATTGGGGACTTTATTCATAATTTAATATATGGTTGATTGTTGGAAACCATCAATATATAATGTTGTTGTAATATTTTTCTTATTTAATATATAAAGGTGGATATTGATGAGTATCTGGACCCTTGAGAGTTTAAGTGGACTGGGTCGGTTCACAGTTGGATCTGACTCTCTTTTGGGATAGGGCATCACAGATAAGACCTTGATCCGCATGTTAGAAAAATGATGATGGCGAGAAGGACAAAAGTTTAGCAAGAAGGTGTTGTTCCTCTCCGCGTTCAAGTAATGGCCATATAGTTAGAGAAATGGCATCCAAGTGATGTTCCTTGGACCAGTCCACCCTTCTCTCTTGATTTCATGGGAGATTTATAGCTTGAAAACTCAACAAGTTATTGGACAATAAGGAGGATGTGTCCAGGGGTAGTTTCCATGAAGTTGGAGGGGAATCTCACTACAGGGAAGTATAGAACATGCGACATTCTTCTTCCATCCCCTATGAGAGGATGACCGTCTCCTTTGATCAATGGGGACGGTCGCATGACCGTCTCTACAAGCTACATCCCATTTGTCCTAGGGAATGGTATACCAACATCCCCTATAATTACACTTCGAGGATGGTCGCGACCGCCCTTCTACTACGACCAAAGGGGACGGTCGCAACTGTCGCCTACAATCAAGTAAGAAGGCACGATCGCGACTGTCCCCTTCGAAGGACAATGGGGACGATCGCGACTGTTTCCGATACTTCACTGGACCATACCCTATGATTCTCAATGACGGAGTACTTGTGCCTTAGGGGACGGTCCGACTATCCCCATTGATTCTCTGCTACTAAAAAATAGGTTACCTACTGATATGACCTTCATTTTACCCTACATCAACTAACATTGATCATTCATTACATTCATTACATGTATCAATAAAAACTCTTCATCATAAAGAGAAGGATCAAGAATGAAATACACATTCATTGCACATATAAAATTACAAGAAATTTTCTAAAAGGAGTAATGCTGAGAAATTCAAATTAAACTACTCTACCATAAATTGTTCAAAGCGGTTAAACAACAAAGTACACTACTCTACATTATATTGTCCAAACTATCTATACATTAATTAAACTATTCAGTCACTTCTTCCCTCGATGAAGGATGCTCTTCCCCTTTTCATTCCTTTTGGCTTTGTCTCTCCTCTCTACTCTCTCTGCCTCGACATCCCTTCTACGGATAATGACTTTACGATGAATCGACTAATATGGTGAGACACTAGATTGCTCCTCATCTTCATTGTCACCATCGTCCTTGTCACTATTATCATATTTCTCATTTTTAACAACGGTCATCAAGCCATTTTTGGGATCCGGCATCTACTATATGTGATTTTCCATCTTCTCGCAGATGGTTAAGGAATAAATCAAAGTAAGGATCCTTACGATCACCATCGTCTTTGGATATTGCCCCACAAGGCCTCATCTTTGCACAAGCCTGAAATTTGAAAACATCACAAGAAAAGATAATTAATAATAAAATCAATTGAACACACTTTTAAGATAAAAATGAAAAAAAAACATACATATTGCACCACACACTCTACCATGGATTCCAACACATTTCACCATACAATACCATACCACACATGAGACCAAATAAGGCCTAAAAATTTAAAAGATTAAAAAAAATAAAAAAAATATACAACATAAAGGCTCAGGATATGTATCATAACTTTCAATTAGTACTGCTTGTATCTTAAATGTATGCAACTTAAAAGATTAAATTCATAAGTATTTTGGAAAATGATCTTCCATATTGAGTTCCTACTCTAGGTTTTCTGTAACCTTTTCCTTGTGTTCCATTAGCAAGATAATGACCCATGATGAATGTGAATTAGCAACCTGAGATATATGCCCTAAGGCTATTAATGTGATGCCATAGAAAGTGCACGACTAATATGTCATGGACCTTATTGAGAAACTATCCTCTTACTAATCTAATGGAAATCGACCTATATGATTATCTTTTATAAAATCACTTATCTTTCAATGTAGTCATTTTATAGAAAGATAGTCTTACTAATTATTTTCTTGAGTATTACATAGCACAAACAATCGACTAGGAGAATTCCCCATCAATTATCTCAAATATGATCGTAGCTTCCTTTCTGTCTAGTCATTCACCTTTTTAAAATAACTACATACCCAAAATATCATCCAAAGAGAAACTTATTTTTATATTCTCTTTGATCTCCATACTACGAAAAATATCTCATCAAGGGTGTTTGTTGACGCATATAGAGTAGTGCATGTATCCCTTCTTTATTTTTATTTTCAGTTGTATGCTTTATGTAATTTACCCATAGGCTACTCTCCAATATAAGAGAGCTTAGGGCTTATGGAATAAACAAGTGGTTCATTTTTCCCAACATGGTATCAGAGCGACGGTCCTAGACCGGAGTTCTCGAAACCCTAACCCTACCCCACCCCACCCGCCGGCCTCTCCTTCTCTCTCCATCCCATCGGCACCGCCGGAGATCTCCAGCGCCGGTGCTCCAACATCCTCGCACCACTGCCCTCCTACCGGTGCTCCCCTGTGCTGCGCCTCTGTGCGCTGTGCGCGAGCGTGCGCCTGTGCACGCTGTAGCGCCTGTGCGCCTGTAGCGTCTGTGCACGCTTGTGCGCCTGTGCACGCTGTAGTGCATGTGCGCGAGCGTGCGCCCCTGCGCCTCCTTGCGCCTGTGCGCGAGCGTGCCTTGGCGCCTGTGCATCGCCAGCATCTTCTCCTGCGCATCGCCTGTGCATCTCCAGTGCTGTAGCGTGCATCTCCAGTGCACGCATCTCCTCTAGCGCGCATCTCCTGTCCGCGCTTCTCCAGTTGCGTGTGTGCGTGCTTCTTGCGCGTATGTACATGTGCTAAGCCCTAAGCCCTAAGGCAAACACATCTTCATCTACATGGGGTTAGTTGCTTGAGGTCTACACATGCAACTAAGCCCGTCTATGTCATTGAAGACGAATCTCATCCTCTGTCAGTCGCTCAGTCTTCCATCTCCAGTATGTCAGAAAGCAAGGCAGATATCCCGTCTATTGGCGCCTTTCGTGGTCCAACGCCTATTGTCAAGATGGACGGTACAAACTATGAACTGTGGGCAATACAGTTCATGAGTATGATGAAGTCAACGGGTAAGAAGCACATTCTTACCGAACCAGAGCCTGTTGAGAAGACTGGAGCTAATGCCTCTTGGGAGGCGGATGCTGCATACGCCAAAGTATGGCTATTCGGTACACTGGTAATTGAGATTGCAAATGACATTCTACATCAACCCACAGCCAAAGATATGTGGGACATCCTGGCGGCCACATATTCCCAGGCGTAGAATGAGACAAAGATTCTGCAACTCCAGCATGATATCTTCACTATCAAGCAGAATGGTCTCCCTCTACATTCTCTCTATACATCATTGAGAGGGATGTTCGAGAAGCTCTATAGCTTTATGCCCCTGACAGCCACGCCAGAACAGCAGAAGACATATAGGAACACAACTATGGTGGGCATGTTCCTGGCTGCACTTGATCCTGAGTATGAGGCGGCACGATCACAGATTTTGGCCGATTTTACTATTCCTCCCATGGAGGAAGCTTTCCATAGACTGAGTCGGATCACAGTTCCTTCCACAGCCCCTAGTCAGAATTCTTCAGTCATGGCAGCCAACAGAAGTCGCGGATTTCATCACCAGGGCCGTGGACGTGGACCTCGTGGAAGAGGTGGCCGCACTAGGCCAACATGTACCTACTGTCACCGAGTTGGACACAATGAAGACACATGCTACTCGAAGCATGGATTTCCTGCATCTGCACGAGCTGTTGAGCAAATAGAGCCTCCATCTGCTGCTACTTTGGATCAACGGTTCGACGATCTAGTTGCCCGTCTGAGGGGCATTATTCCACCATCTGGTCCAGCACCGACTACAGAGAATCATTCTGATGCCGCTGCTTCTGCCTCTGCGTCTACCAGTGCTTCAGGTAGTATACTTGCACTCAACAGTAGTAGATCAGATACATTACCATAGATTATGGACTCGGGCGCTACACATCACCTATGTGGCGACCAGAGTCTACTTACAGGATACACTCAGATCCCTCCAGGACGGACAGTAGTAATTGCCAATGGTACACATTCCCCCATCACTGGTCAGGGGGAGATTAGATTGACATCTTTTATGCAGCTCAAGAATGTGTTACATGCACCTGATTTTTCAATGAATTTGTTGTCAATTAGTCAGATTACGAAGGATCTACATTGTCGGGCAATTTTTGATCCATCTTCTTTGATTTTTCAGGACACCCATATGGGCAATGTGATTGGTCGTGGCTATGAGCAAGGAGGCCTCTACCGCCTGAATCAGACCCCATTTGCTGGAACCTCATCCTCTCCTTCTGGACAAGTATCTACTTTGTTGTGGCATCTGCGCTTTGGTCATTTACCGCTTTAGAAGTTGCGTCAAGTGTTACCTTATGGTCTTTCTCACACACCTATTCATTGTGAGGCGTGTCAGTTGGGAAAGCATCACAGGTCGTCCTTTCCCAGTCGTCCAGGTCGGAGTAGTACCTCCAAGTTCGAGTTATTTCATATTGATGTCTGGGGTCCGAGTCGTGTACCTGATCATCAGGGACACAGATTTTATATAGTATTTGTGGATGATTTTTCTAGAGTGTCATGGGTGTTTCTGATGAAAAATAAATCTGAAGCAGGAAATATCATTATCCATTTTCTGAATGAAATACAAAATGTTTTCTCCACATCTGTGAAGTTTGTGAGAAGTGATAATGCTTTAGAATTGTGCACCAATGTTCTTGCCAATTATTACTCCTCAAAAGGGATTGTTCACCAAACATCTTTGTGCTCATACATCTCAACAGAACGGAATTGCTGAAAGGAAACATCGTCACCTTCTTGATGTCACAAGATCACTCCTTATACAGAGTCATGTTCCCTACTCCTACTGGGGTGATGCAGTTCTCACTGCATATTACCTAATCAATCGTATGCCTTCTTCTGTCTTGAATGAACAGATTCCGTTTTCCCTCATTCATCCTGGCAAGGATCTGTTCACTCTTACTCCTCGTGTGTTTGGGTCGGTTGCATTTGTCCATCAGTTGTCGCCTGGTACTAACAAGATCTCTCCTAGGGTTGTCAAATGTGTTTTCGTCGGGTACTCCAGAACTTAAAAGGGGTACAAGTGCTTTGATCCTCTGCGTCGACGGTATATGATCAGTGCAGATGTTACATTTTTTGAATTTGTTATGTATTTTTCAGCCTCAGGAGACAAGCAGCTACCACCTCTATCTACTGATGCCATATACATGACACCACCACCTCAGATGCCGTCACCAGCACCACCACCTCAGATGCCGTCACCACCACCACCACCACCACCACCTATCTCACCGCTACCATTCCATTATACCCGCAGGCCTCCTCCCGCTTATGGTCATGACTCGTCTACTAACTCGCCTATGGTATGTAATGAAAATATTACTGTTGATGGATCTGACGACATTTCTGAGCAGGATATGTTGCAGGGGCCAGATGAGACTACAACTGATTTAGATGTTCCCATTGCTCTACGCATGTCGAAGAGGAGCTGTGTTACATATCCATTATCAGCATCCGTGTCTTTTGAGAGGCTATCTGGATATTTCAGGTCATTTGTTGTGGCACTGTCAGCTGTAGATATTCCACGAAATCATCAAGATGCTCTGCAGGACAGTAGATGGCGACTAGCAATGGAGGAAGAAATGGCGGCACTTCAGTCCAGAGGAACTTGGAGTTTGGTTCCTATACCTCCAGATGTGAACCTGGTGAGCTGCAAGTGGGTGTTTACAGTGAAGCACAATACAGATGGCTCTATTGACAGGTACAAGCGCGTCTTGTTGCACGTGGCTTTACACAGACATACGGGGTGGATTACCTTGACACATTCTCGCCTGTGGCACGTCATTCCACTCTACGGATCTTGTTGTCAGTTGTAGTTGCTAGAGACTGGCCGCTCCATCAGCTGGACGTGAAGAATGCATTCCTATATGGAGATTTGCAGGAAGAAGTTTATATGCAATAGCCACATGGTTTTGCTGTTGAGGGGGAGTGTTCCAAGGTATGCAGGTTACATAAGGCTATCTATGGCCTTAAGCAGAGCCCCAGAGCATGGTTTCAGAAGCTCTCAGATCTCTTCAAGAAACAAGGATACAAACGCTCCAATGCTAATCATTCCTTGTTTGTTCAGAAGACTGCTAGAGGTATCATTGTAATCATGGTTTATGTTGATGACATCGTGATTACAAGAGATGATGAGCAGGGCCTAAAGCAGGCGAAAGAAAAACTGGGAACCGAATTTGTCACCAAGGACTTGGGAGTCCTTAGATATTTTCTGGGGCTGGAGTTTGCTAGAAATCCATATGGATTAGTAATGTCGCAGAGGAAATATGTTACAGATCTATTGAGTGAAACAGGTATGCTTGGGTGTCGGCCTGCTATGACACCAATGGATCCCAGCATGAAGCTTTATGATGATGACAAGGAGGAGGTAGACAGGAGAAGGTACAGAGAACTGGTAGGCAAACTACTGTATGTCACGATCACTAGACCTGATATATCATTTGCAGTGAGTCGCGTGAGCCAGTTCATGGAGCAACCACATCAGGTCCATATGAATGAAATACACATGATTCTGAGATATCTAAAATCATCTCCAGGTGCAGGCTTGCTATTTAAGAAGGGAAAGGAGATCTCTATCACAGCGTGTGCTGATGCAGACTATGCAGGATGCCCCAAGGACAGGAAGTCCACTTCAGGATTTGCAGTCTATGTTGGAGATGCTCTAGTCTCGTGGTGGAGCAAGAAACAGACAGTGGTAGCTAGATCCAATGCTGAATCTGAATACAGGGCTATGGCCCAGGCTAGCATAGAAATGATGTGGGTGAAAGCTCTACTTACAGATCTATGTCTTGATATACTGCTTCCTATGAAGTTGGAATGTGATAATCAGGCAGCCTTGTTCATTGCAAACAACCCAGCCTTCCATGAGAGGACCAAGCATATTGAGGTTGACTGTCAGTACATACGTGACATGATTCAGAAGGGGTTCATTGCTACATCTCATGTCACCTCAGAGAATCAAACTGCTGATATATTTACCAAGGCATTACTTCGAGGCCCATTCCAGAAGTGTGCGTCCAAGCTGAGCATGATTGATATCTATGCTCCATCTTGAGGGGGAGTGTTGATGCATATAGAGTAGTGCATGTATTCCTTCTTTATTTTTATTTTCAGTTGTATGCTTTATGTAATTTACCCATAGGCTACTCTCCTATATAAGAGAGCCTAGGGCTTATGGAATAAACAAGTGGTTCATTTTTCCCAACAGTGTTTTCTTATTATGACTTTCAAATCCAATGTAGTCAAGGGTATTTTATTCTTACATACTACAATCCATATCACAAATAGACATACCATGATCCATGCCACAATGTATAAATAACTTACATACCACAATCAATATATTAATGCCAAACCATTTAATATTAAAACAAGGCAATATAGCTCCAAAAAACTAGTACGTTAAAGGAGATACCTCGAGTAGGGATAAGTGATACATTGCACAAGGAATACAACGTGTAAACAAGTTATATGCCACAATCCATAGCAAAATATAATACATTACACAAGGAATACAATGCATAAACAAGTTATATGCCACAAGTAAATATTGCGACATGTAATAAAACTCTAAAAATAAGTAGCTAAAAATAGATACCTCACAGAGCAAAATGGACAAGAATGGAGATAAAGGAGCATTGGCAATCACCACTAGAATAAGTGGGAGGAGTCCATCAACCATGGAGGCTCGGCGGAGGCGAGGGGCGACGAGTGGCGATGAGGGTGAAACAAGAGTATTTGGGGAAGAATGAAAGGAAATGAGGCATGCTGGGGTTTTTTTCAACCTGACCATCGATGACAGTCATTACGCCACAGGGGACGGTCGTGACCGTCCCCTATAGTTCTTGAGGGAATGGTCACTATATCATTATGGGATGGTCACTACGACCCCTAGACCCATAAGTGAAGCTGGCAGAAGCATATTGGGGATGGTCGTAACCATCCCCTTTGGCCTCCCAAGTGACTGAAATTGTGCTAGCGAGGGGGCGAGGGGAGAGGGGACGGTCCCTAGCAAACGTCCCCTCAGGTCCTAGCCCCATAAGTAACGCTGGTAGAAGCATATTGGGGACGGTCTGAACTGCCACTTTAGGCCTCCATAGTGCGTGAAATTATGCCAGTGAGGGGGCGAGGACAGATGGGATAGTCACTAGCTACCGTCCCTTATGCTTCATGACTGAAGGAGATGATGAATCGTGGTCCGTCATCTAAAATGCACGTATAGGAGACAATTATTAGATGATCGTTAAAGGATACGATCGTAACTTGACTGCCACTTGTTCTCGTCCAAAAAAATCTCATTTCCTGTAGTGTTTGTGTTTTGAAGTGACGACGATGAAGGTGGAAAATGGGGTTAATTGTATGTGACCTCAGTCCTCCTACCGAAGGTGGAATGCAACTACAATGCAGTAGGGTAATTACCTGCATTGCGTGTGCATGACATTAATGTCGTCTTTGAGCTAAGCTCTTGAGAGCTCATGCTAGGTCTAAAGAAGGGGATTTTCAAGGGTCGATTCCACTTTGCGTAGAATGAGCTTTCATATGTAAAAAGGACTAAAATATTACTGGACAATAAAAATGTATTTATCCCCTTATGCAATATTAGATTACTCTATATGTGATGTATATAACTAAATCATATAGTCTTACATAATAATTATATTTTTAGTAGTGTATGTTGATTTGATTGACCATAGACACTAAATCAAACATAAAAAATGTGGTATATACAACTCCATTAAGTTAATTTTTATCAAGTTTAATGTGTATATTGTGATGGTATGAATATGCCATTCTTAAAGGTTGCATATATAGATAGACGGGTCTTAAGATTAAATAATGTGGTATCACATTGATATAAAGAGTGAAATATTTTTTGTGGGAAATGAACAAGAGCTTTAAAAGTGAACCTTTTTATTAATTTTATATACACTATGCTCCTAATGGTTCAAGAGGTAAAATGTGCATAAATGAATGTGAAATGCAAATATTCAGAGTAAGAAATAACTCAATTTAATTATAATAGCCTAATAATCAGATCCTACAAGGATATTGAGAAAAATAGTTATTTACTGAACTCGAATAATCATATTAAGCAATTGACATGGTATTAGCACTATGCCTAAGGTAAGATCAGTGCTAACATAGTAGGTCTATGATTAGTTCTACCTGAATGAAATGATGCAATCTGAACTTTAAGGAATATATATTAGGGACCTTTTCAAATGAGATGGGGTCTCATAAAGATTATAGTGAGCCAACCATAATTATGGTTGGATTAAGAATGGATGGATGAGATCAAAACCACTATCATTATATGGAATGATTTTGATGAAAAACTATTTCTATATTTAGAGGATACGAACCTGCAATTTTCAGGGGAGAGTAGAGGAAAACACGGGTCTACAAATTAGGCATAACTAATTCATTAAAAACATATTTATGGCCGGCTATTTTATATATTAAATACCAAAGAGTTCAAAAAAGGTTACTTTTTAAGTATACTTTATTGAATAAGGTTTGAACGAATTGCTATTGTAAGTTACTTTTTTGAAATAGAGCTAATAAATTTACAAAAAAATGTTCATATTTTGTTGGTTTTAATAGCAGCAAATGTACTATATTTATGTCATGATGATTGGTTAAATAATTTAGGAGGAAATAAAATGGTATCCAAAGGTTAATGAGGTTTCATTACGAACAATTTCAATTATTGAACACTGTAAATATGTTATGGTCTAAAAAAACAAATGTATTTTACAAAAAAAAATCAACAATAATTAATTAACAGTTTTCACAATTAATTTTTACGTCGAAATTTGAATAGATTGGAACAAATTTGAAATTTGAAGGCATAATAATACAAACACTTGGTTGGTATTCGAAATAGCATATATTACTGAAATTTAAATTTTAAGCAAATTTAATATAAACTGATGGTCTCAACAATGTATACTCCGATGTTTGAAAATAATATTAAGATTAAAATATTTGTAATTTAATAATTATGCAAAATTGAATTTTAATTAATTTTTTCTTAAATTTGATTTGATTTATACATATATTTACAGAAGTTTTGAAATAAAAGAATACTATATTACAAAATTCGTTGGATTAAAAAATATATTTCCTATTGGATGGTTCCGACTTTACAATTAAAAATTAACATTGAGTTATAAATGGAAAAAATTAACTGAGTAATCATGAGGACCTATCGACGGGTGCTTATGATAATAATAAAAGAAGGAAAGTAATAATTTACTTTCGTAAAGGGGAGCTCACGGTCAGCTCCGACATTTCCGAAATACTCGGAATTATTGTTAATAGGTTAAGAATTTCCATAAAAATAGGATAGGGGGCGATTTTGATGGTGGTTTTCTATTGCAAATCCGGTTTTAATCATGTCCATCGATCCGAATCCAACGGCTGGATATTGCGGTTCATCATAATCACAATGAGACCTCGTCTCATTTGAAGTTTCTCCTATATATATATATAGTTAGGTGTGGGATGAACCTTGATTCGGGCGCACTTCATGAAGCAAAAGTGCATCTGAGACGATCATTCAATTTGTGATAGTAGCTTGAGAGGCTAGCTAGTACTGGAAACAAAAGGCAGATTTGGAAGGTCATCATTCGAGGCATGCATTGATGTTTGGGAAGGTGATCGCAATATCTAATCCCTCCATTATGTATAGTATGCAACATTCCCCTTATTCCTTGCATAAATGTCCTAGAAAAGATGCCATCCTAATCAAGAGTAATATCCTCCCAATGAAAACCAAGAAATCTTAAAAGCTCTTCAAGGAGCCCATCCAAAACAAAACCTCCGTAAATTACCCAAAATCTTATTTCCCAAATCGGATAGAAAGAATCTGAAGGAGTCTTTTATGAGTAGGAGCAAAAAAAATCAACATAGAAACATATGGCAACACTACAAGGACCCAAATATCTTTTTTAGAAGAAAATCTTCTCTTTTCTTGTTCTAAAAAAAGAAAAAGAAAAAAGTCCCAATAGAACAGGGACTACGTCGGACAGCTCATCCATACCCCCACTCCCCTACTTTAGGAATCAAACAGCCAAAAGATTCCCTATTAAGCTCCCCTGATATCTTCTCCACCATCCGATCCAGATCTAACGATCCAAACCCTCCTTCTTCTCGGACAAGCGCAAGCCCTACTTATCCATCCGATCACAATCCAACGGCATCAGCTCCCCAACTTCAGCCCTCGCCGTCAGATCTCCCAGTCCTCCCCCACCTATAAATATCCCCTCTCCTCCGATTTTCACAACTCCCACTTCGTTGGAAGAACGCAATCTTTCCTCTCTCTCTCTCTCGCGGAATTTGAGATCTCTAATTCTCCAAATTAGGGTTCCGATTTGGCCATGACGTCGGCGAGGGAGCCCGCGGCGGTGGGCAGTGGAGGGGCGGAGCCGTTCGTGGAGGTGGATCCAACGGGGAGGTACGGCCGCTACGAGGAGAAGCTGGGCTCCGGTGCGGCGAAGACCGTGTACCGGGGCTTTGACGAGGAGGAGGGGATCGAGGTGGCTTGGTCCCAGATCGACCTTCGGAGCTTCGAGGGCGATTCGGCGTTCCTGGACCGCGTCTTCAAGGAAGTCCGGCTCCTCCGGTCGCTGAGACACAGCAACGTGATCAAGCTCTACGCCGAGTGGACCGACACCAGACGGATGAGGCTCAATTTCATCACGGAGGTGTGCACCTCAGGGAGCCTCAGGGATTACCGCAGGCGGCACCGGAATGTTTCGACGAAGGCGATGAAGAAGTGGGCCAGGCAGATCCTAGTGGGGCTGGACTACTTGCACACGCATGATCCGTGCATCATCCACAGGGATCTCAATTGCAGCAATGTGTTCATCAATGGCAACACCGGACAGGTATATGCGTATGCTAATCTATTGGTAAAACATGGGAATTTTTGTTTCGTATATATACATTGACCAAAAAACCTGAGTATTCCCAAAATAATTATATCTTTAATGTGCAAATTAGCGTCCTTGTAATTGAGAAGTTCTGGAAAAGTTAACAAAGTTGCAACCATTAATAATAAATTAACTTTTAGCATTATAGGCAGGAAAGTTTTAGAATGGAAGGAAACTCCTCATTCTGTCGATTGTTTGTTATTAATTGCATTATTGGGGACTAATTAGAAAGGGGAACAATTTGAATGACGAATGAGGTAACTTTAACCTGCAAATTTTCATTCTGAGTTGGGAGCACAAGATTATTATTTTTGTTAGACGTGCGAATTCTACCTGCAGATGGAGGCCACTCTGTTTGGATTTGTGTATCAAGGGATACTTGATATGTGAGGCTTATTTATCGTTCTTGTTTGGTTGATTTGAGAGATAAATAAGAATTATCTTTAGATAATTTATCATGATATAATCTTCTTAGGTTACGTGGAATGATGGACTTCTTCCTGCATCTAAACAGTTGCATCCCTGATATTTCTTGAGTGGCCACACCTTTATTTATGTAGAGTGCTATCTTGAGTTATTTCACTGGCAGAAGCTTTTGATGCCACTTGAAAAGCATTTGCTAATAACCAGTAAACTATCACATTATGAAGTTAAACTTTGTGATTTTAAGGTATGTTCCAGAATAATTGTTTGAGGGCAATCCTCAGGAAGCTAATTTTACTTTGTGATGATGCTTGTTTTAAATCATAAATGAAGTGCAATTTTGGCAAGAGTATGATTCATGTTTTAAACGATTAATCAAAATAATTGTATTTTGGATTTCTGCAAGATTGGAGTAGGTGAACTCTGCACAATTTGTTTGTTTCCTTCTTAGTTGGATCTTGTTGCCCGTCTCCCATCTATCTCTCTGTAATAAGTAGATTTTATAGGTTAAGCTGTATTATATATTGGCATCGGTAATCACTTGGATCTTCAATGGGTCACTAGAATACGCAAACAAAGTTGTTGACTAAACTATGCAATGTAGAACTAGCTTGTTGGTGATTCTGATTGCAATTATTAGTGTTAGGGGACATCTGATAATTGCAGATCTTCATAGTGAAATTCATTGATAGATCAAATAAGCTTTAATTATGTGTATATTAACTTATGACTACAATACAATGAATAAAGATGCCCTAAGATCTGCAAATTAGGTCACATGTGTAATTCTTCATCTTAAGGGGCCCTTCATATCTGAAAACCCAATAAATATTATTATTAGATATAATCAACCGTCTCTGTTGGAATGGCGTACCGCCTGCCTTTTGAATTTCTGTGGATTTGCTTCCGGTTTTATCGAAGTCAAAACTGAATTCTGTTTCAAATCACGTGCTATTAGTTTTAAATACGAATTGCAAGTCTAATGTTTACGTATGCTTTGACCATATCCATAGTGGCTCTCTCTCTCTTCGTTACTTGTTACATAAGAAAACCTCATATTAAGTTATAATGGGGCCCGTATTTATTTATTTACTATCGTCAATCTGCTGTCAGTTGGGTTACTAGGATTATAGGCTAACCAAGTGGAGACAAGACCTTATAATCCAGATTGCAAACAAACTAGATATGCCCCCCTCACCAAAAGATGCATGTGTTTGCATTTGTAGATCTAAATGTAATAAATGAATATGCACAAAGAGAAATGCATAAAAAATTAAATCAGATGTGTGAAATTATAGCTGAATTTTGTTTGGTTGACAGGTGAAGATTGGGGATTTTGGGCTAGCAGCAACTGTGGGAATCAGTCACGCAGCCCACTCGGTCCTTGGTACGCCAGAGTTCATGCCGCCAGAGCAGTTTGATGAGAATTACACAGAGCTCGTCGATATCTACTCATTCGGGATGTGCCTACTCGAGATGGTGACAAATGAGATCCCCTACAAGGAATGCGACTCCCTCCCAAGGATCTATAAGAAGGTCCTCGGTGGTGTGAGGCCTGCTGCTCTGAATAATGTGGAGGATCCTGAAATCAAGGCCTTCATCGAGAAATGCCTGGGTCCCCATGGGAAGCCTGAGGAGCGCCCCTCTGCTGCCGAGCTCCTCAGGGATCCCTTCTTCCTTGGCCTTGACGACGACCAGGATCAAGTGTGCGATCTTCAACACATCCACCACCATGCACAACAGGCACCACGACCAAGGAATGGATACATCAACCAGTAGATATAGCTGCAGCTGACCTTTGGCCTTCTAGCAGTGGTAGATAGCAAGTGTAAAAAGGTGATGGGGAATCATCTCTCTGCTGGGATCGGATTCTTTCTCACGCAGTTAGTGCCGATGGAATTGGTTTTTTAATGTTCCATTGGAATAAAGTCAGTGATTGCATTTGTTCTACTTGATTTTTTTTACCAGTCGTGTTGTGATTGGGAATGTGATTTTTGAAGTCCTCTACCACCATTGATTCACGTAAATTCTTTCGCTTATTAAAGTGTGAAAGCCTCGCTACTCGCTTTAAAACCATCCGTGCAAAGGCCAACTATCTTTGCAATACATGGTTACAAAAGTTTCCTTCTCCTCCAACAGGACTAGTAGTGTTCAGGGCCGTCCCTGAGCCTAGTTTGAGAGTGCAATGGCTTAGGGCCCCATCAACATTAGAGGCCCATTTTTATATTTATCTAAATTTTAGTTTAGGAAAAAATAGTATATGCCTAATGAGATCTTAGAGAAGCAAATTATTAGTAAAACAACTCACCGAAAAATGAGCTCTTGTGGAATTGAATTTTTCTATGAAACAAGTCGTTGAAAAATGAGCCCTTATAGAAACGATTTTTCGATGAAATAACTCATCAAAAAATGAGTTCTTATAGAATCAAAATTTCAGTGAACAACTCTCCCATTTGACCCCCACTCACTTTGAGCCATTCTACTATTTTACATTCTTTTTTATTTCTTGTTCACCAACATATCCTTCATCCATTTTTTGACCCTCGAGATGGCAACTCATGGATGGCTTAGTCGGAACTCTGCAGACACCCACATCGATTCCATGCAGCCACCTTCTCCAATAATTCGAGGCGATTCCCGATATCATAGTTCAGACTTCGTGAACCGCTCTCCAGACTCCCCAACTTCCTCAATAATCCGGGATCACTCTTGTCCCGAAATCTGCCTATTTTGGATGGAAATTGATTTCACTCCATATACTTCTCCATCCTTAATTAAATTATGTGTTGACCTTAACACAGAATGATTCTTCACATTCGGTGCGTCCATTCAGACTGATCAGGGCATCATTCCATGTATAGATCAAGTGCCCGATATGGAGCCAGAAATTCTTTCAGATTCAGATTTAGATTCAGAGATGGCTCCAACTAGAAAGGGAAGGGACCACAACACCCACATCTACAACTGAGCCAGAGCAAGATCAGAATGCCGTTAATGCCCAACTACTTGCTTCTATACAAGCAATATAGTAGTAGCTCACCTACCAGGCATTGGCCTAGATTGCCTTCCAAGACATGCTAAATTATCTGAGGAAAAGGAGAGATAATCCAAGAGGAGGAGGAGGAGGAGAAGAAAAAGAAAGAGAAGATGGAGTTAATGGAGGTCCGGTAAATAAGCAAAAAGGAGAGAGGCCCAAGCCTACTCTCAAGGAGACCTACAAACTTGGAGAAGAATAGATTACCGAGTGGATCCGGATCCCAACGATCCATACACATTTTGAGTTGAAGCTTCAACTATTAGCTCTTCTTCCCACCTTCCATGGGAACGTGAACGAAGAACCCTACATCCATCTGCATAGTTTTCTCACATCTGTGAAACAATGCACTACCTTAACATAGCATTTGGTGTAGTGAAGATGACGGCATTTCCATTCAGCCTTCAGGACAAAACGCTCCATTGAATCAATCATCTAGGAAAAGTAATCATGACCTGGGAGGAATTCAAGTCTACCTTCTTACACAAATTCTACCTTCTCGGTCGACTCAATCAGATGCAAGCCAGAATTGCTAATTTCTCCCAAGCCACGCACGAATTCATCCATGAAGCTTCGGAGCGGTTTACAGATCTGTAGGAGAAGTGCCCCACCATGATATTCCTCAGACCAGCTTGGTCCAACACTTCTTTGGGGGACTCACTCTCGAGAACCAAAGGCTCATAGATGCCACTTGTGGCATGTCATATTTCAATAAAGACGAGGATGTCATGTGCTAGATTTTTAAAGAAATGGTCAAAGGAGAGGTTGCCTTGTCGTTGTCTCGTGTATACCAACATCAGCCACAAATCAATCAAAAGCTGGTTCATATGATGACATCACATGATCCGGAAAGGGATGAGAGCTCCAACTGTACAAGGTGGATATTATATAGAAATGATTACAAGACCTTGAAAAACTAGTTGTGATCGAACATAGGACTTAGAATTTGGATAAATTGGATCAGATCACCAAGCAGGGAGTTGCATATGAGCACCATCAGCTCTTGCCAGTCGGTTTCTATATGACTCTTGTTGAGACAAAGGAGCCATCATCACCTCAGCGTCCTCAGTAGAGTCCAATGTAGCCAGCGGTCCATCACATGTACTACGTGCAGGCCCCTGAATCTACATCATCTCAGCAACTGTAGTAGCAATTGGTTGTTTACCATCCAAAGCTCTAGATTCTCCCAGATCTATGTTCTCCACCTCCACCTCTCATTTAGGAGGTGAAATGGTCTAACGATGCACAGTTGGCATGTCCAGGAAAACGTCAGCAAGGCCAGTCTGTCAATTCCCATCCATTCCCTCAACAACAAGGAGGGAGATTTGTCCAAAGTAACAAGCCTCACCACCTGAAGTCACTGTCGTACCAGTAGAATTAGAGAAAGAGTCAATACCAACAGCCGTAGTACTGTCAGCACAATCCTATTAGCAGGACTCGATTGCTCCTTATCAGCAGCACCATCCTCCCCACCAACAATATCAACCTTCTCCTCAGAACCAGACTCAGTATTCCTAACAACAACCTTTACATCATCCCTAGTCTCAGCGTGGTCAGCACACTAAACCATCCGAGGTTTCTCCCATGAACCCTGCCCTGGACTACTTGGCTCAGTTGATGAAGAGCCTTGCAGAGATGGGCCAAAAGCTAGATGACCTCATCGCCGCCAAAACTCCTATTCTAGCATAGGTGGAGGCAAACCCCAATAATTTCATGAAGAGAGACCATGTAGTTTGCGATGTTCCTTCCAATCCCACAAAGACATATGTTAATGATATGTATTTATCTAATGTTGTTACTCTCAGGAGTGGTAGGATTTTAAAACCTTCTACCACAATGAAGGGGAAAAATAATGCTTCAACTAGCAAATCATCTTCTTCTGCATCAACCGATCCAACAACCGAGACATGTGAGAAAGAAGAAGACAGAGGAGAAGCACCAAAAGCAAAAATGCAAAAAAAACAAAAAAAATCAAAAAGAATGAAAAGACAACAATAGCCAAAGAGACAACAATCCAACAATGGAAGGGACCGCACTTGCAGCTGATCTAGAGCCAAATGATGGAGCCCCGCCTGCATTTGTGGGATGCCTACCTTTAGTGGATGAAGGTACTCCGTTTTGCCATCCATTTGTACAGCAAGACATGGACATTGATTTTATTGTAAATAAGAACAATGCTTTCGATGTCGTAAATATCCCATTTATCGCAGCTATGCAAAAATCTAAAAAAAATGTTTGATTCCGTTGTTGTGGAAATAATTCAGAAACTTGTTCTAGAAATGCCTCTACTAAAGGCCATCAAATACATGCCTACCATTAAGAAATATTTGATGGAGGCATGTACTTTAAAGCGACAGCCGTGTCGAGCCAGACAAAGAAATGTGAAGCACATTCTAACTGCGGTGATAGTGAATGCAATCATCAATCTCTCGAGCAAGAAGAAAGACATGGGATCCCCTCTCATGAGATGCCAGATGTTCGACCAATTGTTCGATCGAACACTTCTTGATAGCGAATCATCCATCAATATGAGGCCTACTTCACTGTTGAAAGAATTTGATTAGGACCGCTCAAATCGACAAGAATGATTCTGCAGTTTGCAGATACATCAATCAAGCGGTCCCGAGAATTTTTGAGGATCTCACTGTCACTATCAAAGGGATGTAATTCCATGTGGACTTCATAGTATTAGATACGTACGCCTCATCTCCTCTTCTAAATACCTCGTTATACTTAGATGGACATTCCTTAAAATAGCTGAAGTAGTGGTGGATTATGGGACCGGACAGATCATTTTCGTTCCAACAGTGACAAGTGACTATTGAGATGATCCAAGTGCCCAAACCGTCAGATTCTGCATCAGATGCGAGTGAGAATACAGAATAGAGAACAAAAGACTGTGACTTCCTAGTAGAGGTCAAAGACACCAATCTGTTTATGGATGACAATGATACCCACGAATTCATCTCCATCGAGGAAGGAGTGGATAGCATAATCGAGTTCTCCTATGTCTTAGAAGAAGAGTTTTTTGCTGAGTTGCCAGAAGAACTAGTTGTTGTCCATCTATCCTTAACAGAGGAATAGGATATTATTGAAGATTTCTTTTAATAAGATGATATTATTGAGAATTTTTGTGTTGCGTTGAATTCAGAGCTTAAAAGGCCAATGGTGGAGAGTGTGCAGTTGAAAGAGTTGACATCGTTGCCATGCACAGTTGCAGAAGTGGCAACTAAAATGATCAGACTCCACCTGAGCTGAAACCACTTCTAGCGAATATGAAGCACGCCTTCCTTGTGGGTGCGCATAATATGTTCCGAAGATGACCAATTCCTAGTTGACCCAGGAACAAGAATCTCGTCTACTCGAGGTTATAGGAAGAAACTGCAAGGTCATAGGCTGAAAAATACCAGATCTCCGCGGGATCAATCCTTCATTGTGTTCCGTCTTCATATATCCCATCTTCGATTCAAAGTAGATGAGTCCCTTGCATGATGTGCCTGAGAAATTAGGGATCACCATCGTAAAGAAAAAAAGGAGAGGAGATCACAACCAGAGTTCCAACTTCTTGGCGTGTATGTGCGAATTATAGATGCCTGAATCTAGCGACCAAGAAGGATCATTTTCTGCTTTCCTTCATCGATAAGGTAGTCGAAAGACTGACCATGAAGGAGTATTTCTTGTTCTTGGATGGATATTCCGGTTGCAATCAAGTTGCAATCGCCTCAGAATACCAAGAAAATACTACATTCACATGTCCATTTGGGACATATGCCTTCCGTAGGATGCCTTTCAGATTGTGCATCGCTCTTGCATCCTTCCAGAGGTACATATTGGCAGTATTCACAGATATAGTTGGTAGTTTTGTCAAGTTTTTCATGGACGATTTCTCGATCTATGGAGACAACTTTGATTAATGCCTTTCATATTTAGACCAAGTTTTGAAAAGATGTTGTGAAGTGAACATGATGCTCTTGTATGAAAAGAGTCACTTCATTATAACTGAAGGGATTGTGCTAGGCTATGTCATCTCAAAGAGTGGCATGGAGGTAGACCCTATAAAGGTGGAAGTCATTTCAAAGCTGGAGCCACCTACGAATTTGAAGCAAGTCCGGTCATTCCTGGGGCATGTGGGATTTTATCAAAGATTCATTAAAGATTTCAGCAAAATCACCCGACCGTTGACTGAGCTTCTAGGCAAGGAGGCATATTTCATTGTATATGCCAGAGTCCTCCAAGCCTTTACTCGGTTGAAAGATCTGATCACTCAGTCCCATGTCCTTCAACCGCTAGATTGGTCTCTATCATTTGAGATCATGACAGATGCTTGAGATTATACCATTGGAGCAGTTATGGGATAGAGATGAGATGGTTTACCATTTGCAATTCACTATGCTAGCAGAACACTTAATGAGGCTCAAAATAATTCACTGAAAAGGAGTTGCTAAAAATCATTTTCTCCCTGGAGAAATTCAGACCGCATGTGTTGGAATCCAAAGTCATAGTCTATACATACCATTCTGCCACTATGTGCTGCAAAGCAAAAAGGACACCAAACCAAAAATCATCATATGGATCCTTCTACTCTATGAATTTGACCTCAAAATCCGAGACAAGCCTAGAATTAAAAATGTGGTGGTGGATCATCTTTCAAGATTATCAGAGCCATGCACTATTGAGAAGAGCTTGCTACCGATCGCAAAGACCTTCCTAGACAAAGCAATTTTGTCAGTCACCTCGCTCCCCTGGTTCGTCAATATTGTGAACTATCTTGTTTCTAAGAGAGATCTACAAGATTGGTCGAAGATAAAAGTTGACAAAATTTTCCAGATATTCATTTCTATCAGTGAGATGATCCTTGTCTCTTTCGTAAGGGGGCAGATTGCATGTAGAGGAGGTGCATTCCTCAGGAGTAAGTCCACAGTATCATCGAACATTACCATACCCAAGAATTAGGAGGACACCACTCTGAGAAAAGAAAATAAACGAAAGTGCTGCAATGCAGCCTCTGGTGGCTGACTCTATTCGAAGATGCAGAAGACTTCATGAAACGCTGCACTGTCTGTCAGAAGATGGGTGACACTATTGAAATGATAGATATAATGCTCATGAAGCACATTCATATTTCATACCTATTTGATGCGTGGGGCATTGACTTCATGGGCTCATTTCCCAATAGTCAAGGATTTGAGTATATTCTGCTCACAGTTGACTGATGGTGATGATTCCTCTGCGGCTAGTCCTTCTTGGCGTTGGCTCTTCTTTAATTTTGGGGAATTTTTATTTTGCTGAAATTTTGTTCTTTTTCCTCTTGGTGGTGGTGGATCGGTGTTGGTGCTACTCCTCCATCATATTCTTCCTCACTCGACTCTGTTGTTGGATCGGCTGATCTAGAAGACGACTCACTAGATGTTGCTTTATTTTTCTACTTTGCTATGGCAGATGGCTGCAATGTCCTGATGCTCATGAGAGTCACTTCTTGAGACAACATAAAATCTGAAATACCTGACCTTCCAGAATTGGACTGAATATCACAAACTACCTACTCTTTTATTTTGAAATTATTGGGATTTGCCTCGACCTACGCTGGAATAGGAGTCTTGGTGGCAGTGGGCCATCGAGCTTCTGACTCATCTCCACTAGGCCTTTGACTAATTGGGCCAAGCAATCGAGGGTTGGGTTCACAAAAGCTACCACCAATGATTCAGCGTGTTGACCACGTTAGGAATGATACTACGGAGATTGCTAGTAGGAGAACTGATTATTGTGGTAAGGATGGAGTTACTGCTGATGAAATTGAGGAGGAGTAAGGTATCGGTTCTGATGAGCTGCTTCATACTAGTGATGTTGTTGGTATTGGCGGTACACGAGCTGCTGATAATTCTAACTTTGTCTCCAAGTATTTTGGTAAGGAGGAGACTGGTTCTGTAGAGGCTAATGTTGGACAAACCTTCCACCTAATGGCTGGTGGTATGGCCTTATAGCTAACGAGTGGCCATGTTGGTATCTGCCTGGATGAGCTAGTTACGTGTCATTATTCCATATACCATTGACTTCTTAGATCCGTGGTAGTGGTGAGAAATATATATCATAAGAAGGGGAATGGGGCTTGAGTTGGTACACAACAAGTTGTTGTTGCAGCGACTGTGGAGTCTGCTCAGGAGCCCGCACATAGTATACGTGTTGGACCTAAGGTTGCCCTGAAGCCAACTAAGGAGGTGATGAATCCCTGATTCTCACTCTTCATTCTTTTATTTTAGCTATTTATCTTAGCAAAACATCATGTAAATACCTGCAAATACAATAACATAGCATTATGCATGCATGTGTTAGTATTGCATAATTAGCATGTATTTGTGCAAAAATAAAAGAATAAAGGAAAAGAAAAAGGAAGGAGGTATTTAGAATAAATACAGAGTGACCCGAACCCCAAGAGAAGGTCAAGCCTTGACCTGGTCGTCAAAAAAATAAGTAGAGAGAGATATGGCCTACTTTGTATTGTGCATATTACCTATGTATACAAATAACTATTTTTGACAAAATAAAATTAAATCATTCTTTTTACCTACTTGTATATATTTATAATAATAATAAAAAAATAAAAATCAGAAAAATGAAATAAAAATAAAAATAAAATTCCTCTTTCATTGTACAAATACACATGTATATATGTCGCATCCACCATTTATTTCATACTTGTAAATAATTTTTAAAAATAAAATAATAATTATTTTGTACTCCTTAAATTATGGTGAAAATAAATAAAATATGAAATGGGGGTATTTATGTAAAAATAACAAAAAATTTATTGTACATAATACTTAGGAATATTATACATGTATATAATACTATATATTTTATATATACTAATTTATTTTTCATAAAATTAATTTAAAAATCATTGAAAAATTCCTTGAAAAATAATTTCATTTTATTCATTTTTCATTTAGATTCATTTATTATTTTTAATGTAATTATCTTTATTTTTCTTTTTTCTATTTTGTCCTATAGTGTGCTTTGTCCTATTCCAGGCCCCTTCTGACTGGGCCACATCAGAATGTTGACTCCGGTCAATTGGTCCCCCCGGACCTCCTTTTTCGCAAACCTCATTTTCATCTGGATTTCTCCCATTTATCCAGAACTGATCCGGTCACAACTCACCCCGATTTTTCTCTCGAGCCTCCTCTTAGGATCCATGACCTTCATGGATGCCTAAGAAGGCATGGATCTTCGTAGGGTTGTGCACTCTTGCTCAAACATTACAGCCCCCTGGGAATCCTATAAAGTCTCCCATTCCACCTCCGCAGCCGGGTAGCTCGTGCCTCGCTCCTTCTCTCATCCCTAGGTGTCTTCAGTGAAGTGACAACAACCGGAGGATGTCTCTGGATCGAGGTTTGGTGGTGTAATCACGCAGCTCAACTACACGGCCGAAGTCATTTGCAGCATCTAGCCTCCCTGCTGCAGCACGGTCGAGGCCACGGCCCCGCTTCTCCGCTCCGCCTGAACTTGCTGAGTTCCTCAACACCCTTAGGTAACATATCTTTCAACTCTATTTTTCATTCCCATCAAATCTTTCATCCAGCCTCAACCATAGTTCATCTAATCCGACCACCCTGGTTGGAGCCCCATCTCATCCTCACGTTCGTTCAGATTGACTCCTCGCCTCAACCCACATCTTGCACTGCACCATGATCATCCTTAGACTCGCCCCCCGGGTAGATATTAAGGCTGGGTCTCCTTCCTCCATCTACGTCGGAGACCCAAATCTCATTCCCCTACGCTTCCCGTATCTTTCTTTGCAATAAAGAAGATCGGAGCCACGCCCCAAGTTTCCTCTATCCTTTACAAGTGGTGGTTCGTACAGTAGACCACCTTTGGCTACCCAGCTGCTCAGACGGAGCAGCTCTAGGAGGAGCTTGACCACCGCATCCATCTGACAGTTGTCACCTCCATTGGAGCCATACAGCGGAAGCGGAGCACTCTCACGATAGCACAGGACTCGTTGGTGGGCTCATCAAAGTAGTGGATCGCATACATTGCCCGCTTTAAGTTCGCCCATGAGCTGTTCTTCCAACACCCTCCGCTACCGTCGGATGAAGCCTTCCTTTGCTAGATTCCATCTCATCCGCCGACAGCAGCAGCTTTTCCACCGTTGGATCTGACACCATCCGACCGCACGTCCCTGACGTTCTCTAGCCGTCAGATCTGCAGCGTCAAAAGATCAGGCCTGTACGCTAGCACCTATGCCCGAGCAGCCACGTGTCCCCACGTGCCTCACACGCCTGGGAAGGGTATATTTCCCTTTTGCCTTTGTCCTTCTCAGTATTTCTGTTTAGTCCAGAAAATAAAAAGTTTAGTTTAAGACATTTACAGTTGGACCTTGTAGTTTGATATATTTGCATTTTAGTCATGTTTGACTAACTAACGTGTTGTCTCACATGTGTATCTAGTGTATTTGCACTATCTCTCTCGGACTTTACACATGTTAAGCTTTGAATAAAAGTTTTTTTAGATTTGCATGTATACCCATATGCATGGGTTTTTGAGCATGTGCGTGAATAGCCTAGGCTTTTTGCATTGTTCACTCTGAGCTTTTTATATGTGTTATCAATTGGCATGCAAACTTTCTAGGTCCCTACAATCTATGTGTGTTGTTTTTAATTCAATAATTTATCAAATTAAGTTCAAAAATTATATAAATAATACTGTAGGCTCCTGCTAACAAATATTATTTATCGTGATTTTTGGGATTAATTTTGTTGGATATTTTATTTTCTAAAAATAAAAAAATTAAAAACAGTTCTGTCTTTTTTAGAATATACATAAAAATTATAAAAATTGTGCTAAAAATTCCAAAAAATAGTGTTTACTTGTTTTTGTTTGCTTTACTTCTATTATCATTATTGTTGCAAAAATCATTATAAAAACCTTAAAAATATAAAAAAAACTCTCAAAAACTTATAAAAATCATCAAAAAATCTAGAAAATAAAAAAATAGGATTTCAGTTTCCGTTGTTAGATATTTTTATTTACTTTCTTATAAAATTCACAACTAGGTCATTGGGGAACTTTAGCTATTTTTAATTTGTAATATTGACCTGGTTGTGCACTGTTTGTGTTTTTAGATCTTATTTTAATTTTATAAAATCATATAAATATAGGAAAAACCTCAGAAAAATCATCAAAAATATCTGAAATATTGAAAAAACATAAAATATTTTTATTCTGGATTTTTAAGCATTTTTAGCGCTTAAAAATTCCCAAAGTTGCTGGAGTGCTTTATTTCCATGTTTGCTTATTTTTTCTTCTTATTTAAAAAATATAAAAATTTGCAAAATAAAAAATTAATAAAAATATGCATTTGATGTTCTGATTTCTGACTACTTCGTAGGTTTATTCGTGCTCCTTGAGTTTGACCCTAGTCGCTATACCAGGTTAAAATAAAATAGCGGAGACCGCTAACATTAATTTTGGTGCTTGATTATCTGATTTGAGTGGTTTCTATTTCTTGTTGACTTAGCTTTGTGATTTGGGTCACAACAACCTTTTGATTATTTGATTCCTTAGCCTGAGTCGCAAAGCGTGTCACCAGACTGGCACCGTTGCCGGGGAGTACAACTTAGTAGTCGTTTTTTAGACTTTTGTTTATTTTTATCTCTATTTGTTATAACTATTTTTTGACAATCTCTCTGTTTCAATTTTCATACGAGGAACACCCGAGGACGCTTTGGAGGAGACCCGTACCTGAGGTGAAGCAGGAGAAGAGCACGAGATAGTTATAGCTTCTAGAGTAGCATTAGAATAGTTTTCATTTCAGTAGCTCATTTATTTTTATTATCGTAATAATTCAAAACCTTGGACACTTCTTGTAGGATACTTAACTAATTGAGGTTTGTTTCGATGAGCACCGTTGTGCTCGGGGAACTTCACCATGTTTTTCACCGGTTTTGTTTTATCGCATTTTGCTATTTGATTCCCGCAGAATTTGATCCCTAGACTTAGGATTTTTCTTGATTGTGACGTAAGTACCATACGGCCCAATCCTAATTATTTGCTTGCACCTATAGTTCGTAATTGACCTTATTAATAATTCATAATAAAAAGTTAACTTGATTTATCGAGAGGTCATGTGCTGCTAGAGGCCGTATACAACGCATGAAGGATCCGTTGTGGCGGATATCGATTGGCATCTGAGACCGGACATCGATCTCTCTCTCTCTCTCTCTCTCTCTGATCAATTGACTATTATTCTTCACGGCCATAAGAAATTGCTCGTCTAAGGTCGTCTTCTTCATGCATTATTTAGATTAGTTTTAATTCTATCTTTTAATTTATATGTGGATCACCTGCATGTAGAGTGCTGGAGTCAGGTACGCCTCTCTAACTTTGCATGCATGATAAGCGGTTGCTAGAGTCAGTTTATGGCTTTTAAAAGAGAAAGTTGTCGATGTAGAAAGCCGCAATCCGGATCCTAGCTCCGATTAAACAAATTCGGTTTTTAGAAAAACTTACACTAATTTTTTATCCAGGTAAGTGTGCCTGGGTCGAACTCAAGGAGGCAGAATAGAATGCTTTATTTTTTTAAGGAAATATTTTTGTGATTTATTTTTATCTCTTCTGAAAGCGATCAAAGGAAAGATACACTTTTTATTGAATTTTTATTTTTAATTTTTTTATTTGAATATTAATCTTTTCCTATTTTTATTTAATTTTCAAAGGGATATTTTTCACAAGATTTATTTATTATATAATAGGTGGAATATGGATAAAAATAGCAGATACAGTATAGTAGGTGAAAAGACGAGCAACATGCTCGAACTACACACGGAATAAAGCAAAACGGAGTCGGTTTTCGAAGAATTAAAACAAGATGAAAACATGAGAAAAATACATGAAGAAGTACTTGAAAATCTTGCTGTGGTAGTTGTGTAACTACCCTACAATGAAACATAAGGTCAAAAATGAGTCCAAAAATAATCCCCTACAGCCCAGGGGTATAAACGCAAGAAAAAGTATAAAAAATGTTGCAAAAAGGTCCTTACAGGGACTGTTTTGTGAAGAAAATAAAGTGTTTTACATTTAGGTCCCTGTGGAGGGACCTAAACGCAAATATAGAAACCTTCTGGAGTGAGAATTTATTTCTGGAAGTCTTTGGGTTTACTTTGCAATTTTTCTACCGCTTCGCTTTCGACGGATGAGATTCGAACAAGTTGGCGCTAATCTGACGCTTCACGGTACGCTACGTGTTGCACGCCTGTGCACCGGCCGTTCTTCAGCTGTTCTTGGTTCTGTTGCTCAATTGCCGATGAAGGCTTCTTCAACGATTTTCCTCAAGCGAACGGCGGTGACTTTGGCTCTCCGACGGGGCCAGAGGGGTGGCTCCTCCACCCCTCGAGCTTGCTCGCGGTAGATGGCAGCCGGAAATGGCTCGAGGCAGCGGTGGAAACGCGATGAAGCCGAGTGTCTCGTTGAGCTAGAGGTTGAAGGAGGTTGGAGCATCTTCTTTGACAATGGATTGCGTGAGGATTCAACGCTTCAATATGTTTTTCTTTCACTCCTTATTGAAGATAAACCTGCAAATAAGTGATGTATAGGCTCGATTCACACAGAATCGGCTCAAGGGTGATAGATCTGCAAGCTCAAAAAGTGACGTTTCCAGAATGATTGATAGTTGTGTGAAAATGTTCGAGGAATGAATTGTGATTGGAGTGGTTTTCGAAACGATTTGAGAATGGAATTTGGTTATAGCATCTAAAAGGAATGGTTAAGCGTCCTAATGACGTCTTAACCTCGCTAATGGATACACGAATATCGATGAAAAAATTCGAAAAAGATGGATGAATTGGTCTGGGAGTTCAAAGGTGTATTACCTCGGAATGATGCTCGATGGTCGACCTTCGCCGGAGCGGGACACGCGGTGTGGTGGTAATGCAAGGCTGCCAAGAGCCTTGGAACCTCCTCCGAAGATCCCTCATCCACGCGAGCTTGCTGGGGCGGAGCTGTCACCTCCAAATCCGGTAAAGCGAGGCTGGGAAGAATGGGGGTCGACCACTGGAGCTGGTAGCTGTAGGTTGTTGGAGAGTTAGTTGCAAATGGGGGATCTTTAGGGATTTATATAATGAAGTTTCGTGAGCTCCAAGTCGAATCCAAGGATAGGCGATGGAGAGGGTTGTTAGGAGATTAAATCCAATGGCTTAGGTCGTTCGAAGGAGTTAAAATGCGCGCGGGATAAATGGTAGAAGTCGGTCGTCCAGAACAGAAAGGTTTAACAGCTTTTTGGAGAAGATGAACCAGGTGCTGACATTGGCTAGATGGGTAATAATGCTTATAAAATCAATAATAAATAATAAATAACGTTATTTTAAATAGGTATAAATATAAGAAATGTAAATAAAATAATAATCTTAATTATGAAATAATTACTTTTTATAAATAATAAATATTATTAAAAATATAAATATTATAATAAAAATATATATAAATAAATAGGGTTTGGATTTTTAATTTAATAAATAAAAAAATAAAAATTAATTTTATATTTTCTTAATTATTAGGTTAATAAATAAGAGTTGTGTGAATTTTTAGAGATTTTAATAAATTAATTTGCATATATTAATAAATACAGGTATTATCTAGCCAGTTCATTTTTACCTATAATTTAGGGTTTTTGATTTTATTAAAATAATAAATAACCTTAAAAAATTATGAAATAATTTAGGATTAAAATACAAGATCATGAAAATAATTAGAAATTATAAAATTAAGAAAACTATAAATAATGTGTTCTACATAAAATAATTAGCCCAGAAACCCCGTTGTCATTTGGTCCCAAAACTGACTTTTTACAAACTGACTCCGAATTCAATGAAACCACCTTTATTAATTAGAGAATAATATTTTATGAACTTTAAAGGTAAGTAGAGTGAAATTGGAGTTCGTATGAAGAAGTTATGATGTTCGGAAATTGAGATTTTGACAATTTATAGGCTGAGTTTCTTAGTGTGTATATATACATGGTAATATTTTTAATTTATTTTTATATTTTTATTTACATTTTTAAACATAATTAGGAAAAGAATTTGGTGAAAAATATGTACATATGAATTAATTAACAATCTTTGAAGTTTTGTATTTATTTTATAAATAGGTAAGATGTACATGGTGTGTGTGTTAATTTATTTTTTTTAGATTTTCTTTCCTTATCTCCCCCTACTTTTTGGTTTGTCGACCAATCCATGCTGACTTGGTCTCGTGGGTTAGGTTATAAATATACCTTGCAGTTATATTTATATTTTTAAGTCATATTGTATATATTTACATATATTCAATCTGCATTTTGTTCTTTTTCTTTGTTCTTTATTTATTTACATGATTTTAATGGTTAAAAGTGAATATTTATTCATGAATAAGGATTTGTTAAAAGTTGGGAATTAATGAATATTTACATGCATTTGTTAAGGGTTTTAAGACGAAATACGACAGAAAAGTTAATGAATCATGGATTCATCAACCCCCTATACTTAAACTTTGCTAGTCCCTTAGCAAACACTTATTTTGAAAAAGTAAGTGAAAAAGAAAGAAAGTTAGAATGAATTTGTTTTCCTAAACCAATTCATGAGAACAGACAAAGGACAGAGCTCGATCGGGCCTGAAACAAGCATTTTGTCGGAGCCTTAACTAGGATTAGGATTTTATCCTCAACAGTCCTCAAGTTCCAAAAATCCTTATTCAAGATCACTTCATCGGCTAGTCAGACTCACTTATTCATATCGCAAACTCTATCATCCTTGAAGTCAACTTGTACAGTGTGTGAATTGGTTTAGCTCTTCCTGCTTAGAGAAACGAAGAAACCGTCCATCCCGGCTATGCATTTCTATGGCTTCCTCATCCCGCTACTCTTTCCTCGGGGAGGGAGGTATTCCCGTCTGAGTTCAGTTCTGCTATGTCCATAATCGAATATAGAGAGAAAGTAGAAGATTGAGAAAAGAAGTGGAGTGCGACCAGTGTAGACGCATCTCCTTGTGAAGCTCAACCGGTGTAGCTAAGTCTTCACTAAGATGTGCAGGCATTTTTGGTGGAAGCTTGGACCATTGTGGCCTTATTTGGTGGCTTCTTCTTTGCTTTGACTTTGTAATTTGCTTGCACTGCATTCATCTTTTTTGTGCCTCGACGGATGTAACATCTTTTTAATCCGTCCTTTTTTGAGGTCATAGAAAAGTTGTGTCAGCAGATCCTTCCCTCATCCGAAGCAATTATCGCAAACCTCAATCTCTCCTGTCTTTAGACGTCAATGCCGCAAAGATAAGGATAGAAACGCACTACCAAGATGTACTGCCCTTCGTAACTCCATGTGAGTCGAGCTAAGTGCAGAGTGCATGTGTTCAAGATTAGTTCACTGGTGTAGAGTTGTACGGATGACACCAAATGGTCTACTTAAGCACATATGACTTGATTTCCCGAATATGGTCTTATAGAACCCAAAGATTTTAAGTCAAAAGACCTGAAGAGTCTAAATTCCAGATCCTAACTAGGCTCCTTACAATGGAAGTTAAAAGCCGTAATCAAGCTCCATCCTTTAGACTAGACTCAGTCCTTAGTTCCAGAAATCAAACTTATTCTGAAAATTGCGAATGCAAATGCAACCATGTTTTTGTGAAGTATATTTCTGGATTTACTCATTTTATGGATTTTAAGGCTTTTGTAATTTTATGACTTTTAGGACTTTGTATTTTTTTATGGATTTTCTGGTTTTTATAAAACAAGTTTTTATCTATAAATTTTACAAGATATATTTTATTTGAGTTAAATATCTAATGTATTTTACAGATTTTATTTACAAGGGATTTTACAAGGATTAAATGATTTTTACACGTATTTTAATGAATAGGATTTTAAATAAGTATTATACAAATTTTAAATACAATTTTTAAATTACATCTTTTAATTATAGATTTTAAATACATGTTTTAAACCTATTTTACTTATTTACAAGGATTTTATAAATAATACATAAATATATAAATGGATTTTAAATTAACCCTTACCCAGTTTTTATGGATTTTATAGATATAGAAAATACATAAAAGTACGAGTTATGGATAAAAGTATATATACAATATATACGCATCCCCCTATACTTAGCTTGTGCTATGTCCTCATAGCGTCAAAAGAGAAAAAGGAGGACATAACTCGCGCTAAGTAAAAGTGGGTGAAAAATAATAAAGAATACAAGTCAGTCAACCCCCCCCACACTTACGATTAGGTCATCGTAAGTATAACGGAAGAGCAAAAATGAGGTGACTTAGTAAAAAGAATATACAACGAAAGATCAAAAGGAATAATGAATACGAAATCATCAAAATCACTCGGTCCCCCTATACTTAGGATAAGGCATCCTAAGTATAGAAAAGAGTGTAGCCAAAAATCAGAGACCAGTGATTTGTGAAAAAGAAAGGATATACAAAAGAATCAGAACAAAAATATAAAACGTCAATCAGCGAACAATCGGTCCCTCCTATACTTAGGATCTAGTATCCTAAGCATATAAGACGAGCAAAAATGGGGACGATTGTGGTCTATGAAGAATATACAAGTGTTGCGGATCTCCAGAAATCGAATGGCTCAAAAGAATTTGTACAGGATAAGATGAAGTGAAAGGATGATCATGAATCCTGTACAAAATAGATCACTTCAACCAGGGTCATACTGTATTTTCTGCTTTTTATGTGCGTACTGATCCTTGGCTGAAAAAGTAGAGCCTCCTCTGTAAATGAACTATGTACATGGCATAGTTCTCTTTTCTGAAATATGCATCTCTGGAAGCGGACTACAGAAGGTGTCTATATGTGTAAGCATTACACCATCCGACTCTCTACGCTGAATAGACTGTATGATCTGTGAAATGTAATCAATTGACTCTCGTTCTGTAATATGTGTACTCTCAATCTGCGGCACTGAGATGTCTACTGCAAGTGACTGCTCATCAAAATCTGATATGAAATATGTCTCTGTATGTGAACAATCATCTGAAGAACTAGATACCAGGTGATCTACCCTATCCTCGTGTAGGATATCGTGGGTATCAAAATAAACACTCTCAAGATCAGGAAACTGTGTCTCATCTATGTGCTGACAATCTTCTGCAAGACTGGTGTCCTCGGAAGTAAATGATAATATTGATCTGGGACTGCTACATTCTCTTTCCATCTCAATGTGTATCTCTTCATTGTTTGTGCGGAATGATACTCTCCCAGCATCATATTCAAAGAGTGCTCTCGTTGTCTGCAAAGAGGGTCTCTCGAGAATGATTGGAGTAAGGTGTAACTGTGTTGGTCATGTCATGTCTAGGACGGTAAAGTCCACTGGAAACTGCAAGTCCTGAACGGTCACGATAATGTTCCTCAGCACACCTCTAGGTCTCTTCACAGATCGATCTGCAAACTGAAGTATCGCTCGTGATTTGTAGAGAGGACCTAGCTTGAGCTTATCAAGCAAAGAGGATGGAAGTAAATTAATAGAGGAACCATTATCTAAGAGAGTACGATGGAATGTAGTGTCTTCATTCTGACAATTGACATAGTGAGCTCCCGAATCTTTCTTCTTCTTGTGTACCTTGTTTCGAATCGCACACGAAGTTGCCTTGGTCAAAATATGCTTCTCAACTCGTTATCTCTTTTTCCTACGAGTAGTGCATTTGTTCCTCAACTGATTCTTGAGCGTAGGAAAATGCTCCAAGGCATCGTGAAGTGGGATCTTCAAAAAGATGTGATCTTTCAATAATCTTTCTGTCTATGGAGTCACAACTTTCTTTTTGGTGTTTTTCTTTCCTTTTCCAAACAAAGCATCGGGAAAAGGAACAAAGTCAGGAGTCAGAAAATCAGAATTTTTATTCATTTTGGAATCAGCTTGTACATCGAGAGTTTCAGAATTATGTACAAAACTCTCTAAGACAGGGGAATAAATATTTTTCTCGGGAGTATATGCATGGTCTGGCATGATGTCATCGTCTGATTTGCTAGTGTCCATATCAACGGTATCGGCATCGCTCCCTTCTCTTGAGTCTGCAAAGTGGTCCTCATCATCTTATTGGTTTTCCTCCTCGGCATCAGAATTTTTCGGCTCATGAATTTGCTCCTGCTCCTTTAGTGCCCTCTCCTCTACTCCCGTAGGTGCTTGTGGTGATCTCACGCTCCTGAGACGAATGAAGTTAGATAAAAATTCAGGAAACGAGATCTTACCTGTAGTATCTACCTGATCTAGATGCCTCCTCTTGTTGTTCGGGTTCATCTGAGGCTGAGCTGGAAGAGTGGTCTTCGGTGCGGTCAACTCGTCCAGACAATGGTTAACCTGCTCCATCTCGGTTTTATGTGCAATCTGGAGCGTACTCAGCATATCCATGATTTGATTGAGTGCTTGGGCCTGTGAAGACATCTCTGGTTCGGTGTGGTGGCCCTGGCTTGCTCCTCTCTCCTGCCTTGGCGTGTATTGCTGAGAGGTGGAAGGTTGGGAGTATCTCTGTGGCGTGGATGAAGACTGCTGCAGCTGTTGATAAGGATAAGTCTGTGAATGTTGAGCAAGATACTGATATGATTGTGGTCTCTGATGATAAACATTCGGGTGAGACTGTTGTTGAGTGAAATTCTGGCGGTGCTGGAAGTGCGGACGTCCATGCTGTGGATGACCGTACGGCTGCTGTTGATGCGGTATACTCGGTTGCTGAATCGGAGTATACCAAATCCCGTTAATTTCGAGAGTGGCTTACGGCTCCACCTCCATCTCTGCAGCACTGGTGATCTGGACGGAATTGGCATAAGATTGATCCTCATGCCAATCAATCTGTGAAGTCTCTGGCTCGCTCTGCACGTAATGAACCTGACGGGCGGGTGGAGCGGGTAAGATCCTCCGTGCTGGTTGTGCGGTCGAAGAAGACTGGCTCTGCTGGTACTGAAGTTGGAGCTTAGAAACCTTCTTCGAAAGATCACTCAGCTGCTGAGGTAGAGATGAGAGTTTCTCTAACTCTCGCAGCGGTTGTAAGTCTTGGACTTGCTTCTGAATCACATCCACCAACGTTAACTTTTTGCTAATGTATTCCATGTTGGTGTTGGATTCGGAGTCTGAGATGTTAGCCACCTTTTGATGCTCTCGGTGATGTGGTGGCTGAGGGGCTTTCTGAAATTCCTGAGTAGAGTCAACGACTCTCGAGTTCTCGGCCATCCCTTCGAAGATGGCACAGACTGACTCGGCATCTTTGTTCAAATAACTGTCACCACATGCGACACTCACGAGCCCCTGGATGTCCGGCTGGAGTCCTCCGAAGTAATTCTGCACTAGCACCTTCATCGGTATTTCATGATGCGGGCATCTCTCCGTGATGTCCTTGAATATGTCACATGCCTCATAGAAAGATTCATGCGGAAATTGCGTAAAATTGGAGATCTGACTCATCATCATGTTCGTCCTCCCCAGAGGAAAATATTTACGCAGGAAAGTGGACTTCAGATCGTCCCATGTAGAGATTTCCCGTCCCAGATGACTCAGCCAGTAAAGAGCCTTATCGGCTAAGGCAAAGGGAAAGGCCTTGAGGCGTACAACCTCCTGCGTAACTCCTGGATAACAAGTTGTACCGTAAATTATTTCGAATTGCTGTAAAAAGGTAAACGGCTCCTCTGTGGCATTCCCGTAGAACTTAAAAAGCAAAGAAATGAAGGACGGTCTCAACTCGTATGGCCCTTGATTCGGCGGTAGCTGAATCTAGTGATGGAGCATTCTTGCGCCCGGGTCATACTCATCCCGTAAAGTCGCGGGAACCACTGCAGGTGGTAACTGGTTCCCGGCCCCTGCTCGCAGCGCGGATATTTCATCCCGCAACTCCTTCTGAACTCGAAATTGATCTTGAATCTATAGATTCATCTGCTGAAGCATATCGAGTATCCCTGTCGTGATATCTGCAGGATCTGGTCTTCCTTCATGATGATCCTCAGCTGGTGGCCTCTCGTCTGCTGCTGGTCCTTTGTTGCGATCCATCTGATCGTCTGTGAAAGAGAAGCTCTCGTAAGAACATAGCGAAAAATCGGCTGGAGATCTAGATATATTGGGGCAAGGGTCTACCTCAATATTCTGGCCAGGAAGTGAGGGAGTCTGGGTCTGACTCTCCTCAAGATCAGATGGGACCAGCTCGGGAAGAGGGTCATCCCGAACTTGTGAAGATGTACACTCGACGGTGGATGGTCGAAAGCTCACGGAATCTGAGCAGAAAAGCCATAGAGACATCATCTTCGATGTCAAGAGAATTAATCGTGAGAGCACGATTTACGATTCAAATAAGAGGGATAAATGCGAAAGCCACGGTAACTCACGCCCCGCAAGCAAACACAAAGCAAACCCCGTTTTCAGCAACACAATCCGATGAAGACCGTAAGAGTTCGGTCTTTTATCTTGTCGGTTTTAGGGTTGTAATTAGAAAACAAGTATTACGGTTATCGCGGGTTGAACGAGCTTATAGGTGCCCGATAGTTTCTCTGAAACAATGGCCTGAGTCCTTACAGAAGATCACTCGCACTCAGTCAGTATGGGAGTAAGTACGTACCGTTTCCGGCTACCCGTGTTACTTGAGGACGGAGCCTTGCGTAGTGTCCTCTAAACCTCCCACTCTGTTAAGTAAACTCGGACCGTTTCCGACTACCCGAGAGTACCCACTGAGGAACAGTGATCAGGTGTATAGACTAAGTAGTATTTCACGGGAAATACGGGGTTTGGGCTCTAACCTTATGGGTTGGCTCTCGCTCGCGCACTCTGAGAGGATGTGCGGGGATTACTCTCCCAAGTCAGATGAATCGTTATGGTTTTTAGGTCCGATATTTTTAGTAGTCCCGATTTTATTTTGTGGTTTTATAATTTTTTTGGATTTTTTCAAACAACGTCTACCGATTTTTTTTCTTTTTATAAGAATCCTAAAATCATGCACCTAGGTTGCGAGTTTTAGAACTAACTACGTAGGCACAATCAAATAGAATAAAAACACCTAAACAAGCATCTATTGGAAAAGCCGCAGAAAAATCGATAAGGGGGGAAAACCACGGTGGGTGCCCTGATCTCCCGAATACACGGTATCCGGCGAATCATACCCCGAAAAAGAATGGGAGGAATTACACTACTAGTGTTCAATACAGTTTCTCTCCCTCTCTTTCTCTCTCTTTTACAAAAATTACACTACTCAAATTCTGCCCTCTGCAGCCGACTCGTAAAGAAGGAGCCGACCTCTACTCTTTCAACTGACTCGACTTCCGAAGAAGATGGTTGATCCTGCAGGCCCTACGAAACTTGATTAGTTGTAAAGCCATACGAAAACGATCGAGAAAAGAGTCGAGAAAAGCCGTACGAAAAACCGTACGAAAAATCGAAGAAATGCTACGAAAAACTGAATAAAAAGAAGAGAGAAAATAAAATCACAAAAATACGAAAAAAATCAAAATACTCTAATGCCTCCCCGGCAACGGCGCCATTTTGATAAGCGGTCACTAGAGTCGGTTTACGGCTTTTAAAAAAGAAAGTTGTCGATGTAGAAAGCCGAAATCTGAATCCTAGCTCCGATCAAACAAATTCAACTTTTAGAAAAACCTACACTAATTTTTTATCCAGGTAAGTATGCCTGAGTCGAACTCAAGGAGGCAGAATAGAATGCTTTGATTTTTTAAGGAAATATTTTTGTGATTTATTTTTATCTCTTCTGAAAGCGATCAAAGGAAAGATACACTTTCTACTGAATTTTTATTTTTAATTTTTTATTTTAATTTTAATCTTTTCCCAATTTTATTTAATTTTCAAAGGGGTATTTTTCACAAGATTTATTTATTATATAATAGGTGGAATATGGACAAAAATAGATGATACGGTATAGTAGGTAAAAAGCCGAGCAACGGGCTCGAACTACACACGAAAACAAAGCAAAATGGAGTCGGTTTTCAAGAATTAAAACACGATGAAAACGTGAGAAAAATACATGAAGAAGTACTTGAAAATCTTGCTGGGGTAGTTGCGTAACTACCCTAAAAAAATCAACGAAACATAAGGTCAAAAATGAGTCCAAAAATAATCCCCTGCAGCCCAGGGGTATAAGCGCAAGGAAAACTATAAAAAATGTTGCAAAAAGGTCCTTGCAGGGATTGTTTTGTGAAGAAAATAAAGTGTTTTACATTTAGGTCCATGTGGAGGACCTAAACGCTAATATAGAAACCTTCTGGAGCGGGAATTTATTTCTAGAAGTCTTTGGGTTTACTTTACAATTTTTCTACCGCTTCGCTTTCGATGGCCGAGATTAGAACAAGTCGGCACTGATCTGACGCTTCAGGGTACGTCACGTGTCGCAAGCCTTTGCACCGGGCGTTCTTCAGCTGTTCTTGGTTCTGTTTCTCAACTGCCGATGAAGGCTTCTTCAACGATTTTCCTCAGGCGAACGGCGACGACTTTGGCTCTCCAGCGGGGCCAGAGGGGTTGCTCCTCCACCCCTCGAGCTCGCCCGCGGTAGATGGCGGCCGGAAATGGCTCGAGGCAGCGATGGAAATGCGATGAAGTCGAGTGTCTCGTTGAGCTGGAGGTTGAAGGAGGTTGGAGCACCTTATTTGACAATGGATTGCGTGAGTATTCAGAGCTTCCAGATGTTTTTCTTTCACTCCTTATTGAAGATAAAGCTGCAAATAAGCGATGTATAGGCTCGATTCACAAAGAATCGGCTCAAGGGTGATAGATCTGCAAGCTCAAAAAGTGATGAAAAGTGACGTTTCCAGAATGATTGATAGTTGTGTGAAAATATTCGAGGAATGAATTGCGATTGGAGTGGTTTTCGAAATGATTTGAGAATGGTATTTGGGTATAGCGACTAAAAGGAATGGTTAAGCATCCTAATGACGTCTTAACCTCGCTAATGGATACACGAATATCGATGAAAAAATTCGTAAAAGTTGGATGAATTAGTTTGGGAGTTCAGAGGTGTATTACCTCGGAATGATGCTTGAGGGTCGACCTTCGCCGGAGCGGGATGCGCAGTGTGGCGGCAATGCAAGGCTGCCAAGAGCCTTGGAACCTCCTCCGAAGATCCCTCCTCCACGCGAGCTTGTTGGGGCGGAGCTGTCACCTCCAAATCCGGTGAAGCGAGGCTGGGAAGAATGGGGGTCGGCCACTGGAGCTGGTAGCTGTAGGTGGTTGGAGAGTTAGTTCCGAATGGGGGATCTTTAGGGATTTATATAATGAAGTTTTGTGAGCTCCAAGTCGAATCCAAGGATAGGCGATGGAGAGGGTTGTTAGGAGATTAAATCCAATGGCTTAGGTCGTCGGAAGGAGTTAAAATGTTCGCGGGACAAATGGTAGAAGTCGACCATCCAGAACAGAAAGGTTGAACAACTTCTTGGAGAAGATGAACCAGGCGCTGACACGTGTCAGCACCTGGTTGGCCAGATGGGTAATAATGCTTATAAAATCAATACTAAATAATAAATAACATTATTTTAAATAGGTACAAATGTAAGAAATGTAAATAAATTAATAATCTTAATTATGAAATAATTACTTTTTTATCAATAATAAATATTATTAAAAATATAAATATTATATTAATAAATATATATAGATAAATAGGGTTTGGATTTTTAATTTATAAATAAAAAAATAAAAATTAATTTTATATATTCTTAATTATTAGGATAATAAATAAGAGTTGTGTGAATTTTTAGAGATTTTAATAAATTAATTTGCATATATTAATAAATACATGTATTATGTAGCCATTTCATTTTTACCTATAATTTAGGGTTTTTGATTTTATTAAAATAATAAATAACCTCAAAAAATTATGAAATAATTTAAGGTTAAAATACAAGATCTTAAAATAATTAGAAATTATAAAATTAAAAAAACTATAAATAATGTGTGCTACATAAAATAATTAGCCTAGAAACCCCGTTGTCATTTGGTCCCAAAACTGATTTTTTGCAAATGGACTCCCAATTTGATGAAACCACCTTTATTAATTATAGAATATTATTTTATGAACTTTAAAGGTGAGTAGAGTGAAATTGGAGTTCGTATGAAGAAGTTATGATGTTCGGAAGTTGAGATTTTGACAATTTATAGGCTGGGTTTCTTGGTATATATATAGGGTAATATTTTTTAATTATTTTTTATTTTTACTTATATTTTTAAACATAATTAGGAAAAGAATTTGGTGAAAAATATTTACATATGAATTAATTAAAAATCTTTGAAGTTTTGTATTTATTTTATAAATAGTAAGATGTACATGGTGTGTGTATTAATTTATTTTTTTTAGATTTTCTTTCCTTATCTCCCCCTACTTTTTGGTTTGTCGACCAATCCATACTGACTTGGTCTCGGGGGTTAGGTTATAAATATACCTTGCAGTTATATTTATATTTTTAAGTCATATTGTATATATTTACATATATTCAATCTGCCTTTTGTTCTTTTTCTTTGTTCTTTATTTATTTACATGATTTTAATGGTTAAAAGTGAATATTTATTCATGAATAAGGATTTGTTAAAAGATGGGAATTAATGAATATTTGCATGCATTTCTTAAGGGTTTTAAGACAAAATGCGATAGAAAAGTTAATGAATCATGGATTCATCAACGCATAATAGTGATTGATAGTGCATCGGCTTTTTCGACTTCTCCCCCAGTTCTTGGAATTAAAATAATCAAGAGATTGGAGAATTCCTTAGGCATTGTTTGTCTTTGAAAAATACATAAAAAGGTGAAAATCATAAAATTGGGACTGTTTAAACAAACTTGACCTTAAAACCCACCTCACATAAAACATTTTTTTAGTTAGAGTCACCCCCTCATTGTTTGGTTTTCTTGGGCAAGAGAGTGACTCGCACACTATTCTAGAGCCACACCTGAACTTCTATTAGACTACTAGTCTTGGGGTTAGTCGTTCCCAGTGAGGATCTCTCTGGTAATTGGTAAAGCAGACCACGACATCCTTAACATATTGAATTGATCGGATAGCGGGTAAATGATCCGCAATTCATATTAGTTGGGAAATATCTAGCTTTGGGATTTGGCAAGTCTCTTGGGAGCATCGGGTTCCTACCAGCTCGCTTAATCGCTCTGCAAGACTGATTTATCACCTAAAATAAAATCGACAAGATAATCGACCGATCCTTTATGGTCATCAGCTCTCGTGTTGAGTAGTTGAATTGGGGGTTTAACTTCTGATCTTGTTTGCTTTCCAGATCTCATCCGCACTATTTCCATATCACGATGATGGGCCAAAGTTTTCTTAGACTACCTTTGGTAGACTCACTCTCGAGCACTCCGCCTTATTCATCTAGGGAAGTTTTGGGGAGCCTAGACCCGCTCTCCGAACCCGAGTTCGATTCCTCCCTGTTCCCCCTCGAACACGCTTCTTTCAGTCCTGAGGTTCCCGAGTAGACACCAACACAGATATTTGTTCATTTGACGGCACCTGAGTTCAGGTCTTTTGCCTTTGCTAAGACCCGTGAAATGTCCTGCATTGAGGATCAAACCGATGGACAGCCCCAGGGTTCTACATACGTTCTAGATCAGGGCACCATCAACAACACACTTCTAGGCTCTCTAGAGATGATGCAGAGACAGATCTGAGATCAGGGAGTGTTTATGGCAGAGGTGTGTAGAGAGTTAACACAGATGCGAGCCAACAAAGGAGAGCCACAGAGACCAGGCAGTGGAGACATCCCAGCACCTGGAGGAGGTGTAGACAGACACCTATAGGATCAACCAGAGCCAGCCAGACAACCACGACCGATGAGGCGGTTACACAACCCTGGTGCAACCCTCAGCCATCGTTGGATCCACCTCCCTGAGATTTTGGACGACTTCAAACTTGGCCCCCAGGCCATTCAGCTCTTGCCCAAGTTTCATAGGCTAGCCACCGAGAAGCTGCACTACATTTACAGGAGTTTGAGATGATCTACGGCTTGGTACATGACAGATTCGTGGACGAGGATACTATCTGATAGCATTCTCCTTCTCCCCGGTCGATAGAGCGGCCTATTAGCTGAAGCATTTAGGGAGATATGTTACCACTTAGGAGCAGTCCCAGACCTAGTACTTGAACAAGTGCTATCCACTCGTTCGGACCAATGCAACGAGGGCTCTGATCAACAACTTCACAATGATCCCCAACGAGCAGTTCCATGAGGCATGGGATCGATTTCGTGATCTCATTGATCAGTGCCCACACCATGATATATCCAAGCCCGATCTTGTCCAGAGCTTCTTTTGTGGACTGCCACCGGAGCTGCGGGGGCTTGTCAATGCTTCTTGTGGGGGCTCCTACTTCGCCAAGGATGAGGACCAGGTCTGGACCATCTATGAGGAGATGGTCGAGAACTATATCGAGATGTCGCAGACCCAGGTCTACACTCAATGGAAGCCCATTCCACAGGTCGTGCCCTATTATAGGATAGCATGGGTTGATACGAGTCCACCCACTTCATCAGCAATAGCAACACAGGCAGAGTCGTCGACAACTGACATGGGTATCATCAACGAGAAGTTAGACCGTATAGAGATTATAGAGAAGAAGCAGTGTCAGGGCATGACGTAGATCAACCAGTTGGCACAGACTCTCAGTGACATGAAGACCCAGATCATGTGTCTCTAGGAGACACTGACGGTTTCTCAGCCCCGTCTTAGGTCACAGACTGATCCTAGCAGCAACAGTTCTTCCCAGCACTCCGCCCAATATCACCAGGTTCACCACATCCAGGCAGAGCTAGTTCAGCCATTGCAGCAACAGTACTCTCAGCCACTGCAATCTCGGGACACTTAGATGGCGGTGTATCTGCAGGATCAGCCACTGGCAGTTCTTCCCCTGTTCCCTTACGAGCAGGAGTCGTTGATGGAAGTCAACAGAATTTGGTATCATCGGCAACAGCTTGGGATCCGTCGAGATCATCCCGGATTCAGGTGATCTACCAGAGGCACCTCATCCCAGCAGCAGCCTCCAGCTTAGGGTGGACAGTTCAGTCAGCCACAACCGCATTACCAGTCAGTTCCTCATCCCTTCCAGTAGGGACAACAGTGGAAGCAACAACCTCAGCAGCATTTCACTCAGCCTCTCCTCACCAGTTCCAACAGTAGCCTCATTTCCAGCGAGGCAACTCATATGATTCTCATGTTCTATCCTATGAGAACCCGACCCTTGACAATCTAGCCCGCCTAATCTTAGACCAGCAAGCATCCTTTAGGCGAGAGATGGACGAGTTTCGCCAGGAGATGAGGGAGATCATAAAGGGAATGGCCACCATACCTGCTCAGATCGAGCTCAATCCTAACAACCTCATGAGGAAACCTGAGTAGGTACAGTTCACAGAAACCACCACACCTAGTGCGTCATTGGGTGATACTTCTTTATACACATTTGATGTTGATTTTTTGTCACTTAGGAGTTGTAGGATGCCAGCCGACGGTGCCTCATCTGAGCGATGACCCTATGATGATCCAGGAGCGCTAGGCGAGTAGGATAGAGGTGTTGATGCCATTGATAATGATGTTGATGACAGTGGTGTTGAAGCCACCAAGGATGTTATCCAGTTGATGATACTAAGGCTGCCGCTTCTCCAGATGCAGTCGGTGGTACTAATGCCACCATTCTAGTTGGTGCTGAGCTAGAGCGTGGTATGATGCCGTGAAGATTGAAGTCGTGGGTGGTACTGACAGCACCAGTTCTATTCCTGTTGTGTTTCCACTTGTTTCTATATCTCAGGACTATTCTAAAAAGACTAAAAATTATTATAGGAAAGATTTCTTCATCTTCGAGTCCATATGTGATGCATGATGACCCTTGTATGGATTCCATTCTCGCTCAGCAACAGGAACCTCTTCCTAGCCGTCTATCTGAGGGGGGCCCAACTATCTCCTTTCCTCAAGCACTCTGCTTGGTGAAGGGGAATAAAAAAGAAAAATCCAAAAAAGAACCAACAGTTAGAGTTCAACCAACATATGATAGATAGATTCCATATCCAGTTGACTCTACAGGAGGCACTTGAGCACATCCCTCTCTTCCAGAAGAACTTGAGAGAGAAGACCACTATTCGTTTGAAGAGAAGGAACCATCAGTCAGAGATCCATGTGCTCACCCGTGCCACCTGCTTCACCATCCAGAACTGTCTGCCAGCCAAGAGGCCAGATGCAGGAGCTCCCTATGTCAGATGCCACATTCATGAGAGGAGATTCGATCACACTCTACTAGACAGCGGCTCTTCCACCAACCTTCTTCCGACAGCCTTACTCGACTGATTCGAGTTTGTCCCTCTTAGACAGAGCATGACAATCCTTCAGTTTATTGATCGATCAGTCAAGATGTCGAAGGGGTTGTTAAATGATGTGGTCGTCATAATTCAGGGCCTGAAATTCCCCTTGGACTTTGTTGTGTTGGACATGGAGATCCCTGAGTCTATGACAGATACCCCCATCATTCTAGGACGACCATTCTTGGCCACAGCCAAGGCAGTGTCTGACTATAATAGCGGGAAGGTGTACTTTCGCGTCGAGGACAAAAGTATACAAATAGAGACGGTCGACGAGACCAGAGCGTGAGATTCAGCTTGCTCAGAGCAGTATAGTGATGCAGAGCAGACGTCAGAGGCAGAGCAAGACGTTCACTAGGAGTGTGATTTTGTGATCACTAATGATGAAGCCGCTTGGTCTGACCTGTTTAACGAGCCCTTCTCTCACCTCCAGACACTACAGATTTATAGCTTCTAGAAGAGGAGAGTTTAGAGAGCACACTCTTGGCCGAGGACACTTTTAAGGCGGACGACCACATTCTGGATAGCGAAGCATATTTCATTTCTTATGCTTATGATTCAGATCCCTCAGATTCAGACATAGATTGGGACGATTTTGATGATTATTTACCTTATCTGATTCCCACAGAGCCAGCAACTAGGGTGGAGATTGAGCCAACACCTAGTACAGATACACCAGCGGGGAAGTCTTCACCAGATATTCATGATCAGTGAGAGTTTTCACATTCATATCTAGTTGCCTTCACGTAGACATTTCAGAAGCCAGATTTGCCAGCTCTCAGTTACTCAGAATTGAAGCCTTTACCGCAGTCGCTGAAGTATAGATTCCTTGCGGGTGAGCATGAGATGTACCCACTCATTATCTCAACAGATTTGACTGGAGAGCAAGAATCTTGTTTGATGGAGGTTCTTGAAAGGAACCACAAGGAAATGGGATAGAGTGTAGCTGATCTCCATGGGATAAGTTTGGCCATGTGCTCCCACCATATCTATCTCGAAGAGGACGCGAAGCCATCGCGTGAGTTCTAGTGACAACTGAACCTGAATCTTTGAGAAGTGATCATGAAAGAGATATCAAAATGGTGGAGCAGCAATTTTATCTACCACATCTCTGACTCCAAGTGGGTTAGTCCATTGCATGTGGTTCCCAAGAAGATGGGCATCACCACATTTGTGAGTGAGTCTGGAGAGGAGATCGCTACTCGGGTACCCACTTCTTGGAGGGTCTATGTGTACTACAGACGATTTTGAATCAGGCCACCAAGAAGGATCATTTCTCGTTGCCTTTTATTGATCAAATTATAGAGAGGCTAGGTGGGAAGAGTCACTATTGTTTCATTGACGGGTACTCTAGCTATAATCAGGTGGCCATAGCGCCCGAAGACCAGGACAAGATGATATTCACCTGTCTGTTTGGGACTTATGCTTTTCAGACGGATGCACTTTGGTCTATGTAACACCCCAGCAACATTCCAAAGGTGCATGTTGTCCATCTTCTCGGACATGGTGGGTGACTGCTTAGAGGTCTTCATGGATGATTTCTTGATCTACAACAATAGTTTTGATGCTTGTCTTGATTTCCTAGACCGAGAGCTTCAACACGGCATTGAGGTGCATCATGTTTTATCTTAGGAGAAGAGTCAATTCATGGTGACTCAAGGGAAAGTGCTTGGTCATATCATCTCCAATAGGGGTATGGAGGTTGATCCGGCTAAGGTGGATATCATTAGGAAACTCAATCCACCATCCAACCTATGGCAATTGAGGTCTGATGAAACCATGTTTCATACCTCTAATTCACTAAAATTAACCCCCTAACTTGGACTAAGTGTTAATAAAAACCAAACAAATCCCTGTAGATATCATAGTCATTGAATAAATTAAAAATACAAAAAACAGCAAAATTAAAATTCATGGTGTTTTTAGCTTTAAAAATGCTCTCAAAAATATTTTCTATCTTTGTTTATCTCATCTCCATTTTTTGTCAACATGAAACTTGTAGATCTCATCAAGATCTACAACTTTCATGTTTTGAGTTTTTCCAAATGCAGCCATTTATTCCCTCATAAATCCCTTTCTTCATCATAATAATCTGATTGGGCCATGTGGCCATTTCTGGTTGAGCCACGTAGCCGCATCTCTTCGCGCCACACGTCCTGATCCCTCAGTCGTTGGATGGCGAGCTGGAATCTTCAATCTCAGCCATGCATTTCTACCACCCATGGCAACCCTTTGATCAAGCCCTGGAATCAATCTTAGCCATCCATCAGCGTTGCGCTCTCAAAGCGCCACGTATTATCTCCGTAGACATTCGATCTCGCCTTCACTGCTTATCCTCACCGTTCATCATCCCATCCATTCTCCATCGCTCAATCTACCCACCGATTCCATCACAGCCGTTAGATGTTGCCTTCATGTCCTAGCGCCACGTGGCACTTGTTGCGTCGTATGATTGCGACCCCATCGATCTCATCCAGACCTCTCATTGACACCCTCTTCGTAGCCGTTGGATCACGAGATCCAATGGCCACAAGACCTTCCCCTACCTCTAGGCGCCCCCTGTCCCATGTTCTCCACCTCACCAACTCTCTTCCCCCTTTCCACTTTCTCCACCATCTACGTCAACCACCTCTCTCACTAACTACCCCCGACGTACCCCAATCACCCATCATCCTCGCGGGTCTTCCCTTACCCCATGACGACCTATCCTTCGTCTCACATTCACCATGAAACCCACACCCATCACCATCGAAACCGCCACTTCTCGATCTTCAAATACCCCATCTCCTCCGCATGTCACGGTCGTCCGCCTTTACGTGCGGCCACGCCCAACATTCCTCCGCCTCTCAGTGACAGCGAGGAGGAGAAATGGAGCGCGAAGATGATGTGTGCCCCCAGTGTCGATCCCTGGCTGATGTCAGCCAGGTCTGCGGTGGCTCCGCCTACGCTAAGCTAGCTCTAGTCGTCGCGGAGGTCTAGCGATGACTAGAGCCTCTCCATGAAGCTCGAGCACAGGCGCTGATGAATCTCGTATTCATCATGCTAAAATTGGTCATTTAGGCTCGGTTCCCCACCATTCACTTGTAATTAATCATTAATAGAGCACTATTAGCATTCATACACGTGTAAATAATATCTGCATTTCATCATTCATAATTGCATTAGAAATCCCAAGCGTAAATTGGCCCAAAAAGCCGCCAACTTCTCACATTTGTAAATAATTCATCCTAACTCTGATTAACCCCAAACCACCTCCATTGTGTAGATATTACTAAACTTATTAAATAAAAAATACAAAAAAATTACTAGCTCCAACAAGTGTCAAATTATCCCAAAGTCTAATTTCACATCTGACGGACTAAAATGAGCATATCTCCCACATACAGTGTCCGATTTTGGTGTACTTACTTTTAGAGTACTCCATTTTCAAATACCTTCAAAACAAGACTAATTTCGTAAAATTCGGAGCTCATATGTGAAAGTTGGGTTTTGGGCCTCTTTTGTGCATTTTGACTTTTTGCTATTTTTGACATGAGTTTTTATGTTCATAATTAACCCTTTTAATTTTATTTCTTCTTCTTTATTATTCTTTGATGAAAGTCTTATTAAGCGACACAAAAATCTAAATCCAGATTAAAACCGAAATCAAAGAAACTAACTGAGTCCAAGTGTCCGTTGTCAGTCTGTACAAAAATTGAGTGTTTCTGACTTCTATTTTATTTTCCTAATTTCTTATTTATTAAAAATCCAAAAAAATTTAGATTTGTGTGTAATTAATTTTCTTGTATTTTATCATATTTTTTTATAATTTTTATCCTCTCTAAAACCACCAAAAAATACAAAATCTCAAAAACCCGATTTTCTATACACATGGAGAACCACCAAAAATACCACTTCACACAAATGACCTCTTTTGCTCCTGGGTCCTTCATGAAAGTTGTAGATCTCGACGAGGAAAACAACTTTTGTGAAGAAAATTTTTTGATTCGAGGTCTCCTTCTACTTCTTCTCCATCCTTAAAGTTGAAATTTTTTAGGCACCACGTGGCAGCTCCAAGGCGTGCCACATGGCACCCACCTGTGCAGCCTTCTCTCTCCTGACGCACGTGCCACGCACGTGCCGCCTTCTCCTCCCGCGCCCACGTGTGCGGCACGTGACCTCGTCCTTTCTTCTTCCCTGTGCCATCCCCCTGCTCACGTAACGCCGACCTCCGCCTTCGCAACGGCCGCACGCCCTCCTCCAGTCGTTATTCTCGTAGCCATCATTCCTCTCCCCAACCGTTACTCGCACTGCCCATCATCCTATAAAGCTGCATCATTGCCCCGCAACAGTGCTCATCCGCCATTACTGGAGAAAGCTTCGACACCTTGGTGACAGCACGACACAGAGAAGCCTCCGGCATGATCCAGCATCGTCCTTGCGTGCTGCCGCGAGCATCCTGCTCTTCTCAGGAGATCAAACCGCTACCCCCCTTCAGGCTAGTTGATGTCTCCCCTCCGTCTCCTCCTCCCGATCCCTACCCTCTTCGACCTTGCAAAGGTCGGAATCCAGCTCCGATCCCAAACATGCACAGAACCCCGTACCTCCTTCCTTCGATTTTTCTTCTGCTAACCTTGCAGGTCCGACGCCCCTCAGCTCCTCCGCCTCTACGCCGTCGAAGCCTCGGCCACGCCACCACCGCGCCTTCCGCCCGATCGCTACTGCCCCCACGCGCTGCTGGTCGCATGCCTCCGCAGCGACCCGCTCCTTCGCCCACTGCCGCCTACGCCAGCGAGGGCCATCTCCCTTCACGTCCCATCGCGCCCAGCGCCTCCTTAGTGTGCCCTCGCCTTCGAGCTCGCTTCCTCCGCCTCAACCTCCTCCGCCGGTCGTGTGTCGACCAGCCACGGAGCCGTCAACCGCCATCGCCTCCACCGCTCGGTCCTCGCCACTGGCTCCGCCGCCCCTCCCTCGCAATGAGCAGATACCATCGGATCGGGTCAACTGCTCTTGATCCGACGGTCCCTGAAGTGCCACGTGTCCCTCCCAGCCTTGAGGCTCGGGTTGGTCGAGCCTCCCTCAGCTTCGCCTCGCCCCGAGCCTCAGGTTCGTCACTCGAACCACAAGCTCAGGATCCCGAGCCTCCCGGTCCTCCCACGAGCCTCCAAGTGCCCACGTGCGCTGGGAAAAATTACACCGAGGCCCTCCATCGTTTCAGAATTTGCAGAAATATCCTCGCTAGGGGTAAATTACGTCCGGGCCCCTCCGATTTTTATTAATGATAAATTAGTCCTCCTAGGGACCTCTTTGCAAGAAAAACTTTATTTTATTTACATTTTAATCCCTGAAACTTCATATTATCATATCTTTTTCATACAAACTCCGTTTTGAGCATATAATATGTCATTTTGAAGCTAATTCTGTGCTCTATCGCTTGGCATAAATTGTGGGCAGATTCAAAGCTATTTATTGATAATTATTATTGAGGATATCTGTTGGCTTATGCAGGCTCGTTTTGACATATTTGTGCCACATTTTCCTTGAGAGAATTGACGATTTATTTTGCAGGGATTTGTTAATGTTGAGCTAGTATTTGAGGACTTAATTTTTGCAGGGGTTAATTAAGGGAGATGGATTAGATGTATTGACTTATTGACTGCGAACATTTCTTGAGAATAAAATTAGAAAACTTCGGAGATAAAAATCATCGCAGGATCAATCTGATGTCTATTCATTCTTGTTGGAGTCAGGAATTAATTTGTTACATCTTGCTATATTCGATATTATTTGATCTGTGATTTCATTTCGAGGATATTGATTATTTTTATTTGGATTAAACATTACTAAAAATCATAGATCCTGGGCATAATTCTCTCTGTTTATTTTCCTTGCATCACTTTGCATTGCATCTTCATCATTGCATTGTACATTTTCAAACACAAAAATTAATTGAACATTTATTAATTATTTTATTTGATTAAAAGACCGCGCAACTAAGAATAATAGTTCCCTGTGTTCGACCTTGGTACACTTGCCAATTAAAAATATTCCACAACATTCAAAGCTTGTGGTGTTTTGATCGACCGAAATTCGCCTCCTATACTACAATTTCTGATTATTAAAGAGGCAGATTTCGTGCTCATCAGGCGCCGCTCCACCATTAGCCAGGTAAGCTTTCCCTCGACCTCCCTTGTATTTTATTTAATTTCTAGCAATTAATTAGGCCACCACTCTCCTCATCACCCTCCAATTATCCTCGACTTCGCTTCACCGCACATTCCTCATCCTTGCTCCACCAACCGATCACCCCTTCTTTCCCCCATAACCCCGGACCACCTTCGACCCAACTCCTTCGGGCTCGCCAGAGAAGATGCATCAGGTCACTACATTCTTCGTCCATCAGATCTGCCATCCCATTCATTCCCCATGTATTTGCGCTTTGGCTATGAATCTAACCGTGTAGGTGCTTGAGTCCTCAATGGCCGGAGACCTCGTCGGAGTCCGCTTGACGAGTTCCGCTTCCAGCGACGAGGGGTTTCACCAAGCATCGTAACAGCTCGCCCGAACCTCCACCTTTATCGACGATTACTCAAGAGGTTTCGGGGAGCTCTGTAGGGTCCTAGCAAGAGAGGCGAAGCTCCAGGGGTTATGCCAGAGATCAGAACCCACCGCTAGTTGCAGCCGAGGAGGAAGAAGCAGACACCGTTGGATGCTCCTCCCCGAAGCTCATCCAACGGCGTAGAGACATCCACGTCAACATCTCGTGCAACTTCCAATTACCGTCTGATCTCAATGATCGGGCAGTCTTCGATGATCCACGTGTCAGCACCAAAGCTTCTCTGAACCTCAGCACCAGACCAGCATGCTTGGGTGCTCTGAGCCTCTCCGAACCTCATCCGAGCCCAAGCCTGAAGGCTCGTACCTTCCGAACCTAGCCGAAGTTGCCCCAAGCCTCCTCCGAGCCTGGATCTTCACCGAGCCTAGAGCGCACATGCCGATCATGTACGACCGAGACAATTTGCAGGGAGGCCCACCAATTTCTTCAAATTGCAGACAGGTCCAGAGACACGTGCAGACCACGTGCACCCGGGGTATTTTGTATTTATACCCTCGCGGGTTTTAATAATTGAAATACCCGCGTGTGTGGGTTATTTATAGGGAATGTCCCGAATTTTCTTTTATTTGCATTTTAGTCCCTCCTAGGGACTTGTTTGCTATTTATCTTTCATATTTTCTTGCATTTATGCCCCTAGCTTCACTCGTGCATATCTTGAGCATACTAGCTCCGATTGAGTCGATTTCAGTGGCGTTTTGAAGCCCTTTTCATTGTCTTCTTGATGGCATGCTTGTATTTCAGATTTGACACTATGCATGTTGATGTCTTATTTTGTTGATTAAGTGTCTTTTGTGTAATGCTTCTCATGCCTTATTTTTAAATAAATGAAAGCAGCTTCATGAACTTGATTCTGATTTGACTTGTGATTAAATGACTCAAGTATTTTTATAATCAGGGCATATTTATGCATTTCTTCGCATCTCTTTGCATGATTAAAAATCAAGTAAAAAGTCAAATAAAAAAATGCATGTCTCATGATTACTCAATGCATGTTGTTATCTCGTCTTCATATGTGTTTTTGACCTACGTTTATCCAACACTGAATTAAATTGATCTAAGCCCAAATATTCACGAGAGAGGCTCGTGCCCCTGAGTTCGACCTTGGGCTTGCCCAAGTAAAAAAATTATAAATGGACATTTTTATTCAATTGATTATCTTGATTAAAAGGTTCTTTGACGAACCCGATCCGGCCTGCTACAGCGCATTAAAACGACAAATTAAGAGGCTGATTTTGCAGCTCGTCAAATGGTGTCGTTATCGGGGACACGGCTCATCTTTTGTCTTGTTTGTATTTTTATTTATTTTATTAAGTGTTTTATTTATGTAGGTCAATTTGTTCATTTGTCTTGCATCGTAATAATTTTTTCTTTTCAATTGATATCTAACCTTTGCTTTTGTGACAGGGCCCTTGATGATCAAGGAGGCGAGGAGCAAATGTTTCTTTGCTGTGAGGAGTCGTATCAACAAATTTTTGGAGATAAATCGAAGAAAAAAACAAAAAAAATCTCGCATTTTATTTCATTTTGTATGCATGTAATAATCGTCTTTACAACGGTCTTCGATCGAAGACTTGCGCGTGTAAATAAACGAATTATATGTGATTGTGTGGGGATTGTCCCCACTTGAGTGTCGACCTAGGACCAGGCACGCTGCTCTTCGAGCTTCTTTCATCGTTTCATTTTTTTAGTACTTGATCATAGGTAGGACACACTTTAAATAAAGACGCACATTGCATCGCTTCACTTAGCCAAATTTACAAGATGTTCTTCCCCGCTAATAGAAGCAAGTTAGGCGTAGTTTTCAATCGACTTGCATACACATTATTTTGGTTTTCAAAACAGTCCAAGATTTCACGTATTTTTGCTAAGGCATTGCATGTATTCTCGCTTAGCCTAGATCATGGTTTTTATCGATTGCATGGCTTTTCTCGATTTTCCCCTCCTAGCTTGATCACCTAGGTTAATGGAAAATAGGAATGAGCGGTAGATGATGATTGCTTGGTTTATGTGCTCACCTTGATTCAGTGATAACCTTAAGCAAAATAAATTGGGACTGTTAATTGCAAGTCAACCTAAAAATGGAGTAAAATCTTGTTTTGGAAGAGCAACACCCGTGTTTACGCAGTTGGTTCTACTTGATATTTTTTTCGAGTAAAATAGAATCTTTTAATCACCAATAAAACTGACAAGATAATTAACCAACATTTGTTGATTTTCATGCGTGAGTTGGTGAAATCAAAGTGTGTTGCATGCTTGTTTGAGTCTTGGATGTTCCGAAACTCTCCCTTAGACCCTAGGTACTCCATTTATCTCCGAAGATTCATCCGCTCATTTGTATATTCATCGGACTTCTTCGTTCACCTCGAGTCTATCCCAGCATCAACTCTTAATCTTTATACTTAGGCTACTCTCAGCCTAAGTATAGGGGGACCAGAGTCCCCGTGATTTTCTATACTTAGCTTTCCTTGCCTCAATACTTAGGTTATGTTTAACCTAAGTATAGGGGGAGCCCTCCTTAGTTTCCATATATTTTTCTATATTTAAATGGACCTATGGACTTGTATCATCTAGTGCTATGAGGACATAGCAAAGTTTAAGTATAGGGGGTATACCTTATATACAGTATATGTACTTTAGCTATATTCTGAAAATTTTGACAAATTTAAATTTTTTGGCTAAAGTAAAATCCTTTGAACTAAGTGGACAAAATTATTTTCAAGGCTTTCTATATTATGTTACACTATTTTTATAGAAAAATATTTTTGAAAATGATTTGAAAAATGAGTTTCTCTTGTTTTGAAAAATCTTCTGAAAATGTTTTGAAAATATTTATTTGTGTGACACGGTATTGAAAATTCTTTTTGATTTCAAGGAAAGTTGAGTTTAACATGTGTTCTAACCTATAATTAAAATTCTATAAAAATGAGAAAATTCAAAATCCTTTAAGAGTCAATAGTGACTACTAATCCCAAATAAGTAGCTGCGTTTGGTGAGGGTTCGCCCTTAGCAGAGTAGGTGGTTTAGAGGACATTGCGTAAGGCTCCATCCTCAAGTAACGGGCTCCGGCTTGTACTTACACCTATACTGGCTGAACACAGATGCATCTACTCATTTGAGTTTAAGTAGTCATTTTATCTTTTAAAGTCTTCATTAAAAAAATGATGTAAAAGAAAAAAATTTGTTGAAGGAGTTAGACTAATTCCTCTACCTTTTCACTCCCACCCAGGATCAGAAATGTTCAAGAAAAACTTGATTTATGAGGTCTTGAGATTTTAGGTTAGCCAGCCTTAACCATCAGGGTCTTAGACTTAATCATCCACATTTCCCTAGGTTTCTAGATTTACGTGTTATATTGCATGCTTAGTCTTCGACCATAAGAATATGATCAGCACATCACATGCACGACTGCGGTTTCGATGAGATGAGTTGACTTTCACTTGAGGGTTTGGGATGAGGGATTCGAGTCTGGACTTGATCTAATGATGCCTGAGGATGGGATAAAATCTTTGAAGGCTTCATGAAAACTGAGTGTCAGCAACTTTAGCCAGTATGAGAACTTAGTTCTTATACTAATCTCTTGACATTGACCTAAGTGCCAGTGTGTGAAATAAACAAAAATGTTGATCAGTGTGCGTCAACTTTTGATAAAAGCAGTGGAGCTAGCCAAAAAAAATTCAAAGCAATGAAATATCAAAGAAAAGCTCTCATTCCATACAAAGTCAAATTTCAACAAGAGCTTCCATCAAAGGCGAGCGCTCCTAACCATTTTCAAAGTGTCCACTTGGGCCACCGCTATTAGGACCAGGAGTTGGGCTTGCACCAAAAAAGGGCTCTACATCGTAAATGCTACAAGTCTGGGTGTAGAAGGTACGATAGGTACTCAAAAAAGACACACCCCGATGTATTCTCAAGAAAACAAGTGTAGACGGCTCCAACTTCTCTTGACGGACGCACTGATCAACACCAAAAAAATGTGTTGCGTAATAAGGCACTAGAGATAATCCTTGTTCTGATGAGAGGGAGAGAAGAAATGACACAATCCTATACCCTCCATCACTGGCCTTCCATCTACACTTTCAAGTCTGACAACTAAAGAGACGGTGGACTGGACGCAAGATTTGATTTATTCCCTAGTGTTGAGGATTGGGTCCTTAGGAGAATTTCTTGGACCAAGACCTTGGGTGACATTTTGACTCTACTCTCGTGAACGCAGTCAACACTAAATGTCATATCCTTAGCCGATATGTACACCAGAGAGAGTTTAGATAACTAGAGGAATTAGATACCTCTTAAGTAAGGCTGGGTTGAGCTCTAAGATTTTGTATCTCTAAATTTAAGAAGACTTGAACAGATTGGATCATGTACACACATGCACAAGGGGGTTAATCCATCTCATTCATTTTCTTTGATGCTCGGGGACGAGCACAGTTTAAGTATAGGGGGTTGATGAAACCATGGTTCATGCCTCTAATTCACTGGAATTAACCCCCTAACTTGGACTAAGTGTAAATAAAAACCAGACAAATCTCTGTAAATATCAGAGTCATTGAATAAATTAAAAATACAAAAAATAACAAAATTAAAATTTATGGTGTTTTAGACTTAAAAATGCTCTCAAAAATATTTTCTATTTTTGTTTGACCTCATCTCCATTTTTGGTCAACATGAAACTTGTAGATCTCATCGAGATCTACAACTTTCATGTTTTGAGTTTTTTTCAAATTCAGCCCTTTATTCCCTCACAAATCACTTTCTTCATCATAATAATCTTATTGGGTAACGTGGCTCTTTCTGGTTGAGCCATGTGGCCACATCTCTTCGCGCCACGCATCCTGATCCCTCAGCTGTTGGATGGCGATCAGGAATCTTCAATCTCAGCCATGCATTTCCGCAACCCAAGGCAACCCTCCGATCAAGCCCTGGAATCAATCTTAGCCATCCGTCAGTGCTGCTCTCTCAAAGCACCACGTGTCATCTCTATAGCCATTCGATCTCGCCTTCACCGCTTATCCTCACTGTTCATCATCCCAGTCATTCTCCATTGCCTGATCTACCCACTGATTCCATCACAGGCGTTAGTTGCCGCCTTCATGTCCTAGAGCCACGTGGTACTTGTTGCGTCGTACGATTTCGGTCCCATCAATCTCATCCAGACCTCTCATTGACACCCTCTTCGTAGCCGTTAGATCGCGAGATCCAACGGCCACGAGACCTTCCCCTACCTCCAGACGCCCCATGTCCCACATTCTCCACCTCGCCAACTCTCTTCCCCCTTTCCATTTTCTCCACCATCTCCGTCAACCTCCTTTCTCACTAACTACCCCCCGACATACCCCAATCACCCATCATACTCGCGGGTCTTCCCTCACCCCACGATGACCTCTCCTTCGTCTCACTTTGACCATGAAACCCACACCCATCACCATCGAAACTGCCACTTCTCGATCTTCAAATACCCCATCTCCTCCGCATGTCACGGTTGTCTGCCTTATGCAGGGCCACGCCCAGCATTCCTCACCCTCTCGGTGATAGCGAGGAGGAGAGATGGAGCGCGAAGATGATGTGTGCCCCCGGTGTCGACCCTTGGCTGATGTCAGCCAGGTCTGCGGTGGCTCCGCCTCTGCCAAGCTGCCTCCAGTTACCGCGAAGGTCCAGCGATGACCAGAGCCTCTCCAGGAAGCTTGAGCATAGGCGTTGCTCCACCATTAGCCAGGTAAGCCTTCCCTCGACCTCCCTTGTATTTTATTTAATTTCTAGCAACTAATTAGGCCACCACTCTCCTCATCACCCTCCATTGATCCTTGACTTCTCTTCACCGCACATGCGGTCACATGCTTCACCCTCCATTGATCCTCATCACCCACATGCGTCGTCACATGTATTTTTGGGTTATTTGCACTATGTACCCCGAACTTCTTTACTGTTGTTGATTGCATATTTATTTTCCATATTTGCAGATATGCCCCTCTGAATGTTGTTTTACGACATGTACGGATTTTGATAGAAAAACTGCAGACTTGACCCTAGGCTTTTTTTGCGTGTTATTGTTTGGTCCCAGGACTTATTTATTTGCATTTTGATCCCTCTGAGCTGTGAGTTTTGTTTTTAATTAAATAAATAGCAATTTTACTCCAAAAATCTTGAAATTTTGACTCATATCTCATGTTACTGTGTAGGAATTTTGGTGATTTTTGGGTGGTGTTTTGATTTCGGTTATTATTTTAAAAATTCAAAAACCTTAAAAAGTATTCCTGGTTGCTTTATAAAATCAACTAAAAATACTAAAATGTCTTGAAAAATTCTAAAAAAATCCAAATTGCTTCTTTTGTGTAATTTTACTTTCTATGCAATTTTTTTATTCCCATTTATAAAACCCATAAAAATTGAAAAAGAGTAAAAACCTTATAAAAATCATAAAAAATTCAAAAAATTATGTGTTCTTCTTCTGTAGGTAGATTTTATTTTGTAGTTTTAATAAAACTACTGCTAGGATTTTATAGGTATTTTTAATAATTTTAATCTACCTTTAGATCCCAACTGTACATTGTTGGTTGTTTTTGGCTTTCTTTTATTTTTAGAAAATTAATTAAAAATAAAAAAAACCCATAAAATTCACAAAAATTATTTTAATATTTTAAAAACACAAAAACATTTTTGTTCTGATTTTTTGAGTATTTTTGGACCTCTCAATAATTGTTTGAGTTTTGCTTTTTGGTTTTCCTTTATTCTTCTTCTCATTATAAAATCAAAAAAAATTGAAAAAAAATTAAAAACTACCAATTTCTTCTTTTTCTTGGTTTCCCAACTACTTCGTAGACTTGTCATTTTGTGCTCCTTGTGATCGACCCTGGTAGCTATATGATGACACGAATTCCGAGCAACTAAGGTAAAGGTACAGAAATGGTCGTTGCGACCTCGGTCACTCAGATGTGTCGATCAAGAAAAATGAACCACTAAATAGAGATAAAATCGATCAAAACACGAATAGCGGTCCTGCTATTGGATTAACCTAGTATAGCACCCAGGGTCGAACTCAAGGAGCACGGGTTGGCCGAGAGGCCTACGAAGTAGTAAAAAGAAAGAAAATAAAAGAACAAAATATTTTTAGTGGTTTTTAATTTGTTTTATATTTTTTTGGATTTTTAAGTAATTAAGAAAATAAAGAAAAACAAGGAAAAGCACACTTCAACAATTTATTCAAAGCATCAAAAATCAACCAAAAATTAAAACAAAAATATTTTTATATATTTTATATTTTTTGTGTTTTTGGTGAATTTTTGAGAATTTTCTAAGGTTTATTTAATTTTCTAAAAATCAAACAGTAGCTAAAATCAGTGGTACTATCCATCCGAGCCAAAAAGCCCTAGATAAAATATCTAAGGGCCTTAAGATGGCCTGGAGGTAATTTTCCTGTAAAGATGATAAAACAAGGAAAATTTAGGTTCCAATTTTATTATTTTTGGATTATTAATTTATTTATTAGAATTTTTATGGGTTTTTGAGTGTTTTTAAGTTTTTAGTGGTTTCCAGTGATGAAAAGTAGCCAAAATTGGCTAGAAAATCAAACTAATAAAAATAGACAGTAGCTAATTTTTGTAGAATTTTTAAGTGAGTTTAAATATTTTTTGGGGGTTTTTAAAGTTAGACAGTAGCAAAAATGATGGTTTTTTATTTTTTAAAAATATCAAACGAAATCAAAAATGTCCTCAAAAATCCACGAAAATCCTACACCATGGCAGGAGCCATGTGTCAAATTCTCGTTGGATTTGGAGGTGATTTGATATTTTATTCAAAAATAAAAGAGGGGCACTGTGCAAAGGGACCAAAGTGCAAATACCCAAAGTTCTGGGGGGTCTGGTGCAAAATACCCAGCAAAACACGCGCCACGTGCGTGCCTGGGGCACTCAGGGACCCAAATGTAATAAAAACAAGTCTCGAGGACGTATTGGTAACACGTACCAAAAGTCCAGCGGACTATCTGCAAATTACCCAAAATACAACGCACATGTGGAAATAAATCACGCACAGGGGTATAAATGCAAATAAGTAAAAGTTTTCATTCATTCAATAACATCAGAACTACAGGGGTCTCTACTGCAAATAAACCAAAATATCACGTGTCGATGCACGTGTCCACAACTGGCAGGGGTATAAATGCAACTAACAGAAATCACAGGGTCCAATATGCAAATAGCCCTAAAACTAAACAACTGACTGTAATATTTACAGGACTAAAACTAAATAAAAACAAAGACAGGGCCTAAGGGTAAATTACCCTTTATTAAGCGGATGGGCTGGATGCGCGCCACGTGGATGATCGGAAGGTGCTGATGGTGGGCGCTCCAGATGACGCCTCCTCAGATCGGACGATGCAGACTGCTCCGGAAATGGACGGCTCGGATCGAAACCGGAGCGAGGGGGGACGATCGACAGCAACTGGAGGTCCTGGATGAACAGGCGGCCGGCGAGACTCGCCGGCCAAATGAAGGCGCTCCCGGCCTCCTCTGTTGCGCCTGAGGATCGGAGAAGCTCCGGCGTGGTGGTGCGTAGCTACTGATGCCCTCCGATGGCCCAGCCGAGCACGGGAGAGCTCCGGCGAGGGTGGCGGAGGTGAGGCTCCTGGTCGGAATGTCGAAAGGCCTCAGATGGCCTTGGTTTGACCTGCAAAGCAACCCAGAAGACTCGCGGGTCGAGGGCAAAGTGCCTCGACCCGGTTAGGTGAAATGGGGGTGACTGATGCGTCGGGATGGCGAGCTCCGGCGAAGGTGGTGGACGGAGGAGCTCGGTTCCCAGCTCCTGTGCGAGCTAGGTTGAGTGGATGGGTGAAGAAGGTGCGTCGGGAGGAGGCGAGTGTGTTGGTCGATTCCGATGATCGATAGGGGTAACGGAGTGGTCGGAATCAACGATATACGACGGCGGCGCGAATTGGGCGAAGATGGAAATCAAAGGAAACGGGAAGCCTAAGGGGATACCTGGGTGGTCGGAGAGACTGGGGAGGAGCTGCTGATGCTCCTGGTCGTCGCCTCGAGGATCGTCTCGCTCCGAGGCTCGAAGCTCACGCTGGTGGCGGAGCAACGGCGGTTGGGCTCGCCGGATCGATGGCGAAGCTCCCTCTCCTCGCTTCGACAGGCTCAGACGCGAGCTGTCACCTCACGCACTCTCTGGAGCTCACTGGAGAACGAAGCAAATGGCCAAAGATGATGAAATCGAGTGGCGGAGCTGCAGCTATATACGACTAGGGGTCCGAGAAAGATGGGTCCGGGCGAGTCGTGGAGGCGCGCGGATCCCTAGGTGGATGCCTGGCGAGGATATCGGATGTGGGAGGATCAAAACGGAGCCGGGGTTTGGTGAAATGGTGATCGGGTCGAGCGGGTAGAAATTTGGGAAGTCGGGTCCGGAGCTCAGACCCGTGGGAGGTGGTCCTGGGGGGAGGGGGTAGTTGACCGGGCGGTCAACATCCCCAGGACCCAATGGAATTCGGCCACGTGGCTGGATCTTGAAGTGACAAATAAGGGTAGCTAGGGGTCGAATTTGCAAAAACTCAAAACACAAAGTATTTTTATTTTATTTTTTTCTATTTTTTAGTGATTTTTAATTAATTTTTGGAAATAAAAATAAGCTATATACATAGTATGTACTATATAGGTATGTGTACACAATTAGGGTTTTTGATTTTTGATTTTTAAATTATTATTTTTGTATAAATTTTTTCCTATTTTATATTTTATTTATTTATATTATAAAATAAGGAATAAAAGGGTGTTTTATTTTATTTTTATTATTTATATACATGAGTAAAATAAATACATATATACATTTATATACATGGTGTATGTACAATGTATTTTTGTATTTTTAATTTTGCTATTTTTATTTGGTTTTGATTTTAATTGTTTTTATTTTATTTATTTACAATATATAACATAGACTATTTACAAAAATTATAAAAATTAATTTTATATATTTACAAGGCTAAATAAATATGCATGTGAATATATGTACAAGGTGACTATACAAGAGGTGTTTTTGTTTTCTTTTTAATTTTTAAATTTTTCATGTACTTACAAACCTATTTTTGGTGAGGAAAAATATCTTTTATTTTATTTACATAAATATTTACACTCATGACCCCCTATCTCCCTCTACTTTGGCTTTTATGCGGTCAGGCCCATGCTGAGCCCTCCCTTGGGTTAGGTTGCTCAATATTTATTCTAAATATTTCCCTCTTTTTATTTTTAATCTTTATTCTTTTATTTTTGCACAAAAACATGCTAATTATAGGTTTTTACACAATGCATGCTTTTGGTAATTATTCCTATTTACACATATCTACATGTATTTGCAAAGGCTTTTGTAGCTAAAATATAAGAATAAAGAGTGATGAATGAGTATTCATCACCCCCTATACTTAACTTTGCTAGTCCCTTAGCAAACACTTATTTGAAAAAGAAGTGAAAAAGAAAGAAAGAAAAAGAAAAAGAGGATGTACATGGATCAAGGTTGATTATTAAACTTGCCTTCATTAAATTGAGGTATGGAGCTCGATCAGATCTTTGGATTATTAATGTGTCGGAACCTTATTTAGACTTAAGCTTAAAACTCAACGGCCTCTAAGTTCCACTAATCTATAACCAAGACTCCTCAACGCTCCAGATCAGAACAAGTCATCAATCACAAACCCTAAAGACCATGAATCTTTTCTTGTCCTGTGAAAGTGAGGTCTAAGCTCTCCACCTCAGAAATGGCAACTTGACAACCATCCCCAACAAGGTAACTCTATGACCTCAATCTGGCCACTCTTTCCTCGAGGAGCGGGGTATTCCCTTCTAAGTTCAAGTTCAACCGGCTCAAGAAGAGGAGGAAGAAGAGAATGGGTCAAGGCCAGTGTAGCCAAGTACCCTTGGGAGCTCGACCAGTGTAGCCAAGTCTCCCTGCTGCAAGCTACAACAGGTGGATCATGAAACCAAGCTTTGCTTATTGCACTTCTATATACATACTCCGGTGGGATTATCATTTTCTTTCAGACCCACCACTTTTTTTTGGAGTTCTTTTCTTTTTGCATTTTTTTTCGAGTGCATCTGTACAACATATATACATGTGCACCATATATACAAGGAGTTTTTCCTCTTGAGCCAGTAGACTATCCTTCTTTTGAAGCTTTATTGCAACCCACAACTCCCGTCGTTAGACTTCATGGCAACCAGACCAAGTTGAGACGCACTTCCTTCACTAAAAGAAGAAGAGAGGTTCCGCCTAGAAGTACTACCCTCATATGCTACCCCAAGTCAAAGAAGACTGCCTCCTCACCACCTCATCCGTAGAGAGCTCGATGCATAGTGCTGGTGTCCAAGTAAAGCCATAATCTTTATGAGTCATGTGTTGTTGTTAAGTGCTCTACTTAGGCTCATTGAGATGACATGTGATCATAGCCTAGTGGACTCAAAGAATTAAGTCACCATGGACCTGAAAAGCCTTAAACCTAAGCCCTATAAGGTTCCTCTTAGAAGTTAGGTGGATTAAGATCTTAATCAAGCTCCATTTCTCAATTTGATTCCAGGCTAGTTTAAATGTCAACTATCATCCAGAAAAACTATATACATATGTACAAAGGATTCTTATTTACACAAAGTTTACAATCATGCAAAATTTTTGAAAAATGTTTTGAAATCATGAATGGATGATGCATGAAGTGCAAGTTTTGCAAAAAGATATTTACACACATTTACACAAGATTTTTGCAAACTTTTGATTTTCAAAACATTTTGGAAAAATTTGTACTATATACATAATTTTGATACAAAAAATATTTACACAAGCTTTACACAAAAGATTTTTGAAATCATTTTTACAAAAATAATTTGTACACTAGCTATTTATGTGCAAATAAAAGAAGTTTATGTACATGAGAATTTTTAATTTTTGTGATTTTTAGCCATTTTATTTATTAACACACTCACACAAAGTACGAGTTTTGGTTAAAGTATATATGAAATATATACACAGCCCCCTATACTTAGCTCGAACGATGTCCTCAGAGTCACGAGCGATGAAGAAGACATAACTCGTGCTCGGTATAGGGCAGTGAAAAGAAAGGCTATATACAAAGAGGAAGAATAAAATAGAAGGTCAAGAGGATCTCGGGTCATCCTCCTATACTTAGGATTAAATAATCCTAAGTATAGCAGGCTGTACACTAAGGGAAAAACCGAGTGGAGAATGTACAGGGTCTACCCCTCCTATACTTAGGGTGAAAGATCCCTAAGTATAGGAAGCAAAACAGGGGTAGATGGAAACAAAAGAAATACCCAAAAGGTCTCACATCCCCCCTATACTTAGGGTAAAGTACACCCTAAGTATAGCATAATCACAGGATGAAGAAAGGGATGTGGGACTAAAGAATGTGATGATACGGACATCTGGATCTATACAAGGCAGAGATCAGTGAAACTCAGGCGCGAGATGCATTAGATGTGAGTCAAAGACCACATCTCACGCAAAATGAATAGGGGCAAGATCTGCGACCCGCGGCTCATGATCTAGAAATGGTTTGAGCCGCTGGCCGTTCACTCGAAAGGTACTCTCAGAAGACAACTCAGATATATCGATGCTACCATTGTCGTGTACCTTTCTGACCAAGTAGGGTCCCTTCCATTTGCTCTGTAGCTTCCCTGGAAACAAACGTAGCCTCGCATCAAACAGCCATACTCTCTGTCCAATCTCAAAATGCTTGTGGCTGATATGAGAATCATGCCACTCCTTCACTTTCTCCTTATAATGTAGGCTGTTTGAGAAAGTTGTATCTCTAAGCTCCTCCAAGGCGGCTAACTCTGCCCTCCTCTGGTCTCCCATACCATCTGGATCCATAAGAATATCTGTAACTGCCCAAAGTGACTTGTGCCTCAGCTCAACAGGTAAATGGCATGGCTTGCCATATACGAGGCGAAAGGGAGATGTGCCCAATGGTGTCTTGAAAGACGTCCTATATGCCCACAAGACCGAGTCCAAAAGCTGTGACCAATCCTTTCGGTCAGGGCGGACGACTTTCTGCAGGATAGTCTTAATCTCCCTATTCGACACCTCGGCTAGACCATTCGTCTGTGGATGGCAAGGTGTAGCAACACGATGATCTATGCTGAACTCGCTAGCAAGTGCCTTCACCTGGTCGTTGATGAAGTGAGATCCCCCATCAGAAATCAGAACTCGTGGAACCCGAACCGCGTGATGATGTGCTTCCTCAAAAATCTACAAACTGTCCTCGCATCAGCGGCTCGGGCGGGGATAGCCTCCACCCAACGACTAACATAATCAACGGCCAACAGAATGTACTCGAATCCCTGACTCTTAGGGAATGGACCCATGAAATCGATGCCTCATGCGTCAAAAACCTCACAGAAGTGAATGGGCTGCATCAGCATCATATCACGCTGTCCACAAGTGCCCATCCTCTGACAGTCAGTACACCTCTTCACGAACTCATCTGAGTCCTTGAAGAGGGTAGGCCACCACAAGCCGGATTGGAGCACTTTCTGTGCCGTTCTCCTTCCAGAATGATGTCCTCCTGCCTCAAGCTTGTGGCAGTAAGTGAGGACGCTATGGTGATCCTCCTGAGGAATACATCGACGCCAGACGCTATCCCCTCCTTCGTGGTAAAGGATGGGATCCTCCCAATGGTAGGACTTGGCCTTCGCAAGGAAGGTCTCAAGCCTCTGCATGGGCCAATCTTGTGGGACTTTCCCAGCAACGAGAAAGTTCACAATATCGGCGTACCACGGGAGTGAGGCGATAGCAAGGATCGCCTCATCTGGGAAGGTATCTCTAATAGGATCAATCTGCTCAGACTCCTCAGGCTGCTCTAAACGGGAGAGATGATCCGCCACCACATTCTTGACTCCAGGCTTATCCTTGATCTCAATGTCGAACTCCTGGAGTAGAAGGATCCATATAGTCAGTCTGGCCTTGGCATCCTTCTTTGCCATGAGGTACCTGATGGCGGTGTGATCTGTGTACAAAGTCACTCTAGATCCAATGATATACGATCTGAACTTATCTAGGGCGAACACTACCGCTAGCATCTCCTTCTCTGTAACCGTGTAATTCCGCTGGGCGGAATGGATGGCAAATGGAACTCCATCCCTCCTCTGTCCCAGCACTGTCCCTACGGCAAAGTCGGAGGCATCCGTCATGATCTCGAATGGGAGAGACCAATCAGGCGGCTGGAGGATAGGAGCCTCAATGACACACTGCTGGAGAGTCGCGAAGGACGAAAGACACTTGTCATCGACAAGGAACTCGGTGTCTTTCGTCAAGAGGTCAGTCAACTGTCGGGCAATCCTGCTGAAATCCTGAATAAATCTCCTGTAAAATCCAACGTGCCCCAGGAATGACCGTAGCTGCCTCGAATTGGACGGCGGTGCGAGTTTCCTAATGACATCAACCTTGGCCGGATCAACCTCCATGCCCCTGTTGGAGATGATATGGCCAAGCACCATCCCTTGAGTCACCATGAAGTGACTCTTCTCCCAAGATAAAACCAAATGATACTCAATACATCGCTGGAGTACTCGGTCTAGGCAGTCAAGACAGGAGTCGAATCCGTCGCCGTAGACCGAGAAATCATCCATGAAGACCTCCAAACACTCCCCTACCATGTTCGAAAAGATCGACAGCATGCACCTCTGAAAAGTCGCAGGGGCATTGCATAGCCCAAATGGCATGCGTCGAAAAGCATATGTGCCGAAGGGACAGGTAAAGGTGGTCTTCTCCTGATCCTCGGGAGCGATGGCCACCTGGTTGTAGCCCGAGTACCCATCCAGGAAGCAATAATGGCTCTTCCCCGCCAGTCTCTCAATGATCTGGTCAATAAAAGGCAGGGGGAAATGGTCCTTCTTGGTGGTCTGGTTGAGTCTCCTGTAATCAACACAGACCCTCCAATAGGTGGGTACTCGTGTAGCGATCTCCTCTCCCGACTCACTGATCACAGTCGTGATGCCCGTCTTCTTGGGCACCACATGCAAGGGGCTGACCCACTTGGAGTCGGAAATGGGATAAATAAAATCTGCACTCCACCATTTCGATATTTCCTTCATCACGACCTCTCTCAGGTTGGGGTTCAGCCGCCGCTGGAACTCACGCGACGGCTTCGCCCCCTCCTCGAGATAGATATGGTGGGAGAACACTGATGGACTAATCCCATGGAGATCTGCTATGCTCCATCCGATCCCCTTGCGGTTCTTTTAAAGAACCCCCATCAAATGGGATTCCTGCTCTCCAGTCAGATCGGCGGAGATGATGACTGGGTACATCTCTGGCTCGCCCGCAAGGAATCGATGCTTCAGCGAAGTAGGGAGCGGCTTCAGCTCTGGAATGCTAGGTGCTGGTGAATCTGGCTGCGAAAGGAAATGAGTGAATGCTGCTAAGTCTGCCAAATCTGCCTGGGAGAAAGAAAGCGCACTCTCGCAAACTGGATCGGGAGAAGGCTGCTCAACTGTGCTGTCTCTGATCTGCTCTGCATCTACCTTCTCCTCATCTGTAGGCTCAGGTGGACTCAGGTCTGGCATCTGATCATCACAATCTGCCCAATCAGAATCTGAATCCGAGAGATCTGTATCAACTGCGGTGGCATCAGTACCACCGGAAAGCAAGGTGGCCTCAGCACCACCATCACAAAAATTCGTGTCGCGATCAAGGACCGGCTCTACCGCCTCTGTGGTACCCTGAACCAAGGCTGTGCTCTCCAGACTCTCCTCTGCTATCATCTCGGCATCGGTTGTATCTGAAAATGAGAGGATGGTCTGTGTCTCAGGATCTGCCCAAGCTGCCTCGTCGTCTGTGATCACAAAATCACAGTCCTGGTGGATGTCTGGCTCTGCGTCTGTCAGTTGTTCTGAATCGGTGCTGGCCTCTGAGCGTGCTCTCTCTAGCTCTGTAGTCCTCGACCGTCTCTATTTGTATACTCTCGCCCTCGATGCGAAAGTACACCTTCCCGCTATCATGATCAGTCACCGCCTTGGCTGTGGACAAGAACGGACGACCAAGGATGATGGGGGTATCGTCCACTGAGTCAGGGATCTCCATGTCCAGCACTACGAAGTCCACGGGGAATTTCAGGCCCTGAATCGTGACGATAACGTCTCGTAACAACCCCTTCGGCCTCTTGACAGATCGATCAGCGAACTGAAGGACTGTCCTGCTCTGTCGAAGAGTGCCCAACTCGAAGCGGTCGAGAAGGGCTGCCGGAAGAAGGTTGATAGACGATCCGCTATCTAGTAGAGTACGGTCGAACCTCTGCTCACTGATCTGACATCTGACATACGGGGCCCCTGAATCTGGCCTCTTAGCTGGCAGACGGTTCTGGATCGCAAAACACGTGGCTTTCGTCAGCACATGGATCTCTGAAGTGTGGTTCCTCCTCCTCCTCCTGACTGTGGTACTGTCTCTCAATAATCGCTGGAGAAGGGGGATGTGCTGCAAAGCCTCCTGGAGGGTCAGTTGTATGTGAAACCGGTCTATCATGCTCTGGCTGAACTCCTCAAGCTCTCTCTTTTTCGGATCTTTTTCTTTTTTCGTCCCCTTCCCCATCTGAAGGGCTCTAGGGAAGGGGATCACAGGGTCCTTCGCAGATGAAGGACTAGGAAAAGGCCTAGACGGCTCGACGGCCAGATCCACACATACATCACTCACCACAGTGGGACCAGAGTAAACTAAACCTTTTCCTTTATTCAAAGCAGAGTTCTGAGATACATGAATGCGAGGAAAGACAACATCTCTATCAAAACAAACACCGGTGGCCTCAGTACCACCACGGGCTGGCTCTGCTGCTGCTGCTGGACGTCTTGCGGCATCAGGACCGCGGGCTGGCTCGGCTAAACGGGTGGCGTCAGTACCACCTCCTCGATCTGGTGAAGCGGTGGCCTCAGTACCGCCGGTGGAATCAGCATCCTTGGTGGCCTCAGTGCCACCGTCATCATCTGGAGTGGCCTCAGTACCGCTCTCCTCCTCCTCAGGTGGCGCCCCGGAAGTATCCTCGTGATGTAGCTCAGATGAGGCGTCGCCGCCTGCTGGTGTCCTACCGCTCCTAAGTGTAACAAAATCAGCATCAAATAGATCCGACGATGTATCAACAAATGGATCACTAGGAGTGGTGCACTCAGTGGAAACTACCTGCTCAGATTTCCTCTTGAGGTTATTCGGGTTCGGCTCAATCTGTGCAGGGATGGCGGCCTTCCCTCTCACCAGGTCCCACATCTCCTGGCGGAACTCGTCCATCTCCCGTCTGAATGTGGCCTGCTGGTCCGTGAGGAGGCGGGCGATGTCATCCAAGGCGGGGCTCTCATGGGAGCCCGACGGGTAGCCTCTTTGGGGATGAGGCTGCTGGAACTGCTGCTGCTGGTAAGAGGGGTAGGAGGAAGGATGCTGCTGCTGTGATGGGTGAGCCTGCTGCTCACGTCTCCATGACTGTCCCTGCTGCTGATAGGGATGAGGAACGAAGGATGATGGCTGGTGTGACTGGTAAGCTGGGGGCTGCTGCTGCGGCTGGTGATCTCTCTGCTAGGCGTACTGCCCTCCCTGACCTGACGGCTGCTGCTGGGGCTGGGCACCACCACTCCCCCACCTGAATCCGGGATGGTCTCGTCGGATTCCAGGCTGGGGGCGGTCATACCAAATCCCGTTGACATCCATCAACGGCTCTGCATCGTAGGGGGCTGGCGGGAGTACTGCCAGAGGCTGATCCGGCTGGTAGACCACCATCTGCATGTCTAGAGATGGTGAGGACTGGTAGGTGGGCTGCGGCTGCTGGTACGGCTCCGCCTATACAAGATGTACCTGTCTAGGCTGCTGTAGGGAGCTGGAGCGCTGGGACAAGCTGCTGCTGCTTCCGGAGTCGCCTCGCGACTGAAGACGGGGCTGTGAAGCCGTCTGTGCCTCCTGGAGACACATGAGCTGGGTCTTCATGTCGCTCAGAGTCTGTGCCATCTTCCATCTGCGCGATGCTCTGGCACTGCTTCTTCTCTATCAGCTCCATGCGGTCCAACTTCTCGCTGATAATACCCATATCCGCAGCGGACGACTCTGCCCGTGCTGTTGCGACTGCGGACGAACTGGAAGGACCTGCATCGACCCGTGCTATCCGCTGGTACTGCACGGGTCCTGGCTGCTGCTGGGGTCTCCCCTGAGTGTACAACCGGGTTTGGGACATCACCATATAATTCTCAGCCATCTCCTCGAAGATGGCCCAGACCTGGTCGTGGTCCTTGGCGAAATGGGACCCGCCATAAGAAGCATTCACTAGACCCTGAAGCTCTGGTGTCAACCCGCTGAAGAAGCTCTGCACAAGGTTCGGCTTCGTGATGTCGTGGTGCGGGCATCTGTCCGTGAGCTCTCTAAACCTCTCCCATGCCTCGTGAAATTGCTCATTGGGGAGCATGGAGAAGTTGCTGATCAGGGCGCTCGCTGCATTCGTCCGCCCGAGTGGATAGTACTTGTTCAAGTACTCGGTGCGGAGCTGCTCCCAGGTGTAGACGAACTTCCCTAGATGCTTCAGCCAGGTGGCTGCTCTGTCTGCTAGTGAGAAGGGGAAGGCAATCATCCGAATCGTATCCTGGTCCACATGGCGGTCGTGGACAGTACTGCAAATCATCAGGAACTCCTGGAGGTGGAGATGGGGCTCCTCGGTGGCAAGCCCGTGAAAACAGGGAAGCATCTGCAGGGTGTTCGGGGGGAACTTGAAGTCCCCCACGATAGCAGGTACCACCACCCAATGGTGCATCAGTGTAGATCCGGGGTTGTGCAACTCCCGCATCGGTCTCGGTGGTCCTCCTACCGCGGCGGCTGCCGCTGCAGCGGCGGCTGCTGCTGCTGCTGCGGCTCGTGCCTCTGCATCTGGGTCGTCCTCAGGCTCGCTCTGATCTCTCTCTGCTCTGAGGCGCTCCAACTCTCTCCTCATCTCAATCATAAACGCTCCCTGATCCCTCAGCTGCTGCTGCACTGTCTCCAACGAGGCGATCACGGTGGAGTTGATCGCTCCCTGGTCCATCACAATGTGCTCGGTCCTGGAGCGGTCCTCTGAACTGCCGGCCATGACGTCTGCTGCAAAATCAAATGAGCCCAACTCAGGTGCTGTCAAATCTATCAATCTCTCCTCGGTCTCATGTCTCTCAGGTCTGAAAGAAAGGGGGTCGAGGGGGAACAGGGCGGAATCGTACTCGGGCTCGGAGAGCTGGTCTCGGCTCTCGCGGGCCAACCTAGATGATGAGGTAGACGTGCCCGAAAGCGGTGCGGCCAGAGGTTGCCTAAGAGAGCGTCTACCCATCATCTTGATCTGGCGAGTAAGGCGGATGAGATCTGGAGAAACTATGATCACAAGACAAACCCCCGGTTCACCAACGCAACGCGAGCTGAAGACTGTGAAAGTTCGGTCAAATTATCTTGTCAATTTTTATTAGGTGAACACACAAAATATCAGAGCGCTTACGTGACCTGTTAGGATACCCAATGCTATCCCGACCGACTGGCCCGCACGGAAAAGTCGGTAATCAGTCGGGACTAGCACCGGAGGGCTCTACCTAGGGTGCGGGTCACTCTCTCGCGCATCCAAACCATACAATGAGGGGTTTGCTCTCCCGAAGACAAAATTTTTAGGGTGAGCGTCTTTTAAGATCAATAGAGTTAACCAGTCCCAATTTTATGGTTTTTCTTTTTAATATTTTTCAAATCAAAACAAAAGGCCTAACGAATTTTTCGGTTCTCCTGGTTATTTGATCCAAAACAGGGGGAGAAGACGAAAAAGCCGATGCGCGATGAAATCAATGATGCATGCTGAGTCAGAAATGCGTACCTTGTCTCCAGCACTCTACATGCAAGTGATCCGCGCAGAATTTAAAGACTGAAAAGTAAACTTCCTAAATGATGCAACGGGAAAGCCGAGTCCTAGATGAGCAATTTCTATCGCAGAACCGTCTAACCGGTCACCGACCTCCAAGCCAAAGAGTCCGGTCTTGGCCCGTCCCTCCTCTGTCCGACAAATCGGGGGTAGGAGAAAGCGCTTTACAGGACGGGCTGCGGCACGTAGGCTACGAAGGAGATGAGTCGGTTATTTTTATTAATTGATTATTAGTGATTCCAATTAACATTCTATAGGGACAGGCAAGCAGTTAAGTGTTGGGACCCTACTAATTACGTCACAAGCAATAGAAATTCCTAAGTCTAGGGGCTCGAGCAAAAACCGCGTAAACACCGGAAAAGGCAGAAAGAAAATAAAAGAAAACCAAAACCGCGAAAAACCACGAAAATCCTAAGGGTCCCCCGAGCACACCGGTGCTCGGCGAAACAGACCCGCTAAGTCACAAGCAATGTCCAAGTCTCTGAGAGTGTCCTGTATTATTACAATAATAATAAAAATAAAAATGAAAATCCTCTCCCACTCAACTCTCTCTCACTCTCTCCTGCGGCTCCACGAAGAATGGAGCTGCCTCCGAATCCCGCGGTTGCGTCGGCTTCTCGAGATCAGCCGCCTCGGTCCTTGGGCCCTCGCAAGAAAAAGCAGAGTGGTCAGACCAATAAAAATAAGCAAATAATGAGAAGAAAAATAAAATGAAAAAAAAATAAGGGTGTATGTGCAAAAATGCAAAATAAAATAAGCACTCAAAAATAAAACAAAAACAAAAATAAAAGAAAAAGAAAATAAAACAAAATAAAGCAAAATAAGATATAGACAAAAGCCGCGAAAAAGTCGCGAGCTCTGAAAGAGCCGCGAAAAAACAAAAACAAAAAGGAAAATCAAAACTACTAAGCCGTGCTCCCCGGCAACGGCGCCATTCTGATGACACGAATTCCGAGCAACTAAGGTAAAGGTACAGAAATGGTCGTTGCGACCTCGGTCACTCAGATGTGTCGATCAAGAAAAATGAACCACTAAATAGAGATAAAATCGATCAAAACACGAATAGCGGTCCTGCTATTGGATTAACCTGGTATAGCACCCAGGGTCGAACTCAAGGAGCACGGGTTGGTCGAGAGGCCTACGAAGTAGTAAAAAGAAAGAAAATAAAAGAACAAAATATTTTTAGTGGTTTTTAATTTGTTTTATATTTTTTTGGATTTTTAAGTAATTAAGAAAATAAAGAAAAACAAGGAAAAGCACACTTCAACAATTTATTCAAAGCATCAAAAATCAAACAAAAATTAAAACAAAAATATTTTTATGTATTTTATATTTTTTTGTGTTTTTGGTGAATTTTTGAGAATTTTCTAAGGTCTATTTAATTTTCTAAAAATCAAACAGTAGCTAAAATCAGTGGTACTGTCTAGCCGAGCCAAAAAGCCCTAGATAAAATATCTAAGGGCTTAAAATGGCCTGGAGGTAATTTTCCTATAAAGATGATAAAACAAGGAAAATTTAGGTTCCAATTTTATTATTTTTGGATTATTAATTTATTTATTAGAATTTTTATGCGTTTTTGAGTGTTTTTACGTTTTTAGTGGTTTCCAATGATGAAAAGTAGCCAAAATTGGCTAGAAAATCAAACTAATCAAAATAGACAGTAGCTAATTTTTGTAGAATTTTTAAGTGAGTTTAAATATTTTTTGGGGGTTTTTAAAGTTAGACAGTAGCAAAAATGATGGTTTTTTATTTTTTAAAAATATCAAATGAAATCAAAAATGTCCTCAAAAATCCACGAAAATTCTACACCATGGCAGGAGCCATGTGTCAAATTCTCGTTGGATTTGGAGGTGATTTGATATTTTATTCAAAAATAAAAGAGGGGCACTGTGCAAAGGGACCAAAGTGCAAATACCCAAAGTTCTGGGGGGTCTGGTGCAAAATACCCAGCAAAACACGCGCCACGCGCGTGCCTGGGGCACTCAGGGACCCAAATGTAATAAAAACAAGTCTCGAGGACGTATTGGTAACACGTACCAAAAGTCCAGGGGACTATCTGCAAATTACCCAAAATACAACGCACATGTGGAAATAAATCACGCACAGGGGTATAAATGCAAATAAGTAAAAGTTTTCATTCATTCAATAACATTAGAACTACAGGGGTCTCTACTGCAAATAAACCAAAATATCACGTGTCGATGCACGTGTCCACAACTGGCAGGGGTATAAATGCAACTAACAGAAATCACAGGGTCCAATATGCAAATAGCCCTAAAACTAAACAACTGACTGTAATATTTACAGGACTAAAACTAAATAAAAACAAAGACAGGGCCTAAGGGTAAATTACCCTTTATTAAGCGGATGGGCTGGATGCGCGCCACGTGGATGATCGGAAGGTACTGATGGTGGGCGCTCCAGATGACGCCTCCTCAGATCGGACGATGCAGACTGCTCCGGAAATGGACGGCTCGGATCGAAACCGGAGCGAGGGGGGACGATCGACAGCAACTGGAGGTCCTGGATGAACAGGCGGCCGGCGAGACTCGCCGGCCAAATGAAGGCGCTCCCGGCCTCCTCTGTTGCGCCTGAGGATCGGAGAAGCTCCGGCGTGGTGGTGCGTAGCTACTGATGCCCTCCGATGGCCCAGCCGAGCTCGGGAGAGCTCCGGCGAGGGTGGCGGAGGTGAGGCTCCTGGTCGGAACGTCGAAAGGCCTCAGATGGCCTTGGTTTGACCTGCAAAGCAACCCAGAAGACTCGCGGGTCGAGGGCAAAGTGCCTCGACCCGGTTAGGTGAAATGGGGGTGACTGATGCGTCGGGATGGCGAGCTCCGGCGAAGGTGGTGGACGGAGGAGCTCGGTTCCCAGCTCCTGTGCGAGCTAGGTTGAGTGGATGGGTGAAGAAGGTGCGTCGGGAGGAGGCGAGTGTGTTGGTCGATTCCGATGATCGATAGGGGTAACGGAGTGGTCGGAATCAACGATATACGACGGCGGCGCGAATTGGGCGAAGATGGAAATCAAAGGAAACGGGAAGCCTAAGGGGATACCTGGGTGGTCGGAGAGACTGGGGAGGAGCTGCTGATGCTCCTGGTCGTCGCCTCGAGGATCTTCTCGCTCCGAGGCTCGAAGCTCACGCTGGTGGCGGAGCTACGGCGGCTGGGCTCGCCGGATCGATGGCGAAGCTCCCTCTCCTCGCTTCGACAGGCTCAGACGCGAGCTGTCACCTCACGCACTCTCTGGAGCTCACTGGAGAACGAAGCAAATGGCCAAAGATGATGAAATCGAGTGGCGGAGCTGCAGCTATATACGACTAGGGGTCCGAGAAAGATGGGTCCGGGCGAGTCGTGGAGGCGCGCGGATCCCTAGGTGGATGCCTGGCGAGGATATCGGATGTGGGAGGATCAAAACGGAGCCGGGGTTTGGTGAAATGGTGATCGGGTCGAGCGGGTAGAAATTTGGGAAGTCGGGTCCGGAGCTCAGACCCGTGGGAGGTGGTCCTGGGGGGGGGGTAGTTGACCGGGCGGTCAACATCCCTAGGACCCAATGGAATTCGGCCACGTGGCTGGATCTTGAAGTGACAAATAAGGGTAGCTAGGGGTCGAATTTGCAAAAACTCAAAACACAAAGTATTTTTATTTTATTTTTTTCTATTTTTTAGTGATTTTTAATTAATTTTTGGAAATAAAAATAAGCTATATACATAGTATGTACTATATAGGTATATGTACACAATTAGGGTTTTTGATTTTTGATTTCTAATTATTATTTTTGTATAATTTTATCCCTATTTTATATTTTATTTATTTATATTATAAAATAAGGAATAAAAGGGTGTTTTTATTTTATTTTTATTATTTATATACATGAGTAAAATAAATACATATATACATTTATATACATGGTGTATGTACAATGTATTCTTGTATTTTTAATTTTGCTATTTTTATTTGGTTTTGATTTTTATTTGTTTTTATTTTATTTATTTACAATATATAACATAGACTATTTACAAAAATTATAAAAATTAATTTTATATATTTACAAGGCTAAATAAATATGCATGTGAATATATGTACAAGGTGACTATACAAGAGGTGTTTTTGTTTTCTTTTTAATTTTTAAATTTTTCATGTACTTACAAACCTATTTTTGGTGAGGAAAATATCTTTTATTTTATTTACATAAATATTTACACTCATGACCCCCTATCTCCCTCTACTTTGGCTTTTATGCGGTCAGGCCCATGCTGAGCCCTCCCTTGGGTTAGGTTGCTCAATATTTATTCTAAATATTTCCCTCTTTTTCTTTTTAATCTTTATTCTTTTATTTTTGCACAAAAACATGCTAGTTATAGGTTTTTACACAATGCATGCTTTTGGTAATTACTCCTATTTACACATATCTACATGTATTTGCAAAGGTTTTTGTAGCTAAAATATAAGAATAAAGAGTGATGAATGAGTATTCATCACTATACCAGGTAAAATAAACTAACAAGACCGCTTGCCTTGTTTGATTGTTTGATATCTTTATTGGTGGTCTGTTTTTTCTTGATTGAGCTCGATCCGAGTGGTTGAGGTCGCAACGACCTTTGATATCACTTAACCTTAGTCGCTCGGCTCGCTCATCAATTATATTATATTGTAATATATAATATATATTTTTGGAATTTTAAGAATGTCTTGTATTTTTTTGTATTTTTAAACATGGAATAAATAGGTCAAATATGATTTTTAATAAAAGGAAAAATGCAACAAAATGCTAAAATAAAATTATGTCGTGGACAAGCATAATATTAAGCATTTACTATGATTTTTCCAAGAATTTACAAGCATAAGAGCTATTTTAAGTAAAATAAATAGACAAAAATTTAATATACAACCTGACCAGGTTATGGTTGCAAAAAAATAAGGTGTGAGGGTTACATGTAAATAACCAAAAAGTTTAACACTATATTAAAAATTTTAAATATTAAACCATAAACACCTAAAGCTGGATGGGCTTGGGTGTAAAATACACAATGCCTCGCGTGGGCTACCACGTAGGGCAGAAGGACCTAAATGCAATATGTGAGAAATTCCAAGGGGTCCTTGTAATATTTACAACATTTTTTCCACGTTAACTAATAATTACAGGGATTAAACCTAATATAAAAAAGCAGAGGGGTTACTAATATATTTACCCCTTAAGCGTGGATCGGATGGCTGAGCTTGTGCCACGTGGTGTGATCTACAACAAAGAAGCACGATGATTCGCCTCTTGAATGGACTAATCTAGGATGTGTTCTTCATCGAACGATGTTGAAGGTCGGATGAGGAATGGGGAAGAAGATGGCCCCTCTGAACTTTGATATTCGATTCCTTTGTCCTTTGGTTGCCAAACTCCACGCCGACGGTTGCTACACTTTCGTGGAAGGACTCCGCTTCAGCAGGAGGGGTCAAAATAGTCTGGGGTCCATCGAAGGGGGCCTAGAGCTTCAACCTCATGGATCTACGTCATCCTCTTCAACTCCTGCTCTAGGTGGCTCTAGAGTACTTGCTCCTACACAAAAAGAAAGAGGACGATGAGAGGATTGTAGTCGACCCTCACTTGAAGCTGGATGCACAAGGGGAGACGCGATGGAAGATCTCCAACGATAGGCAATGGAGGGATCTTGTTGGACCTTGATTCTTGCAGAAATCAAGGATGAATCCAAGGGAATGGAATGAATGCGGGTCGAATCATAGGCGAAGGGAATTTGGGGTCAGAGCCTAGTGCTCCAATGATTTTAAATCTTAAAATTAAGCTAAAGTGCAGGCTAATTAATGAAACTAAGGTCAAATCTAGGCTACTAGAAAGAAATGCAAGAGAGAAATACTACATAGCAGCTCGGACCTGACCGGAATGCCAAGGAGCAGGAAGGTTGTCAAAGATGGTCTCGGCTGACCTGGATCACCTCCTACACCTCTTTATCCTCGCCAAGAAGGTCTCGAGCACCGTGTTGTCACCACGGAGGCTCTACAGAGGGGTTTTAATGGGGTTACGGTAGCTATGGAGGGATCAAAAACCAAAAAGGGACGAATGGGGAACCTATATATAGGCTATGGTGGCATGAGGTTCGAGGGATTGTTATGTGCGGGAGAAAGAGGGTTGGTGAGGGCAAGAGGTGTGGCGAGGGTGACGATGATAAGGCTGCAGGATGGTGGGTGTCTTGATGGAGAAGGTTGCATGGAGGTGGAGTAGAAATGGGGAGAAAAGAGGTAGGTCACAGGTTTGACACGAAGGGGGAAGGGTGCAAGGACAGTTGACCCGTCGATCAATAATCCTTACGCTCTGGTTGGTCCCCGTAGACCAATCAGAAAAATCCTTATTAATTAAATTTAAAATAGCAAATTATTTATTTAATTTTAGGTTAAAACATAAAAAAATGTTTGTAATTTTACTTATTATTTTCAAGATATTTTTATCTGTTTTTTATTGCTATTTATTAGGTGCTAATATTTCCATGTATATACATATGTATAAATACCTATATTTTAATTTTATTTTATTTTGGAATTAAATACAATATTATATATAGTATTCACATGTCAATTATTGAGTGTTATTTTATATATATTAATGTTATATACATGTAGGATTTTAAGGCCAAAATGAACGAATAAAGGTGATGAAATAGAGATTCATTAGTGTGATATTCATATTCGCATTCGTATCCAGATTTAAAAAAGGATAAGGATATGGTAACACCTACATTTGTATCTGTATCCGATCCTTTTCATCTCTACTCAGGATATTAGGGTAGGCTTACATTAAGTAGGAAAAAAGAAACTCTTCATAGACACTACTCCACTGTGAAGAGGTCTCTCTACCTCTAGATCCAATAATGATGGGTAAACTCGAGCATCACTATCGCCCATCGACCACATATGGACCTCATCTTTGTAGAGCATCAATATTCACCCCCATGTACTTCTCGCCAAGTCATTCGAGTTCATGCTCCACTTTTACTGATCTATTGTGAGGTCTTCCTCTATCCATTCGGGTGTCACATTAGCGCTTCTCCTTGATAGCTTCCTCTCTAGCACCACCTCAAGCTCCAATCACATGGCCGAGCTTAGTGCCAGCCGAGCTAGGGAGGTGGCCTCATCTTTCGTTATCGCATTTGAATGGGAAAGGGATTGAAGGGGCCTCTTTGCAAATAACTTTGATTTGAGTTTTCTTTTTATACTTTGTTTAGCCTAAATGTAATCTTGATAAAGTTTTATTTTATTACATTTGACATTTTCAATTGTAATTTGTGTAAAATTACATTTTCTAAATTCATGTTTTTGATATTCATATTTTAGTATCTCAAGGATCGATTAGGAAACTTTATTTAGTTTTTCCTCAATTAGCTCATTTCAAACATATAAAAATGAAAATTTTGCAATTTTACTTTAGCAGCTTTTATATATTACATCTAGGTCCTTAGATGTTGAATTTTCCTTACATAAAGAACCCTGAAATATACTTAGACCGTTGGAACTTCAAAAATTCACCAAAAAACAGCCAAAATGCAAAAAAAATTGATGCACGAAAATATATGGAGTCTATTGACATAGATTTCAACACTTTAGAGATCCTAAAGACAAAAAATGTACTTAATTCAAGTCTAATAGGGACATAATGCCACCAAAAAAGTAAAAAAAAGGTCACACAATAGCTCGGAGTCTTGGAGCTTGTTTAGTAACTGGGTTGGTGTATTCTCCTGTGAATAGTAGCCGGTTGAATGATTGAGAGGTTTGGAGAAGGTTGGAATGATAAATGTGATATAATATGACCTTTATTATGTGTTATGTTCAATTTTTTAATGATTATTATATATTTTTAATGTTACTTTTTTATTTGAACGTGGTTAAAAAATATTATAACAAAGAAATTGTATATTTCATAATACTAATTCCAACTCAAGAATACATGGATAGAACAAGGGGTATGGGAGGTTTGGAGAAGGTTGGAATGATAAATGTGATGTAACATGACATTGATTATGTGTTATGTTCACTTTTTTTAATGATTATAATATATTTTAATGTTACTTTTTTATTTGAACATTATTAGAAAATACTATAACAAAGAAATTGTATGTTCCATATAACTAATTCCAACGCAAGAATGCATGAATAGAACAAGGGATATGCCAGGTTACCTCGGATAACCTGGTAACCAAACATGCCCGTAGACTTCTAACCTCCACTTGCCATGGATATCATTTCATAGTGTACGACATGTAATTGAATAAATTTATATATTTTCATCAAAAACCGTTGATTTGTATAGCGATCACAAAGCGCGTTCTATATGGATCGATCATGAAAAATGATCTTAAAAATATGTACGTAGGGAATGGTTACTTTAATAAGGACTCAATACGTGTGACGGACTGGTTTTTTTAAATAAACTAATAATAATAAAAAAAAGGGGTGTAACCAATTTCTGATGATAATGTGGTTATTATTATTTTTTTATTATTAATAAGGAAGAGATAATGAATTAGGACTATTATCCATTAATTATACAATAATTATCCCTTGCTTAGTCAAAATTATTATCCATTGATTAATTCAAATTATTATTGTGATTATCACATTATTGGTATCTATAAAAAGTGCATGAAGCCTCCATTAATCTCACCATTACATACACGTGAGGAAGAGAAGAGTTCTAGAGAGAGAGAGAGAGAGGAAGAGAGAGAGATCGTCGCCGACATATTTCGTGCCGGCAACAACCCTCTACGTCGGCATTGAAGTTGTGATCCGATGAAATTGAAGAACAAAGACGTGGTCGACAACGTCCGGATTGGTGGAGTCTTGGTTGACGAATATCTTGCGTCGACGAGGTATGTGTCGAACACATAGGATCATTAAGTGATGTTTGTGTTGATCCTTGGTTTAAAATTACGACTTATAGATGTATGTGTCAAACCCCATAAGAACGAGACACAAGATTTCTTTTGTGGTTGTATTGAGAATTTATTGAAATTAGCATACTAATGAATAATTTCCTAATTTAGAGGAGGATTATTTCGTATAGGCGTGCTAATCCTTTCGATATTTGTGTGCGCATTCCAATCGTCAAACTTAATCCGTAGAAACCGTTCGTAGTCTATATGAACTTATAATTGGTGAATCGAGCAATCATTTATGCCTTTGGTTCCTTCTGTTATGCATGCCATCAGCTAACCCTTATTTTTTTAAAATTCAAAACAGATGTCTAGTTCTTAAAAAAAGAATGGAACGGATGATATAGTCACGCATGTCGTATTATTTTTCTTTTTATAATATGGCAGTGCATTTGCACATTTAAATCGACTCCGCGCACCTCTACTAAATTTGTTTAATAGATTTTTCATATTTTAAGATAACACTCTTTTCAAGTTAATGATTCCAGTTCCGTGATCGTCGAGTGTAATTGGTTGATTACAGGACTTTAGAAAGGATTTAACCTTTGCATCGAAGATAAATTTTAACCCTCATTTTGTACGCATCAAAGTGTGAGATAAATCAGAAAGAAAACATGTTAATAAAATCTGTATTCTCACCGTTAAAGAAATAATGTATGCTTAAATACTCAAGATAATTATAAGTTTTGGCACCGACTCGAACTAAGGGGTCGTAAGGGCCTAAAAGGGCCAGCGCCTTCCGGGGGCATGAGGCAAAAGATAAGTCCTCTACAGTTGTAGCTACACTATCATGTTATGTATTGTCATGAACCGCTTGTGCCGGCGGTAAGCCATCAAAGCCATCAAAACCGCCTAAGAAGTAACAATCAAGACCACCCTAAACATGAAAAATGTTATGGGCATATGTGCAATATATGTTAATGTTATGTGCATATATGCAATTATGTTACCGTTATGGACATATGTGTAAGTTCTGTTAATGTTAAGTGCATGTGTGCAATTTTGCCAATGATATAGGCATACATGCAAAATAAATTAATATTAAGGGCATATGTACAATTTAAGATAATGTTAATCTTATATATGCAATTTTGTTAATGATATGGGTATAGGTGCAATTTAAGTTAATGTTAAGGGTATATGTGTACTTATGTTAGCATTGTGGACATATACGCAATATGGCAAAACATAAGGGTATATATGTAAGAATATTATGCAACGCTTGGATATGAAAGAAATATACTTCGTATGCATCTTTGAATTAATTAATAATATCTATGATGATTTTTGACTTGTGTCAAGCAAAATAGTTTATACGACATGATAAGGATATAGAGAACTAAATTTATAAGTCTTTTGGAATAATTACCATTATGTTATGTATGGAATAGTTAGATGTGACTTAATTTCTACGTTAGCCGGCTTGACCTCAACTCGACACATATTGAGCGTTAAGCTCATGACATGTATTATTACTCTTTTTCAGGGGAACGTGAAGATTAAGTTAGTTACGCTTCAAAGATACTTCACCGTCATCAAAAAGTAGAATTGGTACGGACTACTGTTGGTTCGATTTGGAAGGATGTCATTATGCCCACTGGAATAAGGAAATTGTAGATGTGGTTCATCTAGTTTATTAAAGGAACTCTTGGACTCAAGTTCTTATTAATAATATGGAAAGGAAGTTTTTTTAGATCCATTATTTACTGCTCTTATGTTATGATTAATACTATGAGTAACGTTCCCGAGATGACCGCCGAGTTTCTCGCTTCCGCAACATTCTCGGACGATCGGGTTCATTACAGGTGGTATCAGAGCAGGAGTTCCTCTGGGCATGAGATATCCGACCAAATCAAACTTAGGTTCATTAGGTTAGAAAATCTAAGTATTCGACCGAATATTTCACACTTCGTCACTGCACATGGCCCCTCGTCGTGGGAATGAGGCGAACGGAGACCGCGAGTCTTCATCGACCCACGGGATGGCTATGGACATGCAATGGTAGCCATAGGGTGCACAATTTTTTTGGCTAGCTTAAGTAGTACAAAATTTTCTATGGTGCAACTTGAGTATTTGGAGGTTGTACAAGATTTTTCTTATATTTTTCAAATGACTTTCCAAGTCTTCCGCCTAGAGGAGAGATTGACTTCACTATTGATATACTACCAAGTACTACAACCATATTTAAAGCATCATATAGGATGGCTCCTGCTGAGTTGGATGAGTTGAAAAAGTAGTTACAAGAACAATTAGATAAATGATTCTTGAGATCAGTTGTTTCTCCTTGGGGTGCTCCAGTCTTATTCGTTAAAAAATAGACAGATCACTTAGGCTCTACATTGATTACATAGCTTTGAGTAAAGTCACCATAAAAAAATACACGCTATCTCGAATCGATGATCTATTCGATCAATAGCAGCAAGCAATAGTTTTCTCCTAGATTGACCTACAGTCTATTACATCAACTTAGGATTAGGAATGAAGATATACCACAGACAGTATTCAAGATAAGATACGGGCACTATGAATTCTTTGTGATGCCTTTTGGCCTCACAAATGCGCTTGTTGCATTTATGGAGTTGATGAATAGGGTATTCCGAGAATACATGGTCAAGTTTGTGATCGTCTTTGTTGATGATATCTTGATTTATTCACCAGATATCGAACAACACCGAGTGCATCTTCGATTAGTTCTTGAGACATTGCAACAACACCAGCTTTATGCTAAATTATCCAAATGCGACTTTTGGCTAGATGAAGTTGCATTCCTTGGTCATGTTGTATCCAAGAATGGTATTTCTGTGGATCCCGCAAAGGTAGAAGCTGTTTTAAATTGGAGTCAGCCCAAGAATGTCTCAGAAATCTACAGTTTTCTAGGACTGGCAGGGTATTACAGGAGATTCATCCAGAATTTTTCGAGGATCTCCCTACCTCTGACCCGATTGTTGAGAAAGGATATAAAGTTTGAATGGTCTCAACGGTGTGAGAAAAGCTTTCAAGAGTTAAAGGAAAGATTGACGACTGCTCCTGTTCTCACGCTACCCTCGGGTAGTGGTGGATTTGTGGTCTACACTGATGCGTCAGGCTCCGATTTGGGATGTGTCCTCATGCAACATGGAAAAGTTGTGGCTTACACATCCCGACAGTTGAAGGAAGCTAAAAGAAATTATCCGACACATGATTTAGAGCTTGCAGCGGTAGTTTTTGCACTAAAAATATGGCGTCATTATTTATATGGAGAGAAATTTGAGGTATTTACTGATCATAAAAGCCTCAAGTATATCTTCTCTCAGAAGGAACTGAATTTGAGGCAGAGGCGATGGTTGGAGTTTTTGTCAGACTATGATCTTTTCATTGACTATCATCCGGGAAAGGCAAATGCAGTCGCTGACGCGCTTAGCAGGAAATATGAAGGAAGCTCGCAAGTATGAAATTGCAATGGCAGTTAATGAAAGATTTAGAGGAATGGAACCCTTTTATTGAAAGAAAGACTAGAGTTCTTATGGCTGGAATGAAGATCCACTCATCATTGGTAGAGAAAGTTATGTTGGCTCAGAAGGATGATAATGACCTTCAAAAATTGATAATCGCTTCTCAAAAAGAAGGATCTGATTTCTCAATCGGGATAGATGGAGCATTGAGGTTCCGTAATAGATTGTGGATTCCTGATAATAATGAATTAAAGAACGAAATTCTTGAAGAGGCTCACAAGTCCATGTATACCATTCATCCCAGCACAACAAAAATGTACAAAGACTTACAACGGAATTTTTGGTGGCCTAAGATGAAGAACGACATTGCAAAATTTGTATCGGTTTGTCTTATTTGTCAGCAAGTAAAGATTGAGCACCAGAAGTCGGCATGTCCTCTGCAATCACTAGAGATCCCTGAATGGAAATGGGAACATATCACTATGGATTTTATTTGTGGGTTGCCAAAAACAAAGAAGGGACGCTTTGACATCATTTGGGTAATTGTTGATCGTTTAACAAAGTCGGCATATTTCTTACCCATCAGATTAGATCAATCTACAGAGAGCCTTGATGAATTGTATGTGAATGAGATAGTGAAATTGCATGGTGTTCCGGTATCGATCGTGTCAGACAGAGACACAAGATATACCTCCCGATTATGGAAGAGCATGCAGGATGCTTTGGGTACTAGTTTGAAGTTCAGCACATCATTCCATCCTCAGACTGATGGACAATCTGAAAGAATAATCCAGACACTAGAAGACATGTTGAGAGCGTGTGCCCTCGACTTTGCTGAAAATTGGGATAGACATTTTCCTTTGGATGAATTTGCTTATAATAATAGCTATCATGCAAGCATTAAGATGGCTCCTTTCGAAGCATTATACGGCCAACCGTGTAGATCTCCTTTGTGCTGGAGCGATGTTGGGGAAAAATATATATTGGGACCTGAATTAGTCCAAGTTTGTACGAAGGGTGTGGAAGTAATTCGGAAGAGACTTTTAGCCGCTCAGAGTAGACAAAAGTCTTATGCTGATTGTCGAAGGCGGGAATTGAATTTTGAGGTAGGTGATCGTGTGTTCTTAAAGATTTCTCCTACCAGGGGAGTAGTGCGATTTGGTAAAAAGAGAAAATTTAGTCCTAGATATGTGGGGCTGATGAAAGGGAATTTTTCTATCGGTCTTGCATTCCACACAGGGCGGGAACGCAGTCGCTGAGGCGACCGACAAAAGAATCCCAAATCAATCAACAATTAACCCACAATCAATGTATGCAATGAATATCCAAAAGTGTGGAGTTAAAATTTATTATAACTCTACATGTAAATGTGTATAGGTGTAAGTACAGGTAGAGGTCGAACACTGGGAGACGAATGGTTGTATGGGTTGTGTAAGTCTTCAATCCATTGTTCATGTCCAATTATTGTTTTGTGGGTTTTTGTTTTTACATTTTTTATATTTTTTTATTTTTATTTTTTTATTTTGTTTTTATATTTTATATTTGTTTTTATTTTCTTTTTTATTTTTAATTATATAATATATAGATATGTATTAATATATAAAGAGATATATATATAAGAAGACAGAGAGGGGTAATACAATATATGGGTACATATATATATAGATAAAACTGCGTAAAATATATATAGATATATTTTTTCCTTTTTGCTTTTTAATGTTTTTCTAATTTTTTTGTTATTTTTCTGGAATATTTCTACTTTTTATATATTTTTAATTTCAAAAATGTCCACAATATAGGACTAATTACATACCCGAATATAATTTGGGTTTTAAAAATATAAAATAAACTCCAAAAATACCCAAATTAATTTTAATATATTAATATAAATATATAGATAATTATAAAGGAGAAAAATGTATTTTTGGTATTTTTTAAGGATTTTTCTATTTTTTGTTGGATTTTGGAGCTTTCTGATTTTTTATTTTTCTTTTTCATATTTTTAGGGTTTTTCAATTCCTGGACTCTATATATATATTAAGATATTATATATAATTTTTTTGAATTTTTCAAAAACATTTTATAATTTTTTTGTATTTTATAATTTAAATAGTGCAAAAAGGGCTTCTTTTTCATTTTTTATAATTAGGGAAAATGCGAAAAATGCAAAATAAATATGGGCGTGAAAATACAGGGCATGAAGCATTTAACCTAATTTTTGTGGAATTTTAGAAGCATCCTAGGTATTTTAAATAAATAGATAAAAGACACAAAAATAAATAACCTGGCAGGGGGATTTTTGCAAATAAAACACATTCCAAGGGCATCAGTGCAAAAATTCTACAGAAATAAACATTTATTTATATTTTTTAGACTAATTTACAATATACAAAAACCGCCAGGGTATTTATGCAAATTTCACGCGCCTCACGTGGGACTACAAATGAGGCGCGGAGGGATATAATTGCAATTTCAATAAACTCAGGGTCCTTTCTACAAAATTTACAAATATTTTACAACGTGTTATTTATTTTTTACATTATTAAAAATTAAATACAAAAGAGCGGGGGTTGGTTTTGCTATTTACCCCCAAAGGCGCGATATCCAACGGTTGTGCTTTCTTCACTTGACACGCGTCGCCACCTCCTCGCCCTATGACGCTTCGCGGATCCACAGTGGAGCTTAGATCATTCAAGATGATCTGACGGCTAGGGCGCGGGCAGATCCGACGGTTGCGGCTCGACCTGGGGAGACCTCCTTCATCCAACGGTGGGGAGCACACGTACAAGAACAGGGAAGAACGCTCGCCGGCGCGAGCTTCTTCCGCCTGGATCTCGCTCCTCCGCCGTTCATCGCTGCACCTGAGGGTCCCAGAAGCTTCCTGGAGGGCTGCTCTTTCTGCTAGAGTGCTTGGATCGGCCGGAGGCACGCTGGAGCGCCGCCACGAGCTCGGAGAAGGATCGGGGCTCCAGGTACCTCCGCCCGCATGTAACTCGGCTCCTGGTGTTGTCCAATGCACCTAACCTGCACAGGAAGAATGCTAGGCTCGAGGGCATCACCCTCGACCAAAAATTGAAGCTGTTAGCATACGAAATGGATGGGGTGGCGAAGCTTCCGGCGATGGGTGGAGACGAAGCTTCGGTTCGCAGATCTGGAACAGATCTGGTTGGACAAAGGTGGCTGGGAGGTGGAGAATGCGGTAGGGAAGGAAATGAAGGTGAAATGGCGTCGGAAAACGGTCGGGAACAAGGTGGCGAAGTCGCCGGAGCAGAGCTCCGGCGAACTTCGATTTATCTAATCTAAGCTATGCTAATAATCTAAATGCGAAATAAAATGCAGAAATAAAATGCGGGAATAAAAATCTACCTAAATAATAAATGCGCAGCTCTTATACCTGAAGAAACTCCAGGGAGCAGGGCGGCTGCCGGAGCGCCGCCGTGGGTGCAACCACCTCCATCTCCAGCCGATTAAAGGTGCCGGCGGCATCCTCCTGTCACGAGGAGCACACCTGGGACTGAATGCGAGGAAGAAAATGGGTTGGGGCTGACCAAACTTGGAGAGATGGCGATGGTTTCTTATTTATACACAAAAGAGCACCCTTATTTGACTGGGCCGAGGTCGGTGATACAAGCTATGTATAAGGGATCCCAGATCTCGGCGAGAATCATGGATGATCAGAGAATAAAATCCGTGAAGAGATCGAAGGTGATGGAGCAACCAATCGAGCGGAAAAAATGGCGAAAATCGGGGGAAAAGACACGTCTGACGGGAGTCAGAGGCGCAGGGGGAGTTGACCGGAGGTCAACTTTCCCTGGCCCCTGATTGGTCCACGTCAGGCTGATCTTGACCCATTTATTACATGTATTAAATGAATTAATAAGAATTTACTTATAAAATAAAAAATATTTATAAATTAATGTAGTATTTATTTCTGATTTTTATTTATTTTTTTGATATATTTTATTACGGTTTTATTAAAATAATGTATTTATAAGTATACTTATATATATTTATTTTTATTTTATTTATTTTATTTTATTATTTTATTTTCTTATTTTATAAATTTATAACTTATTTTTGTGAGTATAAATATATTTTTATTTAATTTTTAGGAGTTTATTTACATTTTTAAATAAATAGGTATATGTATATGTAGTTATACTTATATGTATTTTACCTATATATTATATTATGTAATGAATTTTATTTGTTTTTTATTTTGGATTTGTATTTTAAATAAGTTATGTATAATATATGCATTATTATAAAAAACAGATGAATAAAGAATAAAAGAATAAAATCCCTTTTTATTTATAAACATATAGGTAACATAGGTATTTTGTCTATGTGGCTCATAGACTTATTTTATTTTACAAATTCTTTTTGGTTTTCTTTTAATTTTAATATGTACATGTATTATATACATTATTTACAAAATTCTAAAAATATAAATTTATAGAAATAATAAATATTGAATAAAATGAATATTTTAATCAGTATTATATACAAGGTGGGTCAAAAACCTAACTTCTACAGATGAACTCCAAAAATTCTGAAACCGTTTTTATTAAATAGTTCATGGAAAGTTATATACAATTAAAGGTGAGTTTGAGTGATTTGGAGATTTTATTTGCAAGATATGGGTCTGTGAAGTTGAGATTTTTGCTTTTTATCCTGTGTATAAAATGTACACTGAGTATTATTTTTATGCAAACTCAATTTTGTTTTTTTATTTACATTATTATCTACAACTTTTATGTACAAAGTTTCTTTATTTGATGAACAAATAATTATGTACAAAATAGTTGTCAAAAATGCATAAATGAATAAATAAATAAATGAGGTATTTATTGTACACTGGCCCTTATATCCCCCTACTTTATTCCTTGCCGACCAATTCCATGTTGGCCTTGGTCTTGGGGTTCGGGTCATAAAATATTAGCAATATTTTATTCCTTTTTCTTTTCTTCTCTTTATTCTATAATTTTGGCATTAAAAACCTTATTTTATGTACAATAAATATAATAAATAATGAATGCTATTATGTACAAATTGATGATATTTACATGCATTTGCTGGGGTTTTTAAGGCCAAAATGATAGAATAAAGGTGATGAAATGGAGATTCATCACCCCCCTATACTTGCCTTTGCTATTCCCTAGCAAATACTTATGCAATAAGTACAAAAAGAACAAAGAATAAGAAGAGAAGAAAAAGCAAAAATAAAGAATTTAAAGAATAAATTGAATTGATCATGATTACTAAACTTATCTGTACAAAATCAAAGTTTGGAGCTCAGGTTAGACCTTGGTGTGAAAATGTGTGTGGAACCCAGTCGGGAACCAAATTTAAAACACAACAGCCTTCGAGAATCACAGAACTTGGTTCAAATCACCTCAATAGCCAGGTCAGAACTAACCTACATCATACGCAAACCCTTATGACTATGAAGCTGACTTGTACGTGTAAGTGATAGTGGCTCTCCCCAACTGAAATGACAAAGAGACTGACTTCTCCAGAATGACAACCCAATGATTCCCTAATCCAACAACTCTTTCCTCGAGGAGCGGGGTATTCCCTTCTAAGTTCAAGTGGCATCCAACTCAAGAGGAGGAGGTAGAGAAAAGAATGGACGGTAGCCAGTGTAGCTACCTATCCTGGGATGCAAGACCAGTGTAGTCAAGTCATCCAGCTGCAGGCTCACATGGTATAACTTTGATGCTCAAGCTTGCTTATTTTCTATACAACATATATACATAATTTGCAGGCATTTTATTTTTGTACAGGCCTGACCATTTTTTTTCTTTTTTTTTCAACATGCTATTCACAGCAGCATTTACATAAGGAGTTTTTCCTCTTAAGCCAGAAGACTATCCCTCTTTTGAAGCTTTATTGCAACCCACACTCTCCTGTCTTTAGACCTCATGGCTACTGGACCAGGTTGGGGTGCACTTCCCTCCCTAGAGGAGGACGAATGTTTCCACCCGTGTGCGTCTCAGACTGGCAAATCCAACCCCCTCACCACTCCAACTGAGTTGAGCCAAGTGAAAGGTGCAAGTGTCCAAGCTAGGTCACGGTCGGCAAGAGTCATACGTGTGTTTCGAAAAGTTCTAGTTAGTCAGTTGAGGTGACTTGAACCCAACCCTGATTTCTCAAAGAATTACGTCTGAATAGACCTGAAGTACCTTAAACCTAGTTCCCATAAGGTTCCAGTGCAGTTAGGTGCATTAAGGTCCAACCAAGCTCCAATCTTCGACTTTATTGGACTAGTTCAATCATCAATCTCAATGAAAGAATGCTATGCAAATGCTATTTACAAATATGCAAAGAATAATGCAAGTTTTTCAAAGAATTTTGAAAACAAAGAGAAGGATTTTTACACAAAGAATTTTCGTAAATAATTTTTGGCACTCAAAGTATAAAATATATACAACTATTTCCACGGGCATGCCGCTTTATTTTACAAGAATTAAGAATTTACAATATAGTTTTTATTTATAAGTATATATGTACACTTATTAAAGAATTTTGTTTATTTATTTTTTTATTTATTATTTAAGTTTAGTTTTATATATATATATATGTGACTATTCCTCAAACTTATTTGACACAAATTTTTCAAACAATTTTTGAAAACTATAGTCCAAAATAATTTTTACAAACATTTTTACAAACATGTACACACATTTGAAAATCATTCTGCAAAGGTTTTTCAAAATAGTATGTGTAGATTTTTCAAAATATTTTTGCAACCATTTTTCAAACCATTTGCAAATCATTTTTCAAACATTTTATTTCACACAAAGAAAAGAACTTTTTACAAACCACACATTTTTACAAAGGTTGAAAACATGTAACAAAATGTTTTCAAAATAGTTTTCAATAAATGTTCACAAAGATTTTCAGACTATTTTTCAAACATTTTGCAAAAAATATTTTCACCTGATTTATTAATCAGTATATACAAAAAGAATTTGAGGAACAACCACATCTTTTTATTAATGTTTTTTAATGATTTTAAAAGAATTATTAGCCATATTATTGAAAGTACGAGTTATGGCTAAAGTATATATAGAGTATATACGACCCCCCTATACTTAGCTTGAGCTATGTCCTCATAGATCGAAAAGAAAAGAGAAGACATAACTCGTACTGAGTATAGACAAGTCTAAAGAATATATAAGTAAGAGACGAAGGAAATAGAAGTTGACCACCCCCCTATACTTAGGATCAAGTAATCCTAAGTATAGCAGACTGTACACAAAGTAGGGAGGGTCAAGGGTGGGAATAAACATATCAAAGAATTTAACAAATCAGGGGTGCACCCCCTATACTTAGGACAAAGTACGTCCTTAGTACAGAAAACTGACACAAAGGGGCGACACCTTTTATTTAGATACAGAATATAGAAAAGGAAAAGAAGAAAAGAAGAAAAGAAGAAAAGAGAGATATATACAGATAGATGAAACGATCGTGGAGAATATACGCATCACTCCCCCTATACTTAGGGTGAGATATCCCTTAGTATGGGCAACAACAGGAGTGACAAAACTGAACAATGAAAGAACAACGCGGTGTGTACCCCCTATACTTAGGACAAGGTACGTCCTAAGTGTAGACACAAAGATGTGGCGATAAATCTGGGGCACACATAACATACGGGAGAAAGAATGAAAAAGGTACACATATATACAAGCAGTGAAAAACTGGTGGAGTACAGGACGGTATCTGACAAGTGAATACCGTACTCTCATCATCGTCTCCCTGTGAGAACGAGGACGCAGTCAGAAGGTGAAAAGACACCCTGATATGCAGTCAGGTGGGTGTCGGCTACTGTGGATAATCAGATCGGAAAGTAAAACAGGGGCAGGTAGCGTGAAGCAGTCAATCGGCTCATAGGGTCAACATGAGGGAACAGAGCCGATACTATAGGACTGGGAGGAAGAAAGAGCAGTACAGACTCCTCCTAGTTAATCAGAGTCTCAGTAAGATATGGAAAGGTAAGGATCAAGAGACATCATGGTATTCTGTGGTCAAGAGGTCAGAAGGTCACAGGAGACACACCGAATACTACAAGTCACGGCTCAACCCTGCGAGGGTCCTCAAGGTGAGCAGAATCAGAGAATAATCAGCAGACTTGGCTCCGTGCTCCAACAGAGAGGAGACACAACCAGGGAGGAGACCGAGTACATAAATCAAAAGTCCGGCTACATGCTCCACCAAATGGGAGACACCAGAAATAAAGCCGAGTACCTATAAAATGATGTACTCTCCTGCAGATAACCCTCGGGGAGTAATACATGCTAGTCAATGAAAAACCAGAATAGAAGCTCACCCTTGCGAGGGTCGTCAAGGAGAGCGGGCTCAAAGGAGCCTGATCCATCAGACGGATCATAGAAACAGTCTCGGTAGGCGACAGATCGGCTACCAGCGGAAGAGACCGTCAAATCTAGAAAGTGTGGCAGCGTCCCGCAGATAACCCTCGGGGAACGTATTGCCAGCTAGGTATGAAAATAGCAGATATCAGAAGCTCAACCTCGCGAGGACCGTCAAGGCGAGCAGACTCAAAGGAGTGTAATCAGATGGGTCCCATGATCCACAGATCGGATAGGCAACTCAAGATGGAACCAAAAATCAAGTATATCAGACGACTCGATTCCGTGCTCCGCAGATGGGAGACACAGTCAGCAGTGGGAACCGAGCGTAAAGAGAGTGTTGCATGCTCCCGTAGATAGTCCTTGGGGAGTAATGCAATCTAGGCAAAGAATAGTCAGAATGTGTCTCTACCTTGCGAGGGTCGTCAAGGAGAGAGATGGCTCAAAGGAGCCGGATCCATCAGACGGATCCACATAGTGGTCTCAGTAGTCGACAAAGCGACTACCAACAGAAGAGACCAATCAGATCGGAAATATGTCATAGTCTCCCGCAGATAACCCTCGGGGAGCTACGAGCTAGGCATGGAATAATCAGAAAAGTGGAGCTCTGCCTTGCGAGGACCGCCAAGGTGAGCAGACTCAGATGAGTTTAGTACATTGGACTCGTGTACCGACAGGTTAGGCACACAATCACAGGGGGAGGCCAATCAAGCATATCATCTGACTCGGTTTCGGGTCCCATCACAATGGCGACCCAAGCAGTGAATGAAACCGCAGTCCTAGAAATTATCGCATTCTCCCGCAGATAGTCCTCGGGGAGGAATGCGAGCTATATCAATGTAGGTTTTGGGAATGCTGGCAAGTCGTCTCAGGTCCTCAAAAGTGTGAATCCATCAATCTATAGGAGGGCATAAGATCATGCAAGGGAGAAAATAATCATGTCATTCACCAAACATCCCTTGGGTCAATCCAGTCAGTTGAGATGGCATGAAAAATAGTCAGGAATCCTCTAAGTGCCAAGGTGGATTTGAGAGTCAGAAGATCAAGGATGGGTTAAATAGGAAGATGAGAGATCATGCAGGATCCGCACACCTCTATCAGGCACTCCAAATCAGAATAATCATTCACTCCTCAAAATCAAGATGGTTGGAACCTCAAGATAGATCACTCAATACTCATGAAATCATCATCAAATTATCGCATCATATCACATCCTTAATCCGGTGTGCGAGAACTAAAATTCCTCAATAATGCATCACACCTATGCTCTATGCATCAGCAAAAATCCTCAAGAAGCCCATATGCTTGTATCAAAGACAAATCCATCACATCAATCTTAACAACCTCAACATCATTGGCCCGACTTACACAAATAATTTGTATAAATAATCCTCGATGCGGGCCTCATCATTATGCACAGCATTCCCGGGTAAAGGGAGAGATGATACGGGGTATACGAGGAAGATGGATAAGAATGGTAACACAATGGGGTGGAGAAGCTGATTGAGCGTGCTTGCTAATATCATGGGTGGAAGAAGAGTGATACAGAGGGTACGAGGAGGGTGGGCGAGAAGATCGAGACACAGACAAAATTGGGTGTTCCACACAGGGCGGGAACACCGTCAAAATGATGGTCCGAAGAGAGTGTTCTCCCCGAATCAGAGAATGAGGATGGTACGGAGAATACAAGGAAAGTGATGAAGAAGAGGGAAACAAAGGATTTGGCGAAGAATGATTGAGCTCAAGCGCCAATATCACGACTCGATGCAGATGAGGAGATATATGTATATAAGAGGTAGAGAGACTCAAAGACGAAAAATGCATGACTCACACGGACGGAACCGACTACTCTAGTAATGAATGAAAAGCTCAATGGACTCCAAGTCACAATCAAGACACTAGGCAAACCCCCAATTCACCTACTCAACACAGTGAAGACCATCAGGTGACGGTCATTTATCTTTTCAATTTTAGAGTTAGGTAAGAACTGTAAAAAAAAATTGTACAATCAC